>CM059202.1:30676721-30871791 GCA_030323885.1 Branchipolynoe longqiensis | reverse complement strand
CACAAAACCTGAACCGCCCTGGTGCAATATCTTCCTGACAGAATGCCCCCTTGAGACAACTAACATGTGCATTGAAAAACCTCCCTGATGCAACTTAACCTCCCTGATAGACATAATCTACTCCGGTTGAACCTACCATCCCTAACATATCACAGCTTCCCTGACATAACAAAGCCTACCTGACAGAAGACCTCCGTGATGCAATTTAACCTACCTGATGCAATCTAAGCTCACTGATGCAATCTAAGCTTACTGATGCAATCTAAGCTCACTGATACAATCTAACCTCACTGATGCAATCTAACCTCACTGATGCAATCTAACCTCACTGATGCAATCTAACCTCACTGATGCAATCTAACCTCACTGATGCAATCTAACCTGAGTGATCCAATCTAACCTCACTGATGCAATCTAACCTCAGTGATGCAATCTAACCTCACTGATGCAATCTAACCTCACTGATGCAATCTAACCTGAGTGATCCAATCTAACCTCACTGATGCAATCTAACCTCAGTGATGCAATCTAACCTCACTGATGCAATCTAACCTCACTGATGCAATCTAACCTCACTGATGAAATCTAACCTCACTGATGCAATCTAACCTCACTGATGCAATCTAACCTCACTGATGCAACCTAACCTCACTGATGCAATCTAACCTCACTGATGAAATCTAACCTCACTGATGCAATCTAACCTCACTGATGCAATCTAACCTCACTGATGCAATCTAACCTCACTGATGCATGATGCAATCTAACCTCACTGATGCAATCTAACCTCATGATGCAATCTAACCTCACTGATGCAATCTAACCTCACTGATGCAACCTAACCTCACTGATGCAATCTAACCTCACTGATGCAATCTAACCTCACTGATGCAATCTAACCTCACTGATGCAATCTAACCTCACTGATGCAATCTAACCTCACTGATGCAATCTAACCTCACTGATGCAATCTAACCTCACTGATGCAATCTAACCTCACTGATGCAACCTAATCTCCCTGAATACAACCAAACCTCCCTGACACACCCAAACCTCCCAGACAAATCTCCCGATGCAATCTGACCTCCTTGATGCAATCTAACCTCCCTATTGCAACCAACCCTCACCAAACCCAAACCCCCTGACACAACCAAACCTCCATGAACACAAACCAAACCTCCACAAAGACAAACCTCCATAAACACAACCAAACCTACTTGAACGTAACCACTTCTCCATGAACACGATCAGACCTACTTGAACAGAACCAAACCTCCATCAACACAACCAAACCCCCATCAACAGAACAGAGCCTTCTTGACACGACCAATGCTTGATGCACTCAAACCTTCCCGAACATACCCAACCCTCCTCTAACACAACCAAACCCCTTTGAATACAACCAAACCTCTCTGAATACAACCAAACCTCTCAGAACACAACCAAACCTCTTTGAATACAACCAAACCTCTTTGAATACAACCAAACCTCTCTGAATACAACCAAACCTCTTTGAACATAACCAAACCTCTTTGAACACAACCAAAGCTCTTTGAATACAACCAAACCTCTTTGAATACAACCAAACCTCTTTGAATACAACCAAACCTCTTTGAATACAACCGAACGAGCCTGTTTTGATTCATTTCCACTTCAAATCCTACATTTGCTCTCGTCCCGCAAAGCTTTGTCTACAGGCAGTTCAAACTTCTCAATATAGGGTATTCATGTGATGTCATCAACCGGATGCGAGGCCATTGTGGCGATATCAACCAGTAAACAATCCATAGAGTTTGCCGGTACGCGCAGTGCAAAATGTTAGTTTTATTAAAAATTAATAGAAATCCAGAACCCTAACCATATCAATTTAATATAATCTTGTTGTTAAACATGTTTTCTATGTTTATTCCAATCAGTTTGTTTCTAGGTGGTGTGGTTTTAGAGATATTTAACTTTTTCTGTATGGAAGATTGCTCACTGCCATTGACAATGCATTGAGTTTGCTGGTACGTGCAGTGCAAAACGTCAGTTTTATTCAAAATTAATAGAAATCCAGAACCCTAACCATATATCAATTTAATATAATATTTTTGTTAAACATGTTTTCTATGTGTATTCCAATCAGTTTGTTTCTAGGTGGTGTGGTTTTAGAGATATTTCACTTTTCTGTATGAAGATTGCTCACTGCCATTGACAATGCATTGATCAGGTTGGGTTTGTTATTGTGATTGTATCTCCACAATGGCCGCACTTCCGCTTCGCGTGACGTCAGTGCATACCCTATATATTCTGCTTTTCTTTTCTTTTAATGATACGCATTTCCCGAAGGAGAAGAGATCGTTGCGGTGTGCCATGGTTACAAAGGTCAGCCAGGGTTGACCTAGTTAGCTGATCTAGTTAAACAGGCTTTGACTGGATATACACAGTCGACGCACTCGCTTGTGCTTTGTTTGTTACTTTGTTTGTTACTTTGTGTGTTACTTTGTTTCTGTACAGCTTTCTTTCTGAGCCACATAACCACAGTATCCATCTCCATTGTGGTGTTCTCTGTGGCAGAGTGGTTAGAGTGCCTGACTTTTTTCTAGGTCGGACTCCTAATCTGAAGGTCAGTGGTTCGATTCCCTGTGCCCCCCCACCTCTGCCAATTTGGATTTCCATCGCTGTGTATAACTTACAGCGTCGTCAAAGGCCAGTTGCTCTCATACCATGTCTATGTGGTGTGGGAGGTTAAAAATCCCTTGGGTCGGTAAAAGTGTAGGCTCGGGCTTTCTATCGACAAACTGTCTAATGGTGAAAACAAACCTATTCAGGCTTATCCATGATAGGGAGTATAAATCTTCAATCAACAACAACAAAAAATCCATCAAGTTGTTGTGTTAGCCTAGACTGAGCTACAGAAACTTGCAGCCTCATTCTGAGATGAACTGCTTTAACACTAGACGAGATCACCGTTCCGACGGTGCATGCGCTGAAAACGTCGTTGGCAGCAAAGGAAATGCGTCTGGCCATTGAGTTTGACGATACTTGTAGGCCTAAACTTCCATTTTATTCAAAATGAATAGAAATACATAACAATTTGGCATAAACATGTATGCACACATGCAATATAATGATCTGATGAATATAGCTAAGACAAAACTAGCCAGAGTTAAACATTTTGAGGTAAGAAACATACAATTCCACACAAAACAATCAGTCACTTTAAGGCTGATATCCACATCACCCTTATTAATTCTTGTTCTAAATATTAAAATGCCAAATGTGTCAACAGACACTTGTTTCAGAGAAATATATAACCAATATATGATTAACCCTGCTCATTTTCTAGTTATACATATGTCATTAACCATAGGATATAAATAAAAACATTAATTAAAATAAGTAAAACTGACTCTGGCTATGGCTCTAACACTAGTCTGAGTCTAAATCTAAAATGCACATGGCATAAGATGTGCTGATTATATTGATGTAAATGCAATGCTGGATAAAAGATTAATTTATTATATATATTTTTTTAGTTGGTATTCTATGTTTCAAACAAGAGCTGAGATGAGCTGAAACTAGCACATTTCATAACTGCACGTAGTGTAGTGGAAGTAGAGGATGTAGAGGACGTCCGAACTACCCGAGATCTGGTTGACAAGTAGTTTTATTATCGGTGACAACAACTCGCCTCGGTGGGTGTTTCCGCCGGTCTTTCCTTCGTGCGTACATCGATACCAATATATATGACATCCCCCTTTCATGTACAATACGGACAGCGTACATTTGTTACAGAGTGTTCAGGATGTTATATTTTACTGATAACTCTTATTGCACTGTAATGTCCCCTCGCTATAATCTGTCTTTTCATGTTTTACCTTATGAACTTTCCCTTATCCCAATGTGGCTTGCCACATTGAGTGATCTACTTTTTTTTTTTTATATATATATATATATATATATATATATATATATAATATATATAATTTAAAATTATATATATATATATTATGTATAACGAATTATGCAAGTATAAAGATACGTAAGGGTTAATTGTTGCTTTATTGTTATACTCCGTAAGACAAACACTGTACGGGTGGCTCCACCTACCCTCCTCGCCTCCACCGGATGTAGACCAGTGTCAGTCGCACCGGAGGATATATATATATATTTTTTTTTTGTGTTAGTGTTAGTTGTACAGTTTATTAATTTATTAAACGAGCAATGACCTCAATGTTAGCACGTAGCTAGTGTTAGTATGTGCTTCTCGTGGGTTTGTTTTTCTTCTACGCATCCCACAATGCACCACGCGGCTGGAATGGTGATGTAGTCTACAGCCTGATCCTGTATCAACAGCCCCCCTACCCACCCCTTTCACAAGTTTTGTTTGTTGTTCTTTAACATCCTAGCAACCCCTTCACAGGTACATGTAGTGCATGCATTGAGCTTGCCTAGTTTCTCAAAACAGAGAACACATGCTTCTTAGTCTTACTAGTGTAGTAGGCTGCACTGACCTCTCAGGCAAGGAGCCGCATAGACAGGTAGGCGTGGGTAGTGTGGTGATATCAGGGAGCCTAGGTTGTGTAATGGTTAGCACACTGGCCCGGAATGCAAAGAGATGTGGGTTCGAATCCCGCTCTAGGCGCAATATTTCCCATTTATATCACCGCTCCCCCTCATGACACTAGTTACATAGACAGATTGGTGGCCGAGTCGATAAGGCCTAAGTTAAGAGAGCTGGCTGGCTTCGCATGCGGACGGTCAGGGGTTCGAAGCCTAGGCGAGTCAAGCTAATGACTTGCAAAAATTGATACATGTCGCTACCTAGCCTGCTGCTTGGCATTAACAGGATAGGACAAGGACTGGTTTGCACAGTATCGGGATAATGTGACTGAGTGGGATATTGGTTCATGATGCCGGCAGCTTGGTTTTCCAGTGGGGAAAAACTATAAAGTCGCTATGAGTGCACATTGTCACAAGTCGGTACCTAACCTGATATGACCTTAGATGTTGCTAGGACATAAAAAAAAATTGCTTTATAGAGTGGACAGTGGGCGACAGGTGGTTGTGACTATTGATGACATGTGTCACCATACAGCTTAAACTATGGTCTGGTCACTTAATTTTGACAACCTGATTTAAAGATTTTTTTATTTTGGTACAATAGTTGATTAATGCCTCGGTCACAAATGTGTTACGACGTGCTTGCGGTGACCATAACTCGCCGCATCGGCCAGACCGTACGGTGACCGCACAGTGGGTTGCGGTCGCTGTACGGTGACCATACGGTTTTTTGCTCGCCGCAAGTGGTTGATGTTATTTTTTAAGTCGAAGTTATCTTAACTTTGGAAAATCGCAACGCCACAGGCCGCAATGACATCACAACACCATATGGTCAGCTTTTTATACATCAAAGAATATCAATATATTCATGTTTGCGTGATCAATATTATGAAAGTTACATTTTTATATATTAAATATGTGCATAAAGTTAAAGACAAACCCCAAGGTGCCTTGCGGTGACCATACGATTTGTGAATAGATAAACCGCAGACCGTAACGCTGTGACATTTGCATAAACTGCAATGCACACTGCAGCACCGTATGGCGACCGCAGCATTGGTGACCTAGGCATAAGCAGGGGAAATTTCAATCGCAAACAATCGGTCTTCCTCATTCCACTGACGCTTGCCCTATTCTAATAATACCAAGCGCCAGGCTAGGTAGCGACAAGTATAAATCCTTAAGTCACTGGCTTGACTCGGCCAGGGTTCGAACCAGGGAGTTTAATCCCATGACCTACCAAAACGGGAGGTGGGCGCTCAACTCATTCGGCCACCGCGTCTGGTTTAATTTTACCTGAACAGTCGCAATATGTTAACAGAATATTGAAATTCTAGAAATGTATATTAACAAAGGCATTGCACTTGGAACTACTAAAAGAAAATCACTCTGACAGCTTAGAAGGGTCAATAATGATAGATGATGAACCTCGATCCAATGGACTAATAGGGGGGAGCAGTTGTCCGTTAAAGCCATTTGTCCGTTGCAGCGAAACAACACATCACAAGTCGGTACCCATCCTAATATGACCTTAGATGTTGCTAAATTTTAACAAACAAACCTGCACGGCTCTGTGCATGGCACCTGTGTGCATGGCACTATGTGTGCATGGCACTATGTGGGTATGTTTGTATGTGTGAATGAGTATGCATATGTGTGAGTATGCATCACACATGTGTGGGAGCCTAGCTCACTCTAGCGGATTGTGTCCGTTGGATCCGGAATCCGTTGCATCGGTGTCCATTGGATCGAGGTTCATCTGTACCAATATTAACAAGTACAGCTTGACTCCAGTGGACCCTGCCTTTGATTCGCAGAAAATACGTTGGTCGTCCCTGTCTTTGATTGGACTCTAAATAATTCGCAGAAAATAGTTGGTTGTTAGATTTCTACTTCCTGGAACCATCTAAGGTCATATCAGGACGGGTACTGACTTGTGACAATGCGTACTCATAGCGACTCTATAGTGTTGCCCCACTAACAGACCAGGCCACCGGCACCATGCCCTAATTCCCACTCAAGTCACATTGTCCTAATACTGATCCAACCAGTCCTTGCCCTATCCTAATAATACCGAGTGCCAGGCTAGATAGCGACACGTACAAATTTGTAAGTCATTGGTTTGACTCGGCCAGGGTTCGAACCCGAAACTCATGCGTTTGGATCCCCCGATCTCCCAAAACAGGGGACGGACGCTCAACTCATTCGGCCATCCCGTCTGGTCCAGCTTTGGATGAAGAGTCAGGTTAAAGTGAGTCAACATGACGGTGTAAACTTATCAGCGACATCATACATGACCTTTTTGTAGCATTATTTGTTGCAACTGGCGGTGAATCACCGGCCCTCAGAGCCACGAGTGATTCATGACAAAAGCTGATGCCCAGTCTGTGCGTTATTATTTTTAATTACTTTTGGGGAGATGGTGATGGCGGGGGCAGTAGATTAGTTGATTAAGGAGGAGAAATTTCAATCGTGAGCGATTGGTCTTCCTCATTCAACTGCTCCTTGCCCTATCCTAATAACGCCGAGCGTCAGACTAGGAAGCGACAAGTATCAATTTTTAAGTTGTTGGTTTGACTCAAACAGGGTTCAAACCCACGATTTGATTAGTCTTTGTTTGTTTGTTGTTGTTTTACGACCTAGCGATTCTCTTTCGCTCATTCTCTTTCGCTCATTCTCTTTCGCTCTTTCTCTTACATTTTCTCTTATTCTCTTTCGCTTATTCTCTTTCGCTCATTCTCTTTCGCTCTTTCTTTTATGCTTTCTCTTATTCTCTTTTGCTCATTTCCTTTTGCTCTTTCTCTTTGCTCTTTCGCTTTTGTTCTTTCTCTTTTACTTTTACTTTCTCTTTCACACTCTCTCTCTAAAGACATTGGAGGGAACGGTTGAACACACAATAGAGTATTTCCACTACCAACCTTGCCCTTTGACGGCAGGGAGAAGAACTACTCTGGGTAGCAACTCACTGTGCACTATGCTCTGTGAAAACGGTATTATAAACGATTTCCACAACCCATCTTGTCATTTGACTGCAGTGATAACTAATTCTTCTTGAAGATTTATACTGCCTATTATGGATAAGTCGGAATAGACTTGTTTTCACCATTAGACAGTTTGTCGATAGAAAGCCCGAGCCTACACTTTTACCGACCCAAGGGATTTTTAACCTCCCACACCACATAGACATGGTATGAGAGCAACTGGCCTTTGATGACGCTGTAAGTTAACCACATCGGTGGAAATCCAAATTGGCAGAGGTAGGGTCCAGGGGAATCGAACCACCAACCTTCAGATTAGGAGTCTGACCTAGAAAAAAGTCTGACTTTACAGTGAATTTCAGTCGCAGACGACTGGTCTTCCTCATCCCAATGCTCCTTGTCCTATCCTAATAATGCCAAGTGTCTGGTTAGGAAGCGACAAGTATCAATTTTTAAGTCATCGGTTTGACTCGACCAGGATTCGAACCCACGATCCCAGGATCTACCAACATGGGAGATGGACGCTCTAACTCATTCGGCCATCCCGTCTAGTTTTAAGTTGCGCTTTAAAATGGAACTATGGATGCTTGTGTAATATATGACTCGAAAGTAATTTTGTGTCATACTCTATTTGTACTGGGTCAACATTCCTACGAAACCATTTCCTTTCCAAAAGAAGTTGCGCTTTAAAATGGAAGTATGTATGTTTGTGCGATAATAACTACTAATATATGCTTCGAAAGTGATATTTTTTCATTGATTTCTTTTTCGCTTTAAATAGAAATGTAAGCTCTAAACAGTTTGGCAGTGAACAAACAGAAACTGGTCTGATCCAGGAATAGATTTTGTTTGTCTCGTTTTATTTCTGTTGCGTCAATAAAAGTACCCTTGGTTCTTTTGGTGTTTTTTTAATTTTCTCTAATGCCCTTGGAATGTGTTTATAGCTCCCTTCTTGTCTTTGTTACATCTTCAAGCTGTATAGCCCGATGAGAGCATTACAGTTTTAAAACCAAAACACGTTACATACATTTGATCCTACATAGCGTTCTTTGTGGCAGAGTGGTTAGAGTGTCTGACTTTTTTCTAGGTCAGACTCCTAATCTGAGGGTCGGCGGTTCGATTCCCCGTGCCCCCAGCTCTGCCAATTTGGATTTCCACCGCTGTGTATAACTTACAGCGGGTTGCTCTCATACCATGTCTATGTGGTGTGGGAGGTTAAAAATCACTTGGGTCGGTAAAAGTGTAGGCTCGGGCTTTCTATCGACCAGCAGTGGAATGAGGAAGACCAGTCGTCTATGACTGAAATTTCCCCTGCTTAAACAACTAATGGACCAAAAAAACAAATAAATAGTCAACTTCTGTTAGTTTTCTGTTGTTTGACATCCTAGCAACATCTTCCCCATGCCCCCACCTCTGCCAATTTGGATTTCCACAGCTGTGTATAATTTACAGCGTCATCAAAGGCCAGTTGCTCTCATACCATGTCTATGTGGTGTGGGAGGTTAAAAATCCCTTGGGTCGGTAAAAGTGTAGGTTCGGGCTTTCTATCGACCAACTATCTAATGGTGAAGACAAGTCTATTCAGACTTATCCATGATAGGTAGTATAAATCTTCAAGAAAAGGTCATATCAGGATGTGTACTAACTAGTGACAACTTTATAGTGCTGCCCCACTGGGAAATCAGGCCACCAGCATCATGACCTGATATCCCACTCAGTCACATTATCATGACACTGAGCCAACCAGTCCTTGCCCTATCCTATTAATGCCAAGTGTCAGACTAGGTGGCGACAAGTATCGATTTTGTAAGTCATTGATTTTACTCGGTTGGGATTCGAACTCCGGACCTTCCGCAGGGGAAGCCTGTAGCTCTACCGATTCGCCAACTTAGCTACCGTTGCACATATTAAACATTTATGGTGGCAGAGAAGATAACGCACAGACTGTTACTGCTGAGGCCTATGGTGTCAATTTTTGTCCATATAGGCCATAATTAATTTGGCATACATGCGTCAGCTTCACCTCCGAAGTTAGCCATGTACGATCAAGTTCGCTTTAAATTCAAGTACAGTAGAAGAAGTAGATTGAAGATTTATACTTCCCATCATGGATAAAGCTAGCATTCCTTACACGCGGTATGCGGCATTCGAATGCGAATGCGAATGCGGTGTCGTATTCTCAGCGGCCGGTCATTCTCAGCGGCCTGTCGTGGCTTCTGCGCATGCGCGGATTTTCGAACGTTGCCGCGAGCACTGCTATTTGTTTTGTTTACACTCGGCCATTCGACGCTGATCGAGCTGCTACGTTAATATCGCTTGGAATTTAAGGTTAATTTAATTAAATTTCATTATTTGAGTATGTAATTCTGTTAAATATGATCGCATTCAATAGATTTCGGCGTAATCGGTCCCTAACACTGCCGGGCACCAGCTGAGCTTGTAGCCGGCGATGCCATGGGTCTTTTGACCACGACGGGCCGCTGAGAATGACGGGCCGCTGAAAATACGACAGCGGCATGCAGCATGCGAACGGGTTGGGTCCTTTCACCCACACCCACACATAGTGTCAAGGTTTCTCATCACTGTTCTCTATGGCAAACGCAGCAGCATTCGCATTCGCATGCCACACCGATGGCTATAGGGACCGATTCAGTTGCCTCATTCGCATTCGGACGTATGGAAGCACCACTATTCACTTAGATGCTTTTCGATTTTTTGCCGCATTCGCATTCCGCAGACCGCGTGTAAGGAATCCTAGCTTAAGTCTGAATAGACTTGTTTTTCACCATTAGACGAGCCTACACTTTTACTGACCCAAGGGATTTTTAACCTCCCACACCACGTAGACATGGTATGAGAGCAACCGGACTTTGATGACGCTGTAAGTTATACACAGCGGTGGAAATCCAAATTGGCAGAGGTGGGGGCACGGGGAATCGAACCACCAACCTTCAGATTAGGCGTCCGACCAAGACAAAAGTCAGACACTCTAACCACTCTGCCACAGAGAACACCACGATTAGAATAATGAACCTAATATCAGGCATGTGATTGGGTGCAGAAAAAAAACCCTGAAATTTTGTTTAGGTTATCGTGGAGACACACAGCATCCCACTGAGTCGCGAGAGGGATGTAAATAGTGTATTTCACAGGGATGAAAGTGGTCTCCGGGGAAAAAAAAGCGGAAATGCTGATATTCTCCGATAGGTTTAGCATTGTCAGGGAACAAAGGAAAATTCCCGGAAGTCGGGTTTATTACATATGCGTTTGAAGCACGTATTAGTAGTATACGCTGATAGTGCTGCGGCGTCTGCACCAGATATTGCTGCGGCTTTTGATTGATTGATTGATTGGTTGATTGATTGGTGGTTTCTTTACGCCATGTCGTCGTGTATTAGTACACACTTATACTAGCAACAGGAAAAATCCCTGAAATCCGCGAAATCGCGGAGATATTTCATCCTACTGATTTCAGAGGTGTTTCGGCGGCCATAAAAAAAAAACGGAATTCTTTTTTTTAAACACGGAATTCCGGTTTCGGCGGCCAGAAAAAAAGCAATTCCGGTTAAATCACAGGCCTGTAATAAAGTTATCTACTTTTTTATTTAACAGTAGAAAAAATAGAGAGGGATAAAAGAGAGAAAATGCAGAATCTTAAAACCATCGGGCTATGCAACTTTTAAGCTGCCTAGTCCGATAAAAACATAAACTTTTCAAAACCAGAACAGTGATCTAGATTTGATTCTACATAATCTAACTTAGATACTGGTGCGCTTATCAAACATTTGTCACCACATAGAATGGAACACGGCACCAACTTGACAGAACCTGTTACTGTAGAACTTAGAAGCCTATGGTGTCAGAGTTTTGGCGTGCTTGGCAACATTAATTTGTTACGTTTGCACTTCAAATATCTTAAAAGCTAGCCATTTGAAATAAAAGTTACCTCAAACTAAAGGTAAGGTAAATTATAACGATCAACCTAATATATTTATCTCAGGAAATGACGGAAACTCAAAATGATCGAACTGTGCAACCTTCACAATACATTCATATTCTTAAAAGGAAAACTGCATTGACCTTCGAATGGCTGAGACTTTGTATCGGGTTTCAGCTATCGTTTGTGAAAACAAATATCATCCTATTACAGGGCCCTAGATGGATTGGGGGCTTGGGGTCAAACATGTGCAAAAGCAAAAAGGAAGTCGAGTCTCAGAAACGCAGACAAAATAATAATAATAATAATAATAATAATAATAATAATGATAATAATAATAACCATCTAAGGTCATATCAGCACGGGTACCGACTTGTGACAGTGCGCACTCATGGCAACTTTATAGTGCTGTCCCACCTGGGAAACCAGGCCGCCGGCACCATGACCTGGTATCCCACTCAGTCACATTATCCGGACACTGAGCACACCAGTCCTTGCCCTGTCCTATTAATGCCGAGCGCCTGGCTAGGAAGCGACAAGTATCAATTTTTACATCATTGGTTTAACTCGACCAGGGTTCGAACCCACGATCTACCAGCACGGGAGACGGACACTCTAATTCATTCGGCCATCCCGTCTGGTCAAAATTATATGCTCAGGGTAACATGCTCATCAGGAAATTTCATATGTGTACAGCTGATGTCTGTACTCTCCTGTATACTGCCCAAATTTGGTGTTATTTGATGTATAGCATTAAAACTGAATGTAGCATATAATGACATTATGACGTTATTACTTCCTCGGTATCATAGTGCTAGTCAGCTATTTGTCAATATTGATGTGTCAGCCTTCCAGACTGTTATCAGGAATCAAATATTCAAACTTATTACTAGACTTGACAAGTCAGAAAATTTTATAATACAGGGGGACATGTGAAAATAGGAGAGAGTGATCGCAGATTTACGTCTGCCATGTGGAGGCATTGGTACAAACTACTTATGTATTGATAATGGTTAGTATTGTAGTATTTTGTATTAGTACTATTACTTCCCTGTTATTCACATTTAATTTTTATATGTACCTACTACGGACCAATTTATGTAACTGCCATAATGCTGAGTCTGAAATAAATTATTGAATTGAATACTCCCCTGGTATCCACCAGGTGGCGCCATGCGTCTAGTGTTGGTAGATAGAGCAGACGTCAACTGCCATCAATAGACTACATCACAGTTCCAGCTGCGCGGTGCATTGTGGGATGGGTCAGAGCAAAACAACCCCCCCAAAAGCACATGGCACATACTAATACACTAGGTGCAGCTATGAAATGTGCTAGTTTCAACTCATCTCAGCTCTTGTTTGAAACATAGAATACTAACTAAAAAAATATATATAACAAATTAAGATATTAATCTTTTATCCAGCATTGCATTTACATCAATATAATCAGCACATCTTATGCCATGTGCATTTAGATTTAGAAAGATCTAGGCACTCAGACTAGTGCTAGAGCCATAGCCAGAGTACTCAATGCATTGTCAATGGCAGTAAGTAATCTCCATACAGAAAAAGTAAAATATTGATAAAACCACAACACCTAGGTACAAACCGCTTGGAACACATATAGAAAACATGTTTAACAAAAAGATTATATTAAATTGATAAGGTTAGGGTTTTGGATTTCTATTAATTTTGAATAAAACTGACGTTTTTCAATGCGCGTATAGGCAAACTCAATGGCCGTACGGCTTTGCTTTGCTCACAAGGCCGTTTTCAGTGCATGCGCAGTCGGAACCGTGATGTAGTCTATTAGTTGTGAGTATATCGCTGCCTAGTCTAGCTTCCCCAATCAGTTGTGAGTATATCGCTGCCTAGTCTAGCTTCCCAATTACTTCTGAGTACATCGCGTCCTAGTCTAGCTTCCCCCAATTAGTTGTGAGTATATCGCTGCCTAGTCTAGCTGTGCTTAGTTAGTTGTGAGTATATCGCTGCCAAGTCTAGCTGCCCCGAATTAGTTGTTGTGAGTATATCGCTGGCTAGTCTAGATGTCCCTAATTAGTTGTATGTATATCACTTCCTAGTCTAGCTTCCCCCAATTAGTTGTTGCGTGTATATCGCTGCATAGCCTAGCTGCCCCTAATTTGTTGAGTGTATATCGCTGCATAGCCTAGCTGCCCCTAATTTGTTGTGTGTATATCACTGCCTAGTCTAGCTGCCCATAATTAATTCTGAGAATATCGTTGCCTAGTCTAGCTTCTCCCAATTAGTTACAAGTATATCACTGCTGAGTCTACTTACCAAATATCTCGCCGCCACTCGCGTACTCCGTAACAAGGTAAAGCATCCGTTCGGTCTCCATGACCTGAGCGACAAACAAAAGACAATTAGCAAATGACTTGAAAGGGAGGGTCTTTTGTTTGTGACATGGTTTAAAAAACATTTTTAACATTTTAACAGATTTTGAATTTCAACAATTTGCATATTAGGCCCACTTCATTGCACCATATAAATGAATCTCCCAGAATGAAAATAAATCATGATATGGGGTATTTATTTTTCTTCTTTTGGTTTTTAAAGAAAATACATCAGCTGTTGCACTTGCAACCTCATGGCGACCAGTGTGGTTGGCACCGGGTCGCCAGTGGGTGGCGACAACCAGTCGCCACCAGGTCACCGATCTCTTGGTTGGCGAGTTGGTGCCAGGTCGTGAGCGGTCGACACCAGGTCGTGAGCAGTCAACACAAGGTCGCGAGCAGTCAGCACCAGGTCGTGAGTGGTCGACGCCAGGTCACGAGCGGACGACAAACCCCCCCCCCCCCATTTACCCCAATAAAGCGGTCGCCGACCTGTCACCGACTGCATTTTTTTATCACTGTATTGAGTGGGACGCTGGGAGGTTGGTGACCTTTTGGTCGTAAGGAGGTCGGAGGCGGACGCTGGCTCTCGTGTAACTGGGGTATAAGTGGTTGCGAGGTATCTAGTTTGTAGCAAGCTTTCAGTGGGTGCACTGGTATACGACAGTCTGGATTTCATGAGTCCTTCACAATGCTAATCCTACAAGAGACTTTCAACGTCTTCCCAGAAATCAAAGCTCACTCAGTACAGAGAGATGTTTGAATGTTACAAATATTGCTAGCATCTCGTCGTATTTAATTACTACCTGGGGCCGGGGGGGAACTCACCAGAATATTTTTTAATTATGTAAAATATCATAGAATGTTTTTTTGTTTTTTTTATTAGAAATAATGAACTAGCAAATCACTTCTTTTTTTTAATAATAACAAATATATTTTTAATATTTTTTAAATATTTTAAAAGGCAAGAGCAATAATCGCGGAAATACTCGAAATCGCCGAGATCTGTGACCCCTGAATCCACCAGTTGCTTTCTGCTTTTATTATTTTTTTCACTGCTTTTGGTTTGTTTGATTTTAATTTCATTGTCATTAAATAACAGAAAACCAAATTAACAGAGGGAGCCATCGGCTCACCTAAAATAATGTGGGGGAGAATACATTTCTTGTCGTTTTTTTTTTTTTTTTTAAATGTACATATGGGGTAGTTTTAGTTCCTAAATGGAAGTTTTTGGGGGTTTTAAATACAACATCCTTTAAGTGAATGATTAGAGGAGTAGTGTTTTAATGCTGAAAGAAAACTGTATTCTCAAGAGTCGGAAAATCATTTCCTTTCCTACGCAATTTTTTATTTTAAATATACACAGACATATTAAAAATAAAGTATGTATGTATGTATGGATATGTTTGTATGTATGTATGTATGTATGTATGTATGTATGTATGTATGTATGTATGTGATATGTGTATTATAATGTATTATAATAATATAAAGGAACGGAGCAATTCCAATATTGATATCATATACATTGTACGATTATTTGCGCGTATTCGGGATTCGCGCACCCACCCCGTTATATGCGCGTGATTGGGGCGCCAAATGTTTGGTGCGGAAATGACTCAAACCACTGTCACTTCGCTCGCATTTTTCGCTTTGTCTAACCTTATTGCCTAGTGGTTTATATATATATATTCGTATTAAAATTATTTTTTTGTAATATTTTTTATGAGTGTGTGTACGTATAAAAAAATACACACAAACAATATATATATATATATTGTTTGTGCGTATTCTTTTAATGTAATTAAATGCATATTCTTTTAATTTCACTCTTGAAAACTGGTCAGAATGGGTTGGGATTTTAAAACATCAATAAAAAAAGACTTCCTACTTATTTCTTTCCTGATACTTTTCATATTCATGTTCAGATTTGATGTAAGAAATAAGGTAAATAAAATAAACTGTGTGCAACTTTGGTCCTTTTAGTTATGAAGTGTTTTTGTACCAAAGAAAACCTTTTACAGTCAGCCATTTGCAACATGACATATGGGACATGGTTGAATCCTTACTAACATCTTGTATTGTATTGACATATCAAACAAAATAGTTACCAAATCAAAAAAGAAGTATTTATTAAACATGTATGCATGCTTAAATTTAAAAAGAAATTATTTGATGTCTTCAGAAGTAACATTACAAATTTCCGTCACAGATATAACCAGTATTGTCTGGATGCCACACAAATATTGTACACTAATTTTTCAGTGAATAAAGCATGGCTGGGAATTACTTTTTTTTTAAATCGATATAAGCACTACATATTTCTGTATATTATGCCATGATTAATATGCTTCTAAGTATGAAATTATTTAATTCTGCTTAGATTTTTATTAAGCAGACTGTGTGGTGTCCTAGACATGTGTTACATCTGAGCAACACATGCTATACTGCCATAAGACGTAGCTTAATAATGGACTACACCGTTATTTTCTATCTCATCAATTTATATTTTACATAGACTCATAAACTCACATAACTAGCTACATTAGAGTTACACTAGAATTTTCCTAACAAACCAACATTTATATACCGCTTGCCTAACTGCAACTGAACATTAAAACTTATAAGTTTACCAACTGAATACAGAAGATAACTTCTGCTTACATTCTAAATACTATGTAAATACTCACATTGATCTGATTAATATTGATCTGGTTATATGACACTACTGTACCATATTGTTATGGAACTTTTGGGTTTCAGAATTTCATTGTGTTACATGGTGCAAATTGTCTATTCAACAGGTATTGTACACCTTATTCTATATACCTTTTGTGTAAATAATCCTGAATTGAAAAATGGCTGGAAGACCAGTACTTCGGCACTGACAAAAGACCTATTCAGCAGAATAAACATATTTACCACACACAAAAAAAAAAAAGATGTAAAGGGGAGATTTCCAGCTTTCATTTGCAACCAAAAAAATTTTTAAATTCAAATATTAGATTTTAACTCTCCATGTATAAAAGAAAACTATATTAATTATCTTTATTTTAATACGAAAATAAAACATCCCCTGAAAAATAAATAAAAAATAAAGGGGACCACTGTGCCGCTGAATTATTAAATGAAAATCTCCCAAATTAATTCCAAGCTTTTGACCCACAAACTGACCAGCTTAATTGATAACAAAATTGATTTCGGTCAAAAATAAAATAATCGAAGGTGAACAAAAATATTTTTAAACAAAGAAAAACTTTGTAAATGCACTTAGAAAAAGTGACAACTTACCTGGTATAGCCGGACTATATGTGGGTGTCGTAATAACTTCATTATTTGTATTTCCCTGAATATCTTCTTAAGGTTATCTTCATCTAGTTGTGTTTTATCGATTATCTTAATGGCTACCTGTAGAGTACAAAACAAAGAAATGCACAATTAGTTATCTTAAAAGAGAAAGTTTGATTTATTTAACGATGCCTCTAGAACATATTGATTTTCATATCATCGGTTATTGAACGTCAAACATATGGTCATTCGGACATACTTATTTGGAGGAAACCCACTGCCGCCACATACACTACTCTTTCCGATAAGCAGCAAGGGGTCTTTTATATGCACTTTCCCCGACAGGACAACACATACCACAGCATTTTGATCAACCAGTTGTGGACTACTGGTTGGAACGAAAAATAGCCCAAACTGTAAATGGGTCCACTGAGCAGTATCGATGGGATGACCGACACCTTCACAAGTGGACATGCTACCGCCTGAACTACGTCCCGCTCCTTAGTCATCTTAAAGGTTTGCGAACATGATCAAGACGGCATTACATTGACCAATCGCACCATCTTGATTCAAAAACGACGTCAGTTGCATAATGGATCCTAGCAGAGCTCTAGCCATGTCAGGGTTTATCTACATTTGTTTGGATGTAAAACAGGTAAGGTCGTAAAACTGTTATTTTTCCAATAATTTTTCTGTGAATTCCCAACAAGCATACAAGAAATATTCTTCACATGAATGGGGAAATTAGGCACGGTGTATTATTATTTTTTTTTTTTTTTTTTTAAAGGTTTCATTATGCACACGTGACCAGACTGGATGGCCGAATGAGTTGAGCACCCGCGTCTCATGTAAAAGGTCATCGGATTCAAAATCTGGCTGCATCAATCCAGTGACAATTAAAGTTTTATACCCCGCCTGGTGTTCAGCATTACCAGGATAGAGCCAGGAGCAGTGGAATGAGGAAGACCAATTGTCTGCGATTGAAATTGCTGTGTATAATCAATGAAGATAACCAATAATTATATTTGTTTACATCAACTAATACAAGGTATCAATATATATATATATATTCAATTCAATGTAATATACAATTTTCAGCAGTACAGTGAGTGAGCATAATGGCTCCTGAGGCATGGGCGAGCAAGTGGCGCCACATGCGGAGGTCAGGCAGTGCGATACCAGTAGATGACCTAATGAGTAGAGGTGACCAGCAGAAAATGGCCAAGTTGAGGATCGCACGCCGCCAAACTCTGGTGGCGCTGCAGTAGCGCAACCCGGACCGCGCACATTAGGGGGAGCAATTGGCCAATTGAGGATTTGCGTCAAACAATTAGCACCACGTGACCAGTGCCTCGTATGCCATCATGTTTGGATAGAAAGTACAGCTTTAACACTGCCAATGCGGCGGCGTGTGTTAATATCGCTTGGATTTGGGGTTTAATTTGACCGGATTTCACTTTTTGAGTAAGCTATTATCACAAATAACATTATTTCAACCCCTGAGTGAATATTCATGATTCTAAATAACAGAATTAAATCGTAGCAGTGAATAGATTTGTGCTTTTTGTTTTATTTACATACACTTGACAGTAGAAGGAACAGCTTCTATCCAACCACGACGCAGGAGTATGCCTACGTCACACGCAAGTCCTCTATATACATATTAATCGCCAATATACGTATTAACACAAGATAATGGGACAATAATATTACAGAGTAATGATAATAATGATCATAATAATGATAGAGCCATTCCGCCATTTATATGTTTGTTGTTGTTTTACGTCCTAGCAACATCTAACGTCATATCAGGATGGGTACCGACTTGTGACAGTGCGCACTCATGGTGACTTTATAGTGCTGCCCCACTGGGAAACCAGACCGCCAGCACCATGACCTGATATCCCACTCAGTCAAATTATCCTGATACTGAGCCAACCAGTCCTTGTCCTATCCTAATAATGCCGAGCGCCAGACTAGGAAGTGACAACTATAAATTTTTAAGTCATTGGTTTTACTCGACCAGGATTCGTCCCCACAAACTGATGGATTTGTATATCCCGATCTCCCAAAACAGGAGACGGACGCTCTAATCATTCGGCCACCCCGTCTGGTCCCATTTTATATAATGATAATAAATTATCCAGTCTATAATGAAAGCAGGATGTGCGTTGTGTAAGTGGGCAAAGTCCAAATGAAAAAAAAGATACTATCCATCGTGCGAACAGGGTCAATCAATAAATCACAAGAACCATCCATACAAGGCATTTGACGTCAAGGAGACCACGTGACGTCGAGTGGGTCACGTGACAACACTCTGGCGTCTGGACCTCTTCATCAGGAGACTATAAATAGCATCAAGTATGTAAACAAGGCTATTTAAAGAACTCTAGTCCCAATAGACTAGGGGGGGGGGGGGGGCAGATCAATCAGATAAGCCCGAATGCAAAAAGTGGTCACAACTTGTAAACAAGTTACAAATGAGATGGGGAAAGGATTGACAATACTTTCAAAAGTAAATTCTATTTCCCTCAGATCCGGTTTTAAACTTCCAAGTCAGCGATTTGCGTCCTATTGTGGTAGTACATATTAATATTAGTGTATTCTTATTTGCATACTATTATTTTTAATTGCATGTTATTATTAGCCTATTTGTAATTGCAACACACCGAACATCCTGCCATTTTGATTTGAGATATTTGAAAATAAGTGATCTCAGAGATCAGAGTGAGGGATTCAACATGATTCACCATTCAGAGCCATTCTCGCAGCTCGGTCAGCTTGCTCATTTCCTTGGATACCGGTATGGCCAGGCACCCAGTACAAGTGGATGTTGTACCCTGCCATTGCCTATTTCTGGTTTTGAAAATGTGATGCTTTCATTGGACTATGCAGCTTTAATAGCAGAAAATTAATTAGAAAGGTCACATTTTCTATTATATATATAGCTCAATTCCACATACGCAACCAACCATATGTAAAATATTCCGATATTCGGCATAGGGGGAATTCAAATGTTCTATTACTGATCGGTGTACGGGACCAGGCGCATGTATGAATAGATATATATATGTATGGGCTGGTGGTGCCTGAGTGGGATGTAAATAGACATAGTGGTGCTGGCAGGTCTGGGTGTGATTGCACTCAGGGCCACCCCCTCTGCTGGGATAGGGATCACCACACTCGAAGGTCAAGGTTGGTGATGGCCAAGGGGCCATACAGCTTGGTGGTGGTGGGCAGATCACTGGTATCCATGGGGACCAGGAATGCTGGATCCCTATTGGTATGGGCCATGAATGCTCGTTTCCCATTGGGGGAAAGGGGTGGGGTGATACTCTACAATGAACCCATGTAACCATATAAATAATAAACCAGAGGGCTGGACTCCCTCTTCTTCTTTACACTTCATATTCTTCCTTTCTTTTTGTCTGTATTGATTTCACCATAGACTGCCTACACAGCCACAGATTAGAGCATTAGACTTTACAAAACTGGTGACCTTTACAGCAAAAATATGATCCAGGATACATTGTAATTAGAGCAAGGGGTTCGGTAGTGACTGTGGTAGGGCCGAAGAATGATCGAAAAATTGTTAACTGAGAAAAGGTTTGAATAGTTGATTCCAAAATTAATTGGGATGATTTGGCACCCAGATTAACTCGTACGGAGAGGTTAAAAGGTAGTAGGCAAAATTTGCCATTCGATCCAATTGTTTCTGGCCAGGATAAACAAACTAATGTATTTTTGGTTGCTACAACAAAACAAAAACCTAAAATAATACAGTCTCGTGATATTGGTACTGAAGCGTTTACGCGCCAGCAGGCACGTAGAACAGAACCACTTGTTGCTAGTTGTACTGTAATCCACAGAATTGACCAATCACAGCAAAAAACGCCATGGAGTGATCGACGGCAGCGCGGACGGCGGAGTGCTTCGGGTCTGCCAGACGGTAAAATTCTTTGTTCGGCGCCACTAATAAAGATTACTAATTCAATGGAGTTACAGTCATGTTGGAGATGTGACAGGCTCCACAGTAGCATGACTATACTAAGATTATTGACACTTTTGCTTACTGATGCTTTTACTTACATTTCAGGATGGACGATTTGTATAAAATTGAGAAATGGTATAAACATGGATGGAGTTGTATAGACATTGTCGTGTACATCCATGTACCAAATAGGTCTTGTTATTCTATTGTGACATGGACGGTAAAATGTACACCGAGAGTGAGCATGTCACACTAACAATTCTCATTGACTTTTAATTTTTCTAGGTTAATTGTTTGTAGCCAAGTCTAGTGCACGTGTGCACTTGGCGTACTACGTAACGTGGCAGACGCAAGGTTGTGGTCAGCTGATCGAGCTGAAACTTGTTTATCTACTGGAAAAGTTCTGAACTGTCACAGTAATGACGGAAATGCTCTGGGTACGTTAAAACTGTACACCATATAGCTCTGTTTAAACTTAGATGCTCTGGATTCGTTTTCGGGGTAGACTAAGCAGGTGGAGAAGTGAAACTTTGGATGCAGAGACGAATGCAAGAAATCAAACATGTTGCATGCTAGTGCTTGAGAGACAGCATTGAGTATGTATTAACTTTTCTAGTTCCAAAAATTATTACATTTATGCGCAGTGTTGTATGTCGCTGGTTAACTTTAAATATGATTTTCAGCTCAAAATTTACATTTGTCCAACAGAAAAGCTCAAGCCATATTCTGCTTGTAAGTGTCTAATCTCACTTGGTTCGGACAAGCGGTCACGCCTTATTTTGAACGCTTGGCATGAAATGAAGCTCAGTGCCAACTCTGTTTCCTATTGGTGGTTATTTTAAGAATGGACGTGAACAACACACTGCAGAGACATCACTGTGGGGCGACATCAGGCTGTTTGTCCGTTTGTTGGAGTTTTACATCCTGGTATGTAAACAATCTGGAACAAGCACCATGTGTCCAATCGGGTCAAAGGCAAGATCTACCATGCAGTCATGCTATCCACCCTACTATACGGAGCCGAGGCCTGGACAGTGTACAGACGACACGTGAAAAAGATGCATGCCTTCATGATGCGACATCTGCGTTCAATCATGAGGCTAACCTGGAAGGACAAAGTGACAAATAAGGAAATACTCGAACGGACGGGGCCTGCCCTCTATGGAAGATCTTCTGATCAAAAAGAATCTCAGGTGGACTGGACACCTCATGAGGATGTGATCAGACAGGCTACCAAAGCAGATCCTCTATTCTCAACTGTCTTCTGGTTACAGAAAGAGAGGGCGCCCTCGTCCCCGGTTCAAGGATACCATCAAGAGAAACCTGAAGCTGAACGACATTAAGACCGACTCATGGATATCACTCTCACAGCAGAGAGCTAAATGGAGAGCGGCAGTCAAGTAATGAAAGCAGTCTTTGTCCCATCGCGACCGACAGCATGATGATGATGACATCTTGGTAGCATCTAATGTCATATCAGGATGGGCACTGATGTTGAACAGTGCACACTCATGGCGACTATATAGTGCTACCCCACTGGGAGACAAGGCTGCCAGCACCATGACGTGATTTTCCACTCAGTCACATTATCCGGACATTGAGCGAACCAGTGCTTGCCCTATCCTATCAATGCCGAGTGCCAGGTTAGGAAGCGACAAGTATCAATTTTATTCATTGGTCATTGGTTTGACTCGACCAGGAACCAAACTCCTGACCTTCCGCACGCGGCCAGCGCTCTACCGATTAGGCCACGGCGCCCGGTACATCAGGCAGCCATTAGTGATGGCTAAACTAGTTCAACCGCTTTCCCCCCCTCCTTTTTTAAACCAATTATAAGAAATACTGGCAGACACAAAACACAGATACAAAAAGATACAATAATAAACTTTTATTTCATATGTTTGTTATTTTATTTTGTACACATTTATTGTTTTTAAGATATGATGAACTGATACACAGGTACCAAGTAGCTAAGAGTGTGAGTATGAAAATCTCCTGAACACACAAACTTTGAATAGGGAGAAATAGCATGGCTGAAGGGTGCGAGGGGGAGGGGGTTGCCCTCTCCCAAAAGGGGCTAAAATTTGTTGGGGGGGGGGGGGGGGGAGTGATACAAAATGGTGGCCTGACGAAAGATATCCTTTGCTATATATACTTTAATGGCGATATATTATGAGATCTTTTATGGAGATTTTAGGGAGGATCAAAACTGTCAAAAGTAGGTCAACTTTCACTGTGATTTGCTTGTGGTGTTTTACGTCCTAGCAATATCTAAGGTCATATCATGATGGGTATCGACTTGTGACAGTGCGCACTCATGGCGACTTTATAGTGCTGCCCCACTGGGAAACAAGGCCACCTGCACCATAACCTGATATCCCACTCAGTCACATTATCCTGACATTGAGCCAACCAGTCCTTGCCCTATCCTAATAATGCCGAGCGCCAGGCTAGGAAGAGACAAGTATCAATTTTTAAGTCATTGGTTTGACTCGACCAGGATTCGAAGCCACAAACTCATGAGTTCAGATCTCCCCATCTCCCAAAACAGGAGACGGACGCTCTACTCAGTCGGCCACCCCGTCTGGTGCGCACTCTGAAGTATCTGCTATTAGTATTATATTTGGTATTTCTATTTTCCTGTTGTTTTATACTGGATTGTGGATTTGTGTGTTATGCAATGAATTAGTTCTGAGCTCCAATCCACTGTATGAGTTCATGTCACCTTCCCCAATTGGTGGCTTGGGTGGTGGAAATATTCTATTAAAGCCGCATGATCTGATGAAACCACCGATGGACACCCAACCAAGACGTCTGACCAAAAAAAAAAATCAATTTAAAAAAACAACTTAAAACATTTATTTAGTTGATTTGAGATATCCAACATAGATACTAGTGGAATTATTAAAGCTGCATAGTCAGATGAAGCATCAAATAAATCAAAATAATTACATAGATTTGATTCTATATATCTAACTTAGATATTGATGTACTTATTAAAGCTGCATAGTCCGATGAAATATTAAATTTTCAAAACCAAACCAATTATCTAGATTTGATTTGACATATCTAACTTAGATACTGATGCACTTATTAAACATTTGTTTCTGCATAGAAGGCAATACTGAGTCAATTTAACAGAACCTGTTACTGCAGAAGTCTATGATGTCAGAGCTTTGGCAAGCTTGCCAAAACTAATGTTCCATGCACTCAAAATACCTAACAAGTTTACCGTTTAAAATATAAGTAACTTTGAACTAATGTAAAGTAGATACTAGTGATCGATCTAAGATATTTATCTCAGAAAAAATACAGAAATTCAAAAGCATCGGACTGTGCAACTTTAAGCATTTGTTGCCACATGGAAGGGAATATTGAGACAATTCAACAGAACATGTTATTGCTGAAGCTTATGGTGTCAGAGTTTTGGCGTGCTTGCCAAAATTAATTGTATATGTTTGACTTCCAAATATCTCTAAATGTAGTCATTTAAAATCAAGTTACTTCAAACTAAAATAAGGTAGATCATAATAATCAATTTAATATATTTATCTCAGAAAAATGACAAAAACTAAAAATCCATCAGACTAAAGGCAAAGTTTGTTTTATTTAATGACGCCTCTAGAGCACATTGATTTTATCAACGGCTATTGGACGTCAACCATATGGTCATTCTGACATATTTATTTGTGGGGGGGGGGGAAACCTGCTGCCGCCACATAGGCTACACTTTCCGATAAGCAGCAAGGGATCTTTTAATACGCACTTTCCCACAGACAGGACAGCACATACCACAGCCTTCGATGAACCAGTTGTGGACCACTGGTTGGAACGGAAAATAGCCCAAACTGGAAATGGGTCCACTGAGCAGGATTCGATTGAATGACCCAAACCTTCACAGGTGGACACTCTACCGCTTGAGCTACGTCCGGCTCCTAAATCCATCGGACTATGCAACTTTAAGCACAAGCTTAAAAGCTGCATTTGGCAGACAATTTAAAGCTTGCTCTACTTGGCCCTTCAGCCCATTTAACTAAGGGCTTAGAATTTTTTTTTTTTTTTAAATGAGTAAACAATTTATTGGAGTAACCAATAAAAGCTATGAAATATAACTATCACAAACAATTTGAGATCATTGTAAGGCATACATGTTTTTTTGGCTAACACACAGACAAACAAACAAACAAACACATTTGCTTTATTTATATCGATTTCTTGCTGTAATACTAAGTTTATTTAATTGAGCCAGTTACTGTTGAAGCCAAAACTGTCACAATTTTTACATTCATGCCAAATTAATATATATTTTTTAAACAGAACACTCAGCTAGATTTGACCTCACATATCCAACTAATAACCCAGTGACACGAGAGCCTGCGTTCGCCACCAACCTCCTTACACCCAAAAGGTCGCCAACCACCCGGCGTCCCACTCAATAGATTGATTTAAAAACGTGGGCACTGCTGGGCCAGTCCGCCAGGCCGGTGCCCTGGACCGACCAGACAGTGAGCCCGGCATTGTATATGTTGGCACTACCAGGTCGACACCAACTCGCCAACCAAGGGGTCGGTGACCTGGCAGTGCCAGGTCGCCAACCACTGTTTAATGGTGCCGACCGAACTGGTCGCAAGGAGGTTGTAAGTGCAGCAGCTGCAACCTCCTTGTGTCCAAAATTTCCGAAATGGTCGCTGAGAGGTCAGTGACCTCGCGGCGCCAGTGCGTAAGGCAGTCATAAGGAGGACATATGGACGTCGCGAATTGATCGTAAGCGAACGCAGGCCTCTTGTGACTGGGCTATAAGCTAATGGTGCACCTATCAAATAGTTGTTGCTATATAGAATTTAAAAGCGTATACTTAGTAAATTTTGAACATGTTACTACTGAAGCCAATGGTGTCAAGATTTGTATGTGCACGTCAAAATTAATCTTGTATGTTTTCACTTCAAATATCTCCAAAGTTAGCCATGTATAATGAAAGTTACTTCAAACTAAAGTAAAGTAGGTTATAATGATTAACCTAATATATTTATCTTTTTTTTAAAGGCAGAAACTGTTGGTGTCCATGTCACAAATGTGGTACAGTTTCTGAGAACGGCCCATGTATATATCGAAGTCTAAGTCGAATAAATGAGCGTTAGGTTTACATTTAGCCACAATCATGGATTGCGTTCGATTTGTCTCCAGTATGCGCCGCGCCGCGCCGGATTCCTCTTTGTGCAGCTTACGCTGCAAGCGCCGGTTCACCAACAATTCGCTCATTTCTTACACCTGCAGAGAGGGGGGGAGGATGGGGGGGGGGGGGGGGGGGGGGGGTGCTGGTGTTTTCCGCTAGGATTTTCTCACAGCAGTTGGTAATAGATTAGGGTTTGTTCTTTTGTTTGTTGTTGTACGTCCTAGCAACATCTATTGTATGATCATATCATGACGGCATATATTATGGGGATGATCCGTCATAACTGAGCAGGTCACTATGCAATATTCAATGAGAAAGGAATTAACTACTTTCTTTTCTTTCTTTTTTAAAATTATTTTTTTTAGGTATGAAAATAGTCTTGGCGATCTAAAAAATTACAATAAAAAAATTTAAATTTCAGGCGGAATTCGCATAAGCATATTCAGCGCTCTACGGAGCGACCCAACCAGCCACGGTGCGACCCAACTATTACTGCGGAAACCTATGGTGTCAGGGTTTGGGCAAACTTGCCAAAACTAATTTTGCTTGTTTGCATTTCAAATATCTCAAAAGTTAGCTATTTATAATAAAAGTTACTTCAAGTGAAAGTCGGGTAGATTATAACGATCACCCTAATATGTTTATCTCAGAAAATGACAGAAACTCAAAGCCCATCGGACTATGCAATTTTAAGCAGTGGAAATATGAATCGCAAACAGCTGGTCTTCCTCACTCTCAATCCTCAATCCACTGCATCTTGGCCTATCCTAGTAATGGTGAATATCAGGCTAGGTATCGAAGGATAAGTGTACATATCTTAGCTATCAGGTTGGCTTGGCCAGAGTTTAAGCCCAGAGTTTTGAATACCAGGACCTGCACGACATGGGAAGCAAAAAAGTTTGTTTTATTTAATGACGCCTCTAAAGCAAATTGATTTTTATCATCGGCTATTGGACGTCAAACATATGGTCATTCCGACATATTTCTTTGGAGGAAACCCACTGCCGCCACATAGGCTACTCTTTCCAATAAGCAGCAAGGGGTCTTTTATATGCACTTTCCCACAGACAGGACAGCAGATAGCAACATGGAAAGCGGACGTTCACATAATTCGACCATTCCATCAGTTCCAATTAAAATAAAGAATAATGTGGTTTACTTCACAGGGATGAAAGTGGTCTCCGGGGGAAAAAAGTGGAAATGCTGATATTCTCCCATAGGTTTAGCATTGTCAGGGAATCGCGGAAAATTCCCGTAAGTTGAGTATCATATATATTGGTATACGATGATAGTGCTGCGCCATTTGAAGCATGTATTAGTAGTATATGCTGATAGTGTCCACTCGGTGTCTGCACTACACATTAGAATACGCTAATTGTGCTGCAGTGTAAAACAGTAGAGCCTATATGTTAATCATGCTGCGGGATTGAAAAATCCCGGAAATCCGCGAAATCTTTCATCCCTGACTTCAGAAAGGAAAACACACACACAAATAGAGTGAGTGAGTGAGTGAGTGAGTGAGTGAGTGAGTGAGTGAGTGAGTGAGTGAGTGAGTGAGTGAGTGAATGAGTTTGGAATCACATTCTAGAAACATGATGTCATCGGGACAGTGTACAGCCGTGGTGGCGTTATAGTGTTGCTCCACTAAGATACTATGTTGCCAGCACCACGATATGATATCCCACTCAGTCACATAATCCTCACTCTGAACCGACCGACCCTTCGCCCATCCAATTCGGTACTCAACATAAAAAGTGGTAAATGCACCGAGAAGACCTTGCAACAAAGCCATGGACTTTTTACAAAGTTGGACTTGTAATGGAACACTCCGCAATTTATCAGATGAACTTAACTTGTAATGCTTATTCTGAAATGTGTAATTGAAAGTAATGTATGTAGTATGTCTAATCTATTTTGCTGTAGTTGTGCGCAATTTTTTTTGTTGGTTAACACTAATTGAGGTGTACTTGCGTGTCTTGCTTTACTCGCTTGCGGGAACCGGCCTCGTTCTGATATCCAGCTTCGTTCTGGGATCCAGCCTCGTTCTGGTATCTAACCATGCAATATTAAGACTAATGGCCCTGTCACATTACGACGCATCGCGCAAGCGTGTGGTCAATGGCTAAAATCACTTTCAAACGGCGAGATGCATCAAACTTTTCAGCACAGGGGCAGGGGCAAAGTTAGATGTATACGTACCATATACGCAATGTAGCAGAGCGTATGGCCAACATAGGGCTAAGGTGCCTCCCGGCGAAAAGCGCTCGCAGAACGCCAGTGAACGTTGTATACATAATTCGACCACCAGAAGTATGCCTTATACGTTACACAGACTGTATGTTTTCGCTGGCTCTCCGTCCGACTGACGTAGGTCAACTAGTGCTACGTAGTGAACAACGTTTTGTCTAACATACGTCTAACATACATGGAAGTATGTCTAACGTATACATAATCTACACCCGAGGTAAAAGCCACACATTGTCGGATGTTGAAAGCTTTGTACATGCACAACATTTTTGCGACGCCATACAACGACCAACATTGACGTACATCAACGTTTACCAATGTAGCATAACGAACGCATAACGCATATCGACGGACACCGACGTATTGGCGCAAAATCACCTACGTCGGTGCATGCTTGCGCGATGCGTCATAGTGTGACAGGGCTAAATATTAGAGCAGCAAATTAATACAAAGTGCCGAGGATTTTATTTGTCGGTCGGTGTTGTTTATTTTTACATCCAGGTAACATCTTAAGGTCACATCAGTATCAGGATGGGTATCGACTTGTGACAGTGCACACTCATGTCGACTTTTATAGTGCTGCCCCATTGGAAGACCCTATATCCCACCCAGTCATATTATCCTGATACAGAACAAAAAAACAGTTTTTGCTCTATCCTATTAATGCAGCGTGTTCGGCTAGGTAGCGACAAGTATCAATTTTGTA
The DNA here is from genome assembly GCA_030323885.1 of Branchipolynoe longqiensis. Taxonomy (NCBI): domain Eukaryota; kingdom Metazoa; phylum Annelida; class Polychaeta; order Phyllodocida; family Polynoidae; genus Branchipolynoe; species Branchipolynoe longqiensis. The sequence continues at coordinate 30,842,572 of CM059202.1, read as the reverse complement.
AGTCATTGTGCTGACTCAATCGTGGTGTTCTCTGTGGAAGAGTGATTAGCGTGTATGACTTTCGTCTAGGTCGAACTCCTAATCTGAAGGTTGGTGGTTCGATCCCCCATGCCCCCCCCCCACCTCTGCCAATTTGGATTTCCACTGCTGTGTATAACTTCGAGCGTCATCAAAGGCTCGTTGCTCTCATACCATGTCTATATGGTGTGGGCGGTTAAAAATCCATTGGGTCGGTAAAAGTGTAGGCTCGGGCTTTCTAAATTCTATCGACAAACTGTCTAATGGTGAAAACAAGTCTATTCAGACTTATCCATGATAGGCGGTATAAATCTTCAAGAAAAGGAAAAGAAAATTGAGGTTTGAGAACACGACTTCACACATGGAAAGCCAGCCAGCTCTATACCGGTTCGGCTATCCCACCAAACACCTTCTTGGGAGGTAGTAATAAGTAATAAGTAATAAGTGTCATGCTTTAATTCCACCTGGTTGCAAAGAAGGCATGTACACGCTCATTTAATTAACATAGGGGGCATTCGACTGGGCCTCTCTATCCGAATATCAAAATATTTCCGAACAAATTCCTATTCGAATGGGACCGGAAGTGGGTTCATATACTAATGATTCGGATGTATGTATGTGGCTCCATCCATTCCATCCGTAAAGTTGCGGATAGAAAGGGCCCAGTCGAATGCCCCCCATAGGCTGTAGTAGTCTGCACTGACCTCTCACACAAGGAGACACAAAGACAGGTAGGCATGGATAGTGTTGGTTGGTTATTGGAGTTTTACGTCCTGGCAACATCTACGGTCATATCAGCACGGATACCGACTTGTGACAGTGTGCACCCATGTTGACTATATAGTGCTGCCCCTACTGGGAGACCAGGCCACGGGCACCATGACACAATATCCTACTCAGTCACATTATCCTGACACTGAGCTAACCAGTACTTGCCCTAACGTAATAATGTTGAGTGCCAGGCTAGGAAGCGACAAGTGTCAATTTTATAAGTTATTGGTTTGACTCGACCGGGAACCCAACTCCTGACCATCCGCACGCGAGGCCCGCGCTCTACTGATTCTGCAACCACACCCGGTAACATGGATAGGGTGATTGGATCATAGAGCCTAGGTAGTGTAATGGTTAGCATGCTCGCCCTGGATGCTGGCTAAAGGCCCTAAGAGTGACAATATTGACATGTGGTATACATGTGTACATTAATTGGGTTGGCTCATCTTAAGTTATTTATTGTTATTATTACATTAAATAGGAGTGAAACAAGTAAATGAATTCTGCATTTATTATAGAGAATTGACAATTTTCTTAATTTTCAAGGACTTTATATCAAGTCCAAATTTGAATGATGGGGGGAAACGGTATGTTTTCTCTCTTTCTCAATTTTCTGGTATTGATTAGTCGTCGAATATTTCTATCGGATTTATGCAACTTCGTGAAAACATATGCGTCAATGTGGAAACCAGACATTTTCAGCTTTTTCCTGCTTCAAATAAAAATGTGAACAAAGAAAGAACCTACTCTAAAAGTCATAGGGTGGATTTTAGCAACAGAGTAACATTCCTTAGAATAGATTTAATGGATCCAAAATTTAAAGAATTCCACTCCACTATCAGACCTGTGCATCCAATCTCGCAGCTTTCCGTATTGTCAAAGCTATTTTCCGTATTATTGAATGACTTTCAGTAAGACATTTACAATGAAAAATGAACACAAAACCGCAAGCCTTATTGCAGACCTGTGCACCCAGGAAAAACACTATCAGTATTCGGAAAGTCATTTTCAGTATTTTTTCAGAGACTTTCAGTAACACTTTTAGTATTTGTGCAGACGCGATCAGTAACTTTTAGTGTGATAAGAAATACACCAATTTCCGGAACAAAGGCCAAGAAACCGTATTTACGTATTTACCCTTGCAATCCGGAACAAATCGGGAAGGTTCACAGGTCTGCACTATATTACATGCTGCATAAGAATTATACGAGTATAATTAATAGCCCGGAATATCACTCCTGCTCCCCAACACTCCCCCAGTCATCGACTGCTGGAGTCATCTGCTGATCCAGCCTAGTCAACCTCAGCTCCGATCGTGGCACCACCACCCGCTTCACACTGTAACCGCCACTCACTGTACCGCCGAAAAAATGTCATTGGCGACAGTTGGAAAAGATCTAAAAATGACAAAAAAAATGCTTTATCCGCAACCATAATCCTGACATAAATGTCAGCATAAATACAGCATCACACCAAAAAAATATTATTTTTTAAATAATCACAAACCTGCCAATATTTTATTTGGAAACAACCTAATAGATTGCGTAGCAATCACGACGACCAATATCGTGTACCTTTATCACCATTTGCTACATTTAAAATGTATTCATGAACACTACAGTGGCACAAACTCCAACACACACACACACACATACAAAACAACATTATAAATATAATACATAACTAATTTTAAGAATGATTAAGCCAGAGAAATAACTATATTAATTAATATACATAATCTGCATGTTCAAAACCCATCTATAATATGCCTTAGATAAGTTAGAACCAAACATTTGGAATTTTGTCAGGAAAATATGCGTCTAAAGCCTCGCCGGATTGAGCACCGGACAGAATTGTCTAGGCTGGTGGTGTTTGGGCGTGATAAGTATCAAAATGTATTAAAATGTGTCAAAATGTTGCGATATCGGGTCAAAGGCCGCTGCATGAACGGACATGAAACGGACATGAACGGATAGCCAACATATGGTAAGTGGACTAAACGGACTCAAACCAGACAAGAAATGTAGACGTCAATCCGGCGGCATCCGTTCCAAGTTTTGTGCCTGTTCAAAACTTGTACGGACACAAACCGGACATCAATAGACTTTGTTCGGTTTCTTTCCATTTCCCCAATCCGGCGAGGTGTGACAGCCGCTTTATGGAATGATTGAGATTACGCATGAAAATCGGTTTGGTTCCACACAAATCGGAATGGTTAGTAGATCTGTAATCGAAAAACACAACACTATATATATATATATGCACATAAACATATACAGTAAAACCTCGACCACTCCCCTATATCGATTGCTTTATTTGTGTCCCAAACGATCGCCCATACAATACTGTCATGGGGGTGATGAAAATGGGAAATATTGCGCCTAGAGTGGGACTCGAACCCACATCTCTTTGCATTCCGGTCCAATGTGCTAACCATTACACCACCTAGGCTCCCTGATATCACCACACTACCCACGCCTACCTGTCTATGTGGTTACTTGCCTGAGAGGTCAGCGCAGACTACTACAATACCATTGTAATGATAATTTTTAAAAACACTCCCTAAACCAACTACCTCGCTAAATGGACCATTTAAAGTCGGTCCCATGGTCGGTCGATTTAGAGAGGTTTTACTGTATAAGCAGAGATGAAAGTCTTCTCCAGCAAGAAAAGCGGAAATCTGCGGTTAGATTATTTGTAAATAATGTTGCTCCAATAATACGTAACAGTATTATCACGGTTGTAAATCGTAAAAGAATCCCCAATGAAAGCGATCACTGAGAAAAAAAGAGAAGATAAATCGACAGCAGCGTGGGCGATAATACAGTCACGGGGACTGTGGAATGCTCTCCAATGATAATCTGTAATGACGCATCGGAGGAATGGAGCTAGGACAGTGCTTGGAGAGTACTGGATGAAACATGACTTCAGCATTTTCCACGCGATTCCCTAGCAGTGTTATGCCTATAGAGGGAGTGCACGTGACGTCATTACTTAGCAATCAGCGGCCAGCGGGCTGCCATCTTGGATTATGAGCACCCTCCCTAGCCATGTTGTGAATGCATGCAGATGCAGTAAAACAGAGTTTTCTTGTGTTCTGGGAGGTTCTGGGCAGTTTGCATCCAATGCGTTTACTTACAGCACTTTAGCAACAACTTCTGAGGCCAAACTGCTCAAAACAGTGACAAATAAACCAACAAATCAGTAAATAAGCACAGTGTAGGCAGTTGCAAACCTTCTGTATGTCATCCAATATGGACACCGAAAGTTGTCTTGTGACGTCATTACACCCCCTCTATTCTCGATGTCGGACATCCAGGCACTTTTTGCGCTCACACCGTGCGAATGGTAAAACAAGTGCCACTGTCATAGAGACAACACTAAAACTACCCTAAATATCACAGTAATTTGTGCTTTTTGGTGCTTTGAAAGAAAATTTCTCTTATTTCTATTAAACAGTTCAGATTTTTCTCTACAATTTCACATTTAGCTTCTTTTTTTTTTTTTAAATCAGCCACTTGGAAGTTCTTGAATTTATTTTGCGGTACGGCTACCACTGGCAGTGACACTCAGAATATCCCAACTTTCAATATTATCTGTTTTTAATCCTTTCAGAGAAAATTGCTCTTAGGTTAAATTAAATATCTTCCTCTTCAATGCACACTCATGCCCATTAAGATATTTTTAATCGACCCAAAGAAAGCTTTAAAATTTATTTTGCAAAATTAAATGCTCCACATAGACATAGCTGCAGCACAAATTAATGCGTTGTTTTACAATTCGGCTTCGCGAGTAGTTTGGCCCGGCTGTGACGTCACGCCGACATGGAGAATGGGAGAATGTCCGCATTTTTGCAGAAAATCACCTCCATTCGGATAAGGGAAACCCAACAGCAGCCAGCAGCCGCTGACACAACCTGGTCATCAGCAGCCTGAGACACAGTTAAATGCTTCAAGCATATCTAGAATTGTGTGTTAATATTAGGTAGTAGACGGAGAAAAAACATAACATTAGATTGCTTGTTAATATTATTAGCCCCTGCTTTATGTCTTGAGATATTTTAGAAATGTCCGAAATCACAGATTTACCGAAACATTACAGTATTCCGAGAAATTGTGCAAATCTGTTATCCCTGTGTAATAGTCAGAATGTGTGTGTGTGGGGGGGTGTGGGGAGGGAGTGGTTTCAAATGGGATCGAAGCCGAAGGATAAAAATAAATCCATCGCCCATGGGGACTATAAAAATGTCTGCATTATTTGTTTGTTTGTTGTTTTAGGTCCTAGCAACATCTAAGGTCATATCAGGACGGGTACCGACTTGTGACAGTGCGCACTCATGGCGACTTTATAGTGCTGCCCTACTCAGAGACCAGGCCACCAGCACCATGACCTGATATCCCATTCAGTCACATTATCCTGACACTGAGCCAACCAGTCATTGCCCTATCCTAATAATGCCGAGCGCCTCGCTATGAAGTGACAAGTATCAATTTTTAAGTCATTGGTTTGACTCGACCAGGATTCGAACCCACGATCTACCAACACGGGAGACGGACGCTCCAACTCATTCGGCCATCCGGTCTGCCGACAACTTAAGTACAAGGCTATTCTTTTTTGTTGGTACATTAGTTGATAAAGCAGAGGAAATTTCAATCGAGGACAATTGGTCTTCCTCATTCCACTGCTCCTTGGCCTATCCTAGTAATGCTGAGCGCAAGGCTAGGTAGCGACAAGTATCAATTTTTAAGTCATTGGTTCGACTCAGCCAGCGTTTGCACCTGTGAGTTCGAATCCCACGACCTACCAGAACGGGGGGCGGACGCTCAACTCATTTGGTCATCGCGTCTGGCTTCGTTTCTTTTATTGGCCATATACAGACCTATGCTATTATTCAATACGGATCTGTAATCTAGTGACTTCATATGGCGCTGTGCCATTCAGCTGAACAGAAAGCATCGCTGTATCAAGGTAACACGCGTACATAAAAGACGAGACCACACATCAAGATTCTTCAACAATTTTACACTGCAAACAGCATGCATGACCTTTTTACTAAAGCAAAACAAGAAGACATTTCAGCCTTTTTGAGGACAGCTGGTCTGTACCACCTCATATAGTCTATTAAACCCATGTTATCAATTTAGGACAATAAGACCTTTAACTTTTATCTAAAATTGTATTTCCCTTGGACACAAATTATAGAATTGTCAGCTTTTAAAATTCCCAAGTGTCTATTAACACATAATTGATTGTATACTTTTACATTCTGTTTATAAGCAATGGTTGGCATATGCTGCCAACGCGGCATAAAGAAACCACCAATCAATCAACCAAGCTACGAGATTCTTTCCAGTTGATGTCCCAGTTATTCAACTCCCCAAGCGTCCTGCAGGGCACCGCATAAAATGGCTGCCTATGTGCAAACATCAACACATGTAATGTATACATGTGAGTCAGCCTCACCAAAATGGGCCAATTGGTGGTTTATTTAAGATGTCGGTGTCGCAATTCTTAAAGTGTAGTGCATTTCTTTGTTTTATATTAAATTATCCTAGAAACAAATAAGGTTGTTCTATTTTCTCTAACTTTACATTCAGGATAAATTTAAGGACGTTGCAACACATCTGTCAATGCTAAACTATAAGTATGCCGATCGACGCCGACATCCAATGATCGACGCCGACAACTTTAACAGATGTCGGCATCGCAATTCTTAAAGTGTGCATTTCTTTGTTTTATATTAAATTATCCTAGAAACAAATACGGTTGTTGTATTTTCTCTACCTTTAGATTCAGGATAAATTTAAGGACTTTCCAATACCTCTGTCAATGCTAAACTATAATTATACTGTTCGACGCCGACATCCAATGATCGACACCGGCAACTTCTCCCAATTGGCCTCTTTTCGTGATCCTGACTCATCTACATGTATACGGTAGCAGGGTGCACCACCGCCTTGTGGTGAGTAATAATTGAGTAATATTAATGTTGAAAATCTCCCCGCGGATAAATTTATACGGCCATGAGTCATGCAAATACTATTTACTAATTGTCTAATGTCAGGGTGCGCTTACATAGACATAATGCTCATGTCTATGGCGCGCAGTGTGTTTCGAAACTGAATGATACCGGAATGTCAATATTACACACCATACACACATTAAAAAAAAGAAAATAATAATATTTAAGATGAGTATATCTTTTTTTTTTTTTTTAAATTACATTCGTTGATTAAGTAGGGGGAAGTTTCTATCTCAGATTTGATCTGCCTCATTCCACTGCTTCTTGTCCTATCCTAGTAATGTCGAGCGCCAGGCTTAGTATTCACAAGCATATAAACCTGTTGAGCCATTGGTTTGACTCACCCGAATCGAACCCCACGGGTTCGAACCCCACGACCTGTCACCTGGGAAGCGGGCGCTCAACTCATTCCGAAATCTGATTTGCATCTAAATCTTAAATAAGAATGGAACATTAAATTAAAAGGCATTCTTTTCATCTCTGCTTTAAAACTATTTTAATTAAAAATTTGGAATTTTAATCAATTCTGAAATAATCACTGCTTAAACAAGTGTACACTCTGTGACTGTGAGACACATCAAATAACATAGGCGAATCGGCAGTGTAACAAAGACAATTAACGCAGAAGTGTAATACAGTATAACCCCGTTAAACCAAACTTGAAGGTACCCTAGAAATTTGTTTGGATTAACCAATCATTGGCTTCGACTTTGACTTGGCTTTGGCAAAAACGTGGGTGCGTTATGAATGTAATATACACTTTGATTATTGTTTTATATCTAACCCCATTAAACCAAGCTCGGTTAAACCAAACGATCGGTTAAACCAAACGATCGGATAATCCAAATTTTGTTGGCGGCCTGGCAAAATACTATCATTTATCATATAAAAATGTTGGTGGGGTCTCAGATGACCTGATAACCACATGAAAGTTTGGTTTAACCGTACGTGAAGTGGCCTTGGGTATGACAATTTTGTTTGGATTAACCGACTTTGGTTTAACCAACTTTTTTTATATGATAAATGGTAGTATTTTGCCGGGCCGCCGAAAAAAGTTTGGATTAACCGATTGTTTGGTTTAACTGAGCTTGGTTTAATGGGGTTATACTGTATCAAACTGATGATGACCATTGATACATGTTGATTTTATTAGATTTCAATAGACAGCCAATCTTGACGGTGGTGTGGTTATATTATTTTTTGGCGGGTATTTAATAATAAAAAAGACATGGGTGCGATGGCCGAATCGTTAGAGCGAGTGCTAGGTGTTCGAAAGATTGGGAGTTCGATTCGCGGTCGAGTCACACCAATGACTTACAAAAATCAAAATTGATAGTTGTCGCTTACTAGTCTGGCACATTAATAGGATAGGGCAAGGACTGGTTAGCTTAGTGTCAGGATAGTGTGATATTGGGTCATGGTGCCAGTGGCCTGATTTCCCAGTGGGGCCTCACTATAAAGTCACCATGAGTGTGCATTGTCACAAATCGGGGACCATAAGGGATTGCCGAATGAGTTAGAGCGTCCGTCTCCCGTGTTGGTAGACCATGGGATCATGGGTTCGAAACCTGGTCGAGTCAAACCAATGACTTAAAAATGTATACTTGTCGCTTCCTAGCCAGGCGCCCGGCATTATTAGGATAGGGCAAGGACTGGTTGGCTCAGTGTCAGGATAATGTGACTGAGTGGGATATCAGGTCATGGTGCTGACAGCCTGGTATCCCAGTGGAGCAGCACTATAAAGTCGCCATGAGTGCGGACTGTCACAAGTCGGTACCCATCCTGATATGACCTTAGATATTGCTAGGGCGTACAACAAACAAACAACAACAAATCACAAATCGCTACCTGTCCTGATATAACCTTAGATGTTGCAGAATGCAAAACTCCAGAAACTAACCAACAAAAAATTAATTCAAATTCAAAAGCAATGTATTCAACAGCCAAACCTTGCCAAACTAGTTCTCCCATATTTATAGCTGATGTACGTGTAATTAATGTGGATAACCAACATTTTTATCATTTGTTTTAAACAAAAAAAGAACAACATAATGTCCCTGTTAAAGCTGCATAGTCCGATTAAATATCAAATTTTCAAAACCAAACCAATTATCTAGATTTGATTTTACATTGATATTTTAAATTATAACCCCTGATACTGATGCATTTATTAAGCATTTGTTTCTGTGTAGAAGACAATACTGAGTCAATTTAACAGAAGCTGTTACCGCAGAAGTCTATGGTGTCAGAGTGTTGGCAAGCTTGCCAAAACTAATTTTCCATGTTTGCACTCAAAATATCTAAAAAGTTTACCATTTAAAATAAAAGTAACTTTGAACTAATGTAAAGTTAGTGATCGATCTAATATATTTATCTCAGAAAAAAATACTGAAATTCAAAACCATCAGACTATGCAACTTTAATTGGAGACTACCTTGAAAGCAAATTATTAATGTTAGTTTGTTAGATTTCTTTTTGATGGGCATTGCAGTTTGTACATGGAGGACAACAAAAAATTGGAATTAATTAAAATCATACAATACTTGTGAATTGACTGAAGAGCTTTTACATTTTATATTAGATTAATCAAATTCCGAGTATGAACTCGATTGATTGCCTCCTAGAAAGGGGATTTTACACCAAAAATATGTAGAAATACCTACAAAGTACCAGGGGTGGGGAAGATGGGTCAGATGCAATATAGGATATTATCTCAGAAGTTGAATTAAGAATTTCACAAATATCATAACAATATACTTAGCAATTTGACTGCTCTGGGTTAGTTTTGGATTTGATTGTTGTTCGTCCCTCACCTCACCCTCATCGTCACAGTTACCATGTGTTTTACTTGCGCTTATTTTATGTGCTATTACACTAATTAATATACTGATTCCTGATAGTAGATAGCACTGCCATTTAGACCTACTGAGAGTCAAAAGAGAAGCCTAGCTATCCAGAAATGTCTACACTTTTATTAAACCTTAAATATTATTGTACTAGTTGTTGGTGTGTGATTTCATATTTTAATGAGATCTTAGTCAGGCTCGAGATTTAATGCAGTTACAAGTTAGAAATGCTGTAATGAACATGCCTAGCCTATGATGTGAACCAAAATTCAGGGATGGAGGGGGCGGATCTAGTTCTGAAAGCAGGTGCTCAATGATATGAATAACATAATAAACATATTTTTTTAAAGATGCTACAACAACTGACAATAACGATAATACCACCACCACTCTGTCCTAGTCAAACCAGTGTGCTGATGCCGTACCAAGAGACATGTGATGTGTAACAGTATGAAGTAGTGATAACTGACACTCCCAACCCCCTCCCCTCAGATACAATGAAAACACAGGCCCTCGTCCTCGAACGTCACCGAGTCAACACATTTATAACAAGACGCGATGAAAACAACAAACACCGTCGGTCTGTGCTCTATATTTTTATATTGTTAAGCCAGCGCCACATCGATGTTTCTGTCAGTCAGTGAATGTCAGCACTTTACAGCCTAGAGGCTAGGCTAGTCCCACCACCACCACTACCACCACCGCCCCCATCCACCGCCTAGCTGACTGGCTGCTGCAACATCCTTGCAAGTGTTGACGGTTGCAAACCTCTCTTGTTCAACACAGTGCGCCTAAATCGTCGCAATGCAATAATCTGACAGCAGAGCTGCAGCAGCATTGGTCATTGCCATTGCTACTGCCACTGCACTGAGACTAATCATCTAATGCGGAACCTTAGCGGAGCCATAGGCTTAGGCTTGGCCATGGCCTAGGGCTAGGCTTTACATATAGGCAGGGATGCCGACGGTGGACACAACCTCACAGCAGAAATTCTGACTCTCGATTGAGGATGTGAGTGCAACAGAGATGTGCAAATGTCCGATTTGACAGCTCATGTTGAGTCTAAGCTGCTAGGTGTCTTATTCTGGACGTAGCCAGTGTGTTTGCTCCAAGTCCCAGTGAGCGTCAACTTGACGCAGGGCGAGTGTTGCCTGTCGGTCCAACCGCGAGAAGGGGAGGGGAGAGGCGGAGAGAGAGATAGAGAGAGGACCCTCCCAACTTGGGAGGCCTCGAAAAACGCCGTACTCACCTTAGTTTTTGTCACGATGTGCGTGGCTAACTTGACGACGGCAAAATTCCCTTTTCCTATGGTCCTTTCCATTTGATAATACCCTACTCGGACGGGGCCACCCCCGGGCCCGGAGGAACCACCTCCCTTGCCCCTCTTCTCCGCCGCCATTTTGTTTACCCAACCATCGGAGCCTCGCTCTCGAAGAAACTGGGTGGGATCTGTGACGTCAATCGCCGGGCACCTACGTCATCCGGTTGGGGAGAGGAGGTGTGGCAGGGGTGGGGGGTGCGCACGTGCCTGGGCTGTTGTGGAGTGCCGGGAAATGCCAGGAAGTGCCGAGAATTGTACAACAGCATGGCTACTGTCACCGGTGCGATCTATATTATAAGCCAGTCTAGGCTTTGCGAATACATTAATCACCTAACAGCGCAGGGCAATAATTGACGCTTGTCATGCTCAACCATCTGCTCAGACTGAGCAATTGCCTGTGGCTGTGGCAAAATGAATGCGAGCTATTATTAATATGATGGGGGCACTGTATTGTGTAGATAGATTTCGGGCAATGGTCGAGTACTTCTCCCTACCTAGCAAGGCCTGGCTAATTATACTCCCAATTAGCCTAATTGTTTGTATTGTTTGTTCGCGTGTTTGTTTTCTTAGTCCGAGGTTAAAGATGGGTCACAGTCATACTATAATTTGGACAGTTAGCATTAGGTTTTTTTTATAATTTGATTTGATTTCTTTGCCCGTAAAGCTCTACGGAAGCAAGTTTGGCCTTTTCTTTTTTGGCATAATAATGTTTTATTTCAAAGGCTTCCTTAGATATAACTATAAGTATATATAAGGCAATGCATTTCCATAATACAGTATGATACTTCTGCATTATTTGTGTATGGTCTGTTTTATTGGTACGGATACCATCAAATGACAACAAATCGATACAACAATAATAATAAATTTACAAAACCTAAAAGGGACATGGTGAGAAATAACAAAGCACCAACGTTGCAATGATTGCGTCCAGGGTTGGTACAAGTTGTTCCGAGTCTGGCTTGGCCTTGGGTGTCGCCACCTGCATAGTTGTACCCGAACTAAATAAAGCTGCTTCAATCAATCAATCAATAGGATACAGCTATAATAGGCCTTGGACCTGTTAGCCGCTCTTAATTAATAGAAATGGAGACAGTTCTTCAGATGTGGTGGATCGTAGCAACAGTCACTGGCTCCAAAATAAATGTAATGCTTGACCAGTATGCATCCAGTCGGGACTTGAAACAGTTCACCTACTCTGCTGCTCCGACACTCTCCGGCAGGTCATTCCACAGGTACCTGAACTAATTAAAGCTGCATAGTCCGATGACCAGTATCAAATTGTCAAAACCAAGACAATTATCTAGATTTGATTCTACATATCTAACTTAGATACTGATGCACATAGTAAGCATGTGTTGCCACATAGGACATGCTAAGTCACTTTACTAGAACTTGCTGCTACTGAAGTATATGGTGTCTGAGTTTTGGTGACCTTGCAAAAACTAATTTTACATGTTTGCACTTCAAATAACTCAAAAGTTAGACATTTAAAATAAAAGTTACACCAAACTAAAGTAATGTAGATTACACCAACCAATCGAATATATTTATCCCAGAAAATGGCAGAAACTCGAAACCACTGGACTATGTAATTTTAATGTTAAGAACCTTTTTAAACAATTCAAGTATTTAGCCTATTACACCCATAACCTCGCACGAAATCGCAAATCGTGTCATGGACGTGCAGGCTTATGTGTGATATTTTATATTTCAATTTCAATTTAAAATTTCATATAAATTAAATGGGGATACCAGCGCCATTTTAGATATCATCGCACACATCGGCAAATTTCAATGAGTGTGCCGCAATGGGTCAATGAATTACATTTAATTAGTTAAATTGCTTGGGATTTTGGTGTTTTTTGTGGGTTTTTTGGTGATGGGTGTATTTATGCTGCCCATAATGGTTAAATCGAATGACTTGTTTTTGCCGCTAGACAGTAATAGTCTTGTGACTCCCCTTCTTTTTATCACCTTCAGTTGTTGTGTAGCTAACTACTGCACACATTCTTTCTCTGTAAGCATTCTCCCACATCCCCCAAACCTCTGTGCGTTTGTTCGTTCTACAACTGGATAATTGTTTGGTTACCAATAGTTAATTTCTCTGAATGTCTTCACCTTGCTGTGTTAGTGGTCATTAGGTTTTGATTTTAAGTATAAAGTTAACCTTTTGTATGTATCATACCCAGCATCTATACCTTCTAAAACTTTGCTTGAATTATCAGTGTATTTTTTATTTATTTATCTATCTTTCTTTTTCTTTTTATAATTCATTTTATTTATTGTTGTCATTAGTATAGCAAAGCATTTAGCTCTCTTTTGATTCATGTTTTATATGTTTCTATTGTCCCTGTACTTCTTTCTTCTACTCCCAGTGTATTCCATTCCCTTGCCTTCATGTACTCGGTACTCCTCTCATATGATCTGTTTTTGGCTGTGTTAATTATCAGTCTGGGGCCATCACTACCTCTTGTTGCCTTTTTTGTTACCCACACCCTCCCAGGCTTCCTTGTCTCCCTGAATGCTGCTATTTTGAGATGTGCTTTTCTCCTATCATTTAGTGTGTTGACTCTTGCTTTGCTATGGAGATCATCAGTTGGGTGTCTATGTTCCACCTTCAGATATATCTTAAGTGCTCTATTTTGTAGTCGTTGTAGTTTATCCAAAATATTTTTTTACCCCCATATATATTACATCACTATAGTCTAAGTATGGTAGTATCATACTTTTATAGGTTTTAATAGCCATATTTGTAGGTAGGTATTTTCTGGTATTCGTTAATATCCAGATTTTGTGGTTTGCCTTCTTGATAACTTCTTTTATGTTATCATTGTAGTTTAGTTTCCTATCAAGATTCATCCCTAGATATCTGGAGTTGGTCTGATAATCAAGAATGTTTCCTCCCAAAATTATTGGCTCTTCATTGTCATAGTTGATTTTCCCACTGCCAAACACTAGGACCTTTGACTTCTTGTGGTCTATCGAAATCTTGTTGGAGTTACACCAATTATCTAAAGCTACTAGTTTCTCATTTAGCTTATCTCTGTTCTCTTTTCTGCTATTGCTTGTTGTGTATATCATGGTGTCATCAGCATATAGTTGGAATTTGATTCCCTCTAAGGACTTCTCCAGATCATTGATGTAAATGATGAAGAGGAGTAGACCTAATACTGAACCTTGAGGGACTACACAGGTTACCTGTATACTTTCTGATGTTTTGCCATTTACTTTTGTTCTCTGACTTCTCACAGATGTAATTCCTTATCCAGTCTAGTGTTCTTTCTCTTATTCCTACTCTTTCTAGCTTTTTTATCAGTATGTCCTGATTCACTGTACCGAATGCCTTGTAAAATCTCTGAATGTGGCAGTTGTCTGTTCACCTTCATTCATACCTCTCAGTATGTCATTTGTTAGATTGGATATAGATTTTGTTGTGGAGAATCCCTTTCTGAACCCTCCCTGTTTGTCATTTAGTATTTTCTCACTATCTAGATGTTTCATGATGTGCTTCTACAATAATCTCTCTATCAACTTGCCTGGCAGGGGTAGGAGTGATATAGGGTGGTAGTTGCCCATGTTCCCCTTGTCTCCACCCTTGTATATTGGTAGCACTGTGGCCTGCTTCCAGGCCATGGGAAAAATACCCATCTCAAATGAATTATTGATTAAGTCACATATAACATTTGGTATGGCTAGCATAGCATCTTTAATTATTCTGGCTTGTAGGTTCTGTATTTCTGATGACTTTCCTAGATCTATTCTCTTAACTAGTCTAATCACTTCATTCTCTTTTACGATATAGCAAATGATAGACAGGAAGTGTGAACACTTATTTGTCTCTCATTTCTCTTTTAGCTCAGGTTAGCTGTTCAGCGTTACACTCACTCTTAAAGTGTTGTTAGTCAGTTACTGAGTTAGAGTTTGACTACTCTTTCTGTCTCTGTACTATTTTCAACTGCATCACCTGTGTCTTCCCAGTTTCCTCTGAATTGTTCTGCTGACTTTGCTCCTATCTCTGTGAAATGTTTATTTAGTCTATCTGGTGCTCTCTGATTTGATATGTTGTTCCCTTCTCCATATATTAGCATTATTTTGCTTTTCTCCTTATCTCCTGGTAATGCCATCTCTACATGCATAGTTGCGTTTCAGTTTGTTTCTGTTACACAATCAGGCATTCCCTTACAAAGGTTACACATTATGGTTAACATTAATTTATAATAGCATAGCACCATCGTGTTTGAACTAATTACAAAAACACAGCCCAAACCACATGAATAAGGCCAAATCAAAAAAGAAGTTGTGATCGTCCTTTTGATCACACAAATCAGGGTCAGGCAGGCAGTTTAATTTTTTTTAATTTACTGGAATATGACATAGACGCAATACATAACTACTATTTTGCACAGATGGTGTGCTTATGAACGTTGAATTGTTGCTAGCCCAACATATTTTTAACAGTCAAAAACAAAAAAATCAGAAATCAAAAAACATATTGGGAGGGGGGTTTTAGGCATGGGCAGGGACGATCACCTTTTTGGGGTGGTGGGGTGGGTGTGGGGGTGGGTGTGGGGGTGCGGGTGTTTGACTAAGGCTGATTATTCTGGAAATGGTATTCAACAAAAATAGGTTCAAATATAAACTACACCAACTCAATACAAGACTCGGGAAAATCAGTAATTTTAGCGGGTAGTTTTTCTTCATGTTCTTTGCTGTTGCGTTCTTTTAGGGGAGGTGCATAGACACACCCAGGGCCGCGTTCAGGGTCCGTCTCGGAGGCGCCTCGGAGGCGCCCGTGACATCACGCTAGTCTGAACCACAACAACAGTTGGTCGCCTCGAAAATGGCTGCCCCCATAGGCGGTGGCCATTTGTAATGGACAAGCTGCGCTGTAATTGGCTGAAAGCACTGAATGCGGCAGCCATTTTCGAGGCGCTTTTCATCTCCAGTCTGAAAAGAGAGGCGTCTCTGAGACGTCGCCGAGACGCACTCTGAACGGTATTAGGCCAAAAAGCATCGCCGAGACGTCTCCGCGGCGCCTCCGAGACGGACCCTGAACGCGGCCCAGGTATACTCCGATAGACTGCATTCCAGCTGCGTGGTGCATTGTGGAAGGCCTAGAAGAAAAACAAACCCGCGAGAAGCACATGGCACATGAGAATACAATGGGACTGGGTGCAGCTATGAAATGTTCTAGTTTCAGCTCATCTCAGCTCTTGTTTGAAACATAGAATACCAACTAAAAAAATATATATAATAAATTAGAGCCGTGTTCACACGGGCAAAATGTGAGGCGAATCAGGCAAATCGAATCAGGTGAGGCGAATTAGGCGCCCGTTCACACGGGCACTGCGTGAGGCGGAAGTGGATATCTGCGCATGAGCAAGTCCAGACTAGCCAGCGCCAGTTTGGGTTCGTCGACGTCGGCCGAGAGAGTGTGGGTTCGACCTAGATATGTATTTAATGAATCTTATTGGTTTGGAACGATTAAAACTTCTGCTGGGCAGTGAAGCCCTAAAAATAAATGATGAAAAAAAATCTGTGCATAGATAGCGGTTTCATTAATTAAATTATATAATATGCGCTTTTGATCGACCGGAAAGTCAACAACCTGAGGTGTCGACTGCGCATGCATGTGAGGTGCTTAAACCGCCTCAGTGCGTCCACACGGGCAAAATAAATCGAATCAGAGAAATCGCCTCACGTAAACTACCTCGCTTAGGTGGTTTACAGGATGCGCATCACGTGAGTCGAATCAGCCCTAATCCGCCTCAGAGGTCCGTTCACACGGCAAATGTGAGGCGAACTAGGCAAGTCGCTTTCTACGAATCGATTTACATTGCCCGTGTGAACACGGCTTAAGATATTAATCTTTTATGCGGCATTGCATTTACTTCAATATAATAAGCACATCTTATGTCATGTGCATTTAGATTTAGACAAATCCGGGCACTCAAACACTTGTTTCAACAAAATATATAACCAATATCTGATTAACCCTACTCATTTTCTAGTTCTACATATGTCATTAGCCATAGGATATAAATAAAAACATGAATAAAATAAGTAAAACTGACTGGCTGTGCCTAGCTCTAAAGCCGTGTTTACACGGGGAATTGTGAAACGATCTAGACAAAGCGATTCATATGAAGCGTTTTTGATGCGTGTTTACACGGCGGAGTTTGAAAGTGTGTCGGCGCCGGGAACAAGCAGGCACCTGTAGCCTGCAAGCACTGCTATTTTGTTTAGTCTACACACGTCGATTTGACACCAGATGTAGCGGCTATGTTAATATCGCTTGGAATTTAAGGTTAATTTAATTAAATTTCATTATTTGAGTCTGTAATTCTGTTAAATATGATCGCATTCACTACATTTCGGCGTAATCGGGCCATAACACTGCCGGGCACCAGCGATTAGTTACTTCTCTCCCTGTTCCCGGCACGCACTACTATTTTATACTATCGCCCCACGGGAACAAGCTGAATCGCTCCATCTAGACCACCTCCCGAGGTGGTATAGATGTACCGTTTCATATGAATCGATTCAGCCCTAAAACGCCACAGAGGTGCGTCTACACGGGAAATGTGAATCGATCTAGGCAAATGGATTTATATGAGGCGTTTTAAATGGCCCGTGTAAACACGGCTTAACACTAGTCTGAGTGCCCAGATTTGTCCTCTTTTCTCACGCCTCAGCGCAATGTATGCTGCCATCTATCGAGTAACGCCACAACCAACGCCAGCCGTCCAGCTGATGCGGATTCCGAGGGACACCAGTTTGCCAGGGACACTTCCATTCAAATGCATTGTTAAAGGCCGTGAGCAAATCTTCATACAGAAGAAGTCAAATATCTCCCAAATTACACCATCTAGAAACAAATTGCTTGGAACACATATAGAAAACATCTTTACCATAAAGTCTATATTAAATTTATAAGGTTAGGGTTCTTGAATTCTATTAATTTTGAATAAAACTAACATTTTGCACTGTGCGTACCGTCAAACTCAAGGCATTGTCACTGGCCGTGAGCAGTCTTCATACAGACAATACAGAAAAAGTGAAATATCTCTAAAACGACACCACCTACAAAAAAATAGCTTGGTACACATATAGAAAACATGTTTAGCAAAAACATTATATTTAATTTATAAGGTTAGTGACGATGCTGTTCGAGTTTGACGCGTGTGCAGAAGCGATGTGTCCCTGGGAAACTGGTGTCCCTGGGAAACTGCAACACCGCCATCTTTCTGCAAGGAGAGCCTAGTTGTATCGGGGCGGCGCCGCATTATTTGCACACACAAACAGGAAGTGGGTTGGGATCTTTGCAATCGAAGAACAAGTTAAAGTTTGTCTCTTGTACTGTTGTAGGATGTGAAGATGTTGTCGTTACAAACCCACTGAAGGTAGGTTTGATGGGAATCGGAGTGTTGACGATTTGTAAACAAATTTACACGATTTTCGCGGCCTGACTAGATGATGGAACTGACTCAGGCTCAGGTTAGCTGTTCAGCGTTACACTCACTTTTATTGTTTTAAAGTGTGGCAAGTCACTTAAGACTTAGAGTTTGACTATTGCTAGTCTGTCTAGTGCCAGTGGCAGTCCTTATCATCCAGCCCAAAGATAACTGATCTCTTCGTGACTAGATTTTCGCAACTGATTACATTAATGAGGAAACGCCCACAGAATCTATCTATTTGTGAAATGGCTACGGCTCGAATCTGTGACAGATTCGAGCCAAGGCTTAGGCTTAGGCCTTAGCCATTCTGTGCCTGTGGCTAGTGTGGGCAGGCTATTCACACTATTAACGCCTGAACTAATTAGGCATCAGAACGAGGTTGAGTACGCATTGAGTATTGGAAAAGGCAGTAAGACACTGCTGTGTGCTGATGTGTATGAACTACGGCATATATTAAAGGAGTAAAATGTGAAGATATTCATATTTTAAACTATCATATTCATTTTTGCATATATTTTTTTTATCTATTGGACATAATTGGTCAATTTTCATGAAGATTGAGTGATGATCAGATGCATTTCAGTAGGTGATGTCAACAAAGTCACTCACCCTGGTTGCCAATGTTTTCTTAAATTCAAAATTGCATAACCTTCTTAAATATATTAAAAAAAAATATTTTAACCCTTTTAAAGCTTTTATTAATTTGTAATTACTAAAGCCGTGTTTACACGGCGAATTGTGAAGCGAATTAGACAAAGCAATTTATATGAAGCGAAGTAGTGGCGCGTTTACACGGACTGAGTTTGAAAGTGTGTCGGCGCCGGCGCCGGGAACCAGCAGCCTTAGTAAGCCTGTAGCCGGCGAGTACTGCTATTTGTTTAGTCGCCGCCCAGGAACCAGCTGAATCGCTTCATATAAACCACCTCGCAAGGTGGTTTACATAAAGTGAATCATATGAAGAGAATCAGCCCTAATCCGACTCAGAGTCGCGTTTACACGGCGAATGTGAGGCGAACTAGGCAAGGCGATTTATATGAAGCGATTTAACTCTCCCGTGTAAACACGGCTTTAGACTAGTTGTTTAACTGTGTTACACATATAACTATGCTGACACTAGTGACAGTGCTGCATTACATGATACCACCATAACTATGCAGACTTGGAGTTGACAGTTACATTGTAGTTAAAGAATGGGAAAATCACCATGCCAGGGTCACCCAATCTTCGTGAAAATTGGCCAATATATAGAAAACAGGTATGCAAAGCTGAATACGGTAGTTTAAAAAATGAATACCATCAAATTTGAGTGATTTCAAGAGGTTTTGGTCGACGAAAAAGTATTTGCATGACTTTTCATACAGTGGCGCCTCGCAGATGCGTACTTGGCCTCGGTCTGGTTTCAACATGGCCACAGGGTGAATAGTGAAATCAATACAGACTAAAGCCGTGTTTACACGGGGAATTGTAAAACGATCTAGAAAAAGCGATTTATATGAAGCGTTTTAGTGACTCGTTTACACGACCAAGTTTGAAAGTGTGTCGGCGACCGGGAACCAGCAGCCTTATTGGGGAGTCTGTAGCCGGCGAGTACTGCTATATGTTTAGTTTACATACCTAGATTCACAATATGAATAACGACACCAATGTAGCGGCTACGTTAATATCGCTTGGAATTTAGGGTTAATTTAATTAAATTTCATTATTTGAGTATGTAATTCTGTTAAATATGATCGCATTCAATAGATTTCGGCCTAATCGGTCCCTCACACTGCTGGGCACCAGCGATAGTTACAGCTGAGCTTGTAGCCGGCGAGCACCGCTATTTTACAATATCGCCGCCCGGGAACGGGCTGAATCGCTTCATCTATACTACCTCGCAAGGTGGTTTATGCTTACCGATTTATATGAATCGATTCAGCCCTAAAACGCCTCAGCATCGCGTTTACACGACAAATGTGAATCGATCTAGGCAAGTCGTTTTATATGAAGCGTTTTAAATCGCCCGTGTAAACAGGGCTAAAGAGAACACAAAACAGCACAGAAACGGTTACACTGAAAACACAAGGACATTTGCTTCAAATCAATATGTATTCTATTGGGATTATGAAACACCATGTAAAAAGCAAATCAATCTATCCTGAGCAAATGCATAAGTAGATAGTGTGTTGATCGTTACTATGGGCAAAGTTTTGTCCCATATTGCTTAGCACCTTTTGAGACAGTCTCATATGCAAACTAGTTGGTGTATGCCTATAAATTAAATAAGTATAATTATAATGCATAGGCCTATGGCCAAGACCTAAGCCTAACTTGGCCTAAGGCTAAGAAGTTAAAATTTAATGGAGTATGGTGGTAGAAAAATCACCAAATCATCACCGTCGTGACCATGCCTCATGAAGTTAATGATTAACACCATACTTTATTTTAATGTCGGGGAAACCACCGCTTAAATAAATTTGCAGTTCTAGTATTAGTACCGTATTAGTAGTAATAGATGGTACAGTTTACTCGTGAATTAAATAGACCTGTCCTGATGACCTTAGGTGTTGCCAGGAGGTAAAATTCCAACAACCAACCATCCTCATATAGCATCTACATCGTTTGTGATGTAATAACTAATACGATGGTCCGTATGGGGCCTGGACATTCTTGAACTTCATTTGCCCCATTTCAAAGCCTTGAAAAGCCTTGCATTTAACAAATCACCATTGGTTTCTTCCTGAAATCCAAATGAAAATAGTCTTGAATTCCTATTAAAAACAGCCTTGAAAAGCCTTGAATTCTATATCTTCACATGTGTACGGACCCTGTAATACATAAGCATACAACAAATGTTACAAAACTAAATTTACTTGCTCTGCTATCGCTCTGCACCTTCATTATTATTTCAGTTGCAAATTATTGAATGTTATTAAAATCTGACTGTCCGAGCAGGTCTGGAGGCAGTGGTGACCAGACACACCTGCGCCGTATTCAAGGTACACCTTGGAGAAATTCCTGACGTCACGCTGGTCTGAACGACTTTAGCTGGTGGGTGCCTCGAAAATGGCTTTTCAATTGAAAAGAAGAGCTCTGATTGTCTGAAACCACTGAATCCGGCAGCCATTTTCGAGGCGCTTTTTACCTCCTGTCTGAAAAGGGAGACACGACTCGGAGGTGTACCCTGAACACGGCCCTGGTATCATCATGGTGGCCAGAAGCCACTCACTGGTGGCGTCATATTGGCAGAAGCAGGAACTAACTAACTCCTATGACAGTAGGATAGTAGGTGTAGTGGTCATAATAACTAATATGTAAAAGAGAACTGATAAGTGGTATTGTCCTCTTTTATATTCCCGTAATAGATTATAGAGCACATATATATATATAATTCGAGGATTAAATGTATGCCACTAGTGCCATGTGTCGCTCCTGGAGGTTGGCAGGCATATTACAATAGTGGATAGTCTGACAGTCAACCAGTCTGGCTCAAGGTCACAAGGTCAGGTGGAAAATTGACAGTGGCATAGTCTCTCCATAGATTCATACAGTGATTACATATTGCGATATTTGATTAAAGTTTGAAACCCTTACTAATGTTAATACAATCACCACCTTCCCTTTGTCTCGCATGTCCACCTCCATGCATCAGGAATTAATACACCAGTTAACAATCCCAACGCTTTCATAGACCGATGTAATAAACTTGTCGAAACCCACCCAACCGCGTTGCTTTGCATGTTTATCATAACTCACAACCAAGATAATGGATATTGGTTGTCATCTATTTTTTTTCATTTGGATAATTACGGCATTTATTTATTAACAGGGATGATAATTTTCCAATTCTAAAGCGGATTTCCTTGGTTTTTTTTTTTTTACAACCTAGGGGCATTTTTGTTATAGGTGTAAACAGAAATTTGCAGTTGGGATAATAATCTTGGCTTCATTTTCTTTTTTTGTGTATCCCTAATCATAATGATGATAATAAAAATTAAAACTCAAGCAAACCTGATGACTGGACGTATTGGCCGAAGGAGTTGAGAGCACCCATTTCCAGTCTGGCAGGTCATGGTATCGAACCCCGGCCGAGTCAAACCAGTGATGTTCTGGTGGAGTGGTTAGAGTGTCTCACTTTTGTCTAGGTCGGACGCCTAATCTCTGCCAATTTGGATTTCCACCGCTGTGTATAACTTACAGCGTCATCAAAGTCCAGTTGAAGAGTTCAGGCGCAAAACCCCGTAAACGCCAATCCAAAAATGCAATTAAAATGAAAGATTTTTGACCTGAAAATAATTTTAATTCTGACTAATTCCACTTTTGTGGTGATGGCGTGATTATGGACCAATGGCCAAAAAGTAGGAACATAAAAAAAAAATCTGTTTTGTACGTTTTATTCCAATGTTTATCCCAATTTTTGGATTGGCGTTTATGGGGTTTTGCACCTGAACTCTTCAGTTGCTCTCAGACCATGTCCATGTTGTGTGGGAGTTTTAAAATCCATTGGGTCGGTAAAAGTGTGGTCTTGGGCTTTCTATCGACAAACTGTCTAACAGTGAAAACAAGTCTATTCAGACCTATACATGATAGGCGGTATAAATCTTCAGGAATAACATGACTTCGAGGAGGCAATAAGATGACCAACATTAATTCCCTTACCCTGTGGCTATGTAGGCTGTGACGTCACAGTGTACTTGCTTCCCTTTTAAAGAGCCGCTTCGCTCACTGACCTCGATGTCGGTGCAAACGATGACCGAACAACTCGGATCCCTGATTTGTAATTGTATTATCAGTACAATTAATCCAGCTTGGTACCGCTAGTTTGGTCAGAATGGAGTGCCCCATTAAATCGACCCATCCACGAAAGCGAATCATATCCGCAAAGGTGGGTCGTGGGTTTTACTCAACCCAAAGGCCTACAAAAACAAACCCCAAAAACTTGATGTTTCTGGATGCCGACCAACCCTATTAGAACCCCCCAACTTGATTTCTATTACCCTTCTGAGAAGGAAAACAAAAATTGCACTCTTGCGTGTTCCCGTTGAACTCAAAAAGAAAAAACAACATGCACCAGCAGGTCTTGTATGAGTACCTTATATACTACTCATCTACACAGAGCTTGAGGAGTACTATATTAGGTAACCCTAATGTAAGTTTCAGTTTTGAGAACTACAAATGCAGTTTTTGCAATGTGCGTTTTGACAAACAATTAAATTTGAATTTTTTTTAACAACCAAAAAAACGCCCTTACCTACCGACCTAAAATCAGAACCTAGTACGCAAATCAGTGCCGCCCTAACAAGTGGCTCTGGGCGGGTTACGCTAGGCATTTAAAAAGAGAGAAAAGCTGAGAAATTAAATGTGGAATGTTTGATTACATTTGGAAGCATTTGGAACTGCATCCCATATGTAGACAAACAATAAAAAAACACATTAAAAACCCAAAAATGTTACCCAGAAACAACCACCCAACGCATGCTGCATCGTGTTGAGATATAGCCCCTTGCCCAGTCCCTAAAAATTAAAATGATACATCAACAAAAACTGCCTGCGATTGACGTTGAGATTAGGAATGCGACTACATCTACAAGCCGAACGTTAAGAACACGCTTGACAACTTTTGGAATGATATGGTAAGCTTTTCCCTTTGTTGTGTTAACATTGTTTAAATATTAATGTTATTTAGTAGTAATATTGTAACAGAAATAAACCCAACATCGTCTTCTTTTCTTTATATCTGTACACACATGCATTGAAATTAAATCAAGTTTGTTGTACTGCTTTTTACAATTTTATTTAATTCTTAGTTATGTTGACTTTTTCAATTGTCTTTGATAGCAAATTAGACATCAATATCGCCTCACTTTAAAAAAAATTCTTATATGTAACAAAAAAAAACCTTCCCTTTGTTAATAACCTTTTTTTTAAATCGCTCAACCAAACGGCGTTATTTTCACTCGATTAGTTTAATCTAATATTTTGGAAGACCCGTTTTGACTAAATGCTGTGACAAGTTCATTTATTAAAGATTTAAAAAAACCTGGAATGTGTTGTGATATTGTTTGCATGTTTATTTGCATGGTTTCATTTTATTTGTTTTGTATTGTATCCTTTAATGCACGTTTCAAGAACCTGTGCATTTTGTGACCACAATGCGCCTTTAAAAAAAAACTCAATTAAAATCTTTTTATGCACATCCTTGTTATGCACGCACACAAACATTCCAGCATTTCTGCAAACTTTCTCAGCTTGCTCCCTGAGAATGTAGCTCCAGCCCCATTTTAAAGCAATATATAATATTTGTATTTATATATATATTACATATATATATACATATATATCCATATGTACATATAGATTAATTTATATATTAATATATATATTAATATATATTACAAGTTATGGGATTCAAAACATCACTCACTTTAAATTTGTATTATCCATTAGGATTAAAAAATACCCCCAAAAACCTACTGTATGTCCTCATGTAAAAACCTTTTTTAGATGGTTGTTTAAGGCTGACATTCTGAAAGGTAATTATGCTTGGCATCGATTAATATAAAAAATCTTTTTTTTAAAGAGCCAGATTTCTGTATAAAAAACTAAAAGATAAAGAATTATGGTAACTCAAATATTTATCTACAAAATGACTTTCCATTTTATGCTTGGCATCGATTAATAATTAATACAAAAATTATTTTAAAAAGCCAGATTTCTGTATAAAAAAACTAAAAGATAAAGAATTATGGTCACTCAAACTGACTTGTTTCCATTTTGAAAGGTAATTATGCTTGGCATCGATTAATTAAAAACAATTTCTTTAAAAGAGACGGATTTCTGTATTAAAAAAACTAAAAGATAAAGAATTATGGTCACTCAAATATTTATCTACAAAATGACTTTCCATTCTGAAAGAATTATGGTCACTCAAATATTTATCTACAAAATGACTTTCCATTCTGCCTGCTGTAGTACTAGTAGTGCAGTACTGTCACGTATTCTAGTTACCAGTACCGTGAAGTGCATGTAGTGTAGTCTCTATGTATATACAACTTAGTTGTGTAGTTTATTTGTAAATACCAGCATTTAAATTTATGACGATTTTCTAACTATTATTTCGATGTACAGGATAATACTAATTACTGATCACTTAGGCAGACGTTGGGGGCATTCGACTGGGCCCTTTCTATCCGTAACTTTACGGATGGAACAGATGGAGCCACAGACACACATCCGAATCATCGGTATATGAACCCACTTCCGGTCCCAGTCGAATAGGAATTTGTTCGGAAATATTTTGATATTCGGATAGAGAGGCCCAGTCGAATGCTCCCAATTGATTAATCACCTCGGATCATCCCAACCATTTTTGCACATGCGCAGATCATAACAACTTCTGGTTGCATAAATGAGCGCTCTCGGGGCAGACAAAAATAGTGGATTAATCCAAAACTGTTTTTGTTTAAATAACCATTATATCTACAGCAAGATATGATTTAAAGTATTTTATGGTTGCATAGTCCATTTCATTAATCTGGGTGGTCATACTTGAAAAAAAACCCACAAAAAAACCCCAACATGTGGGTAGTTACTAGGTAAAAGATTCGCCCCGTACTTGCAGTACACGGGTGAACGACAACGTTGTATAAATACGGGCGAAAATAGCTTTAGTATGCAAAAGGAAGTAGAATGTCTGGCTCCAGTATCAAATGTCTACTTATATCGGCACAGAGTTAGTGAAATGGTAGAGAATGCAAAAAGTCAACATGGCGGCGATAGAACGCCGTCGATTTCACCTTTAAATTCTATTAAACTATATGTTTTATTATATTTTTAAACTCAAAGGTAGCGGAGAAATATGAAGACATCTATAAAGAATAAGTGTTGCTTCTTAGATTGTAAATTTAGGCTCTCATTTCATTTCCCCACATTTTCGACAGCTTTTATATAGGGTTGGTATTCACCCGTGTACTGCAAGTATGGGGTGAATCCTTTATCTAGGTAGCTACATGTAGCAGTACAGGTTGACAGTAATGGTACCACTACCAGTGATATTTTGTTTCGAAAGCAGCTCTTAGAATACTTGTGTAGTGGTCTGCACTGACCTCTCAGGCAAGGAGCCGCATAGAAAGGTAGGCGTGGGTGGTGTGTTGATATCAGGGAGCCTAGGTGGTGTAATGGTTAGCACAATGGCCCGGAATGCAAAGAGATGTGGGTTCGAGTCCCACTCTAGGCACAATATTTCCCATTTTCATCACCCCCACGACACTTGTATTGACCAATACGCCATTGGGCCAGTCAAGTGATATATGTATATACATTGGCAGACAACATTTGTGGGATATTTTGATGAATTGAACTGCCAAATTAAATATTAAATATTAAATTCGGCCACCTTTAGGCAGCAAGCAGGCCTGATTAGTTAAAGTCGCATAGCCCGATGAAAACATCAAATTTTCAAAAGCAAAACACTGACCTAGATTTTATTCTACATATTCAACCTTAGATGCTGGTGCACATTTTAAGCATTTGTTGCTGTGTAATAAGTAAATTTAATAGAGCCTGTTACTACTGAAGCCTATGGGATCCGTTTTGACGTGCTTGCCAAGATTAATTTAGCATGTTTGCACTTGAAATATCTCCAAAGTTAGCCATTTAAAATAAAAGTTACTTCAATATAAAGTAAAGTAGGTACTAACGATTAATCTAATGTGTTTATCTCAGAAAATGGCAGGAACTCAAAACCAACCATCGGACTATGCAACTTTAACAAAATGGGTCAAATTTATATATAGAATATTAGCAGATGCAGGTTCACAGAATGATCTGCCTAACAGACTTGTTAACAGACTGCATCACTTCTTGTGGGTGTTAGCCATGCATTTTGACATAAATTTGACCATTAGTTGACACGTGTTAGTTAGTTAGCCTGCACGTGGTGGCCGAATGGGTGAGAGCGCAGGCTTCCCGTGTGGAAGGTTGGTAGTTCGAATCCTGGCTGAGTCAAACCAATGACTTACCAAATTTATACTTGTCTCTCCCTAGCTTGGCGCTCGGCATTACTATGATAGGATAGGATGCAACTTTAGCCAAATTGGTGATAAAGTGTTCTTTATTTATTTATAATTTTTTTATTAAAAAAAAAAAATGCTATGATGGAGCTACCTATTGGAAAAGCTATGGCAGTCTTGAATCTAAGTAAGTTTAGTATCACAAGTTGTAATGCCATGTAAAATGATAATCTTTTCTGTTGCTGAGATGTAAAACGCTCAAGAAGCAAGCAAATTGTTTTAGATATCATTTTTCTGTTATTGCTGCCCCACTCCAGTTTGTTCGATTGCATTTTTCTTATTTGTCATAACGGTGGTGACATTGACATTTTTATTTGGTTTCTATAGAAAAAAATAAGATGTATTTTTTTTCACAACAAGAAGTGAAAGGTGAAAGCACTCGTTATTTTGACTTGATTTTTGAAGTGGTGCAGATGGCAAAAAAAAGTGAAAGCTCTGCCAAGAAGCAGTTGGGTCTATTATTAGAACGGGAGCAAAAAAGAAAGAGTACATGCATACAATATATATAAATCCAGAATTTTGTTTCTAAGAGTATTCAAATGTCGTATTAAAAACAAACCAAAAAAATGACCTCCAGATAAATGCTATCCGAATTAATTCCTTAGAATTATAAAAATATATATTTTTTAAACCACTCAAAACCCTTAATGGTACAAGTAATAAAAACAACATTGTTAGGGTCATAATAAAGTCTGGATGTTATTAGTGTCCTAGATTATTTACAGGTTACCGTAAGATTCCTCTCCTTTTCGGTTGTAGGTTCTACCATACACATCACCTTCCACCCATACGTCTCAGTATGAGTGCTCCGTTGGACAGTGATGCTGAACCGCATCCTTCGACACCGACACCACCAACACCACCACCAACATCATCAGCATCGACACCGATGCCAACCACCCCAAATAGGGTGAATGAGATTTCGTCCATAACCATCCCACCACGCAGCTGTCGCCAGGTGGCTGAGTCATCAGTCCTGATCACCAAGTCGGTGGAAGACATCACGCGACCAGATGACGTCATCGCCTCACCTAGCAACCGGATCCACCTCACGCGCGCGCTCAGTGTTGATTCGCAAGAACCGCTGGGAATGTTGTCTCCTCAACTGGTGACTACTGGTTGTCCACATCCAGTCAGTGCAAACAATAATAAAGGCTTCGGTAGAGCAAAGACTGCAGAGCCATGGCAAAATAGCATCACTATCAATTTCTATCGGCGTCCGCTGAATCCGGTTACCATCACCAAAGTGAGTAACGCTGTTGTTGGAAGACAGTATGTACCCAAGGCAACCAATGGGGGCGCATGTCTGAGTATGTTTAAACCGACCATCCAGGCCCAGGAATGCTCGTCTGAAGATGTCGTGGTATCGGTTCCCCCAGTTCGCTCGGAGGTTGTGCTGAGCCTAAGTGCACCACAGACTTCGCAGACCACAACTCACCTGCACGGTCCGGTATGTCCACGACCATTACCTGGACCTATGCAACCAGCACCGACCGCACACATCAGTAACCGCATCAATGAAGGGCAACACAATCTCACCTCAAATTTACTTCTTAAAGGAGATTTCCGCAATGGTGAAAACTCGCAGCCTGCTACATCTCAGGTTGCTCATTTTAACTTGCCGCGTGTCCGCCCCTTTCCATACCGAAGTCTTTTCCCCGCCACCACTGCCTCTGCACAGGATTCACCACAAGAAGCCGCTATATCCGGTGCCTATTCACCTTGCCACACATCTAATGGTAGCCTGTCTCACAATTCTGTTGATCAGATAAGTAGTTCAAGCCAACTGGGAGCAACATCTACAGCAACTGGTAAGGAAGATATTAATGCACACATCACCACTCAACACCCGTCCTCTCTGATAACTCAAGATGCACGGGGTGATATCAGTAATGTAGGCAAACCAACTAAACCAATTCTGCCCTCGGGAACCTTTACCGCCTCAACTTCTAGTAGCCCAGGCACTCCGAAAGCCACTGTCAGCAACCTTCCACCGCGTCCGCCATCACTAAAGAGACCAAATTTGGGCCCGCTCCAGCCTAGTGGTGCAAGCTCAACATCGCTTGCATCACCATCATATAGCTCTTCGCCATCTTCCCACCTTTCACCGCCTCGCCGCCCTACCAGCAACCCACAAGCAGGTGCTGCAGTGTCGCCAGTTAGTGGCAAACCCACTGTGGGCACACCGATCACTGGGTCCACACCGATCACTGGGACCACACCAATCACATCTTCTGCTAGTCGGTCTTTTGCACCGCTTCAGATTGGCTTATTCCAGCGGCGTCCTTCGATAACCTCACAGGATTCAGTCGGAAGTTGCTTAACTCCAACCAACTCAACACCACCATCCAATTTACCACTAGGGCGCTTCCCATCTCTACAGTCGCCATCTCCTGTTGCGCCACCAATGTATCAGTTGCCTGGCGTTTCACCAGTTACGTCCCCATACCAGGACTCTCCCTCGAATAGCCGTCCACCTTCTTGGTATAGCTATCGCATGTTTCGTGGCAGGGACTCATCCCCGAGTGCCACATCTCGTGACTCGCTTGACAGTTTCATTCGTTCACCGCCTTCGGGAATCTTCTGCACGCGTTCGAGTGTTGACAACCTAATTGCCTCGCGTTCCTCCATGGATAACATATCGGACACCTCGGGCGATAGCGTTTTTGATGACATCATGTCCGAATCCGAGAAAAAATCTCTCAATGACACAGCCGAGTCTGGGGGTTCATTGGGATCGTTAACTCTTGCAGATCAGAGCGAAGGTGCGGTATGTCTTAGTTCACCCACGCCGTTGGCCTGTTCTGCTGGTACACCTGACGGTGGTCAAGCGAAGGTTCCATCTGGCGCGGGCGTCATGAAGCAGGACAACCTGAACA
Source organism: Branchipolynoe longqiensis (assembly GCA_030323885.1). Classification (NCBI taxonomy): domain Eukaryota; kingdom Metazoa; phylum Annelida; class Polychaeta; order Phyllodocida; family Polynoidae; genus Branchipolynoe; species Branchipolynoe longqiensis. The sequence goes on along the minus strand of CM059202.1, from coordinate 30,812,205 downwards.
GGTCGGCAGTGGCTTCAGGCGAGATGGATGCATCAACAGCGAGTGATGCCGATGGAGGGACACCATCATTGCCAGGCCATTCCAGCCCCAGTCGCGACAGCCAAGGTAGCCAATGTCCTCTCCAAAGGTATGCTTAATGCGGTTACTTTGTTACCATAGCTCTTTTTACCTCTGTTGAATGGTACTGCAGTGAAACCTCCCTAAACCCACCACCTCCACAGATCGACCACTTCCCTATATCGATCGCTATATTTGGGTCTCAAACGATCGCCCATACAATCCCATTGTAACAATACAAAAAAAAACCTCCCTAAACCCACCATCTCCCAAAATGGACCATTTAAAGTCAGTCCCATGGTCGGTCGATTTAGAGAGGTTTTATTGTAATACCATATGGGGGTCACTAGAATATAGTTCTGTAGCGAATAGAGAAATAACTCACTACATGTGTGAAGGCGCGAATGTACCTAGTAGTAGTAGAAGCCCCCGTGGGTGGAGTAATTTGAAATGGGCCGAAGCTGATGCCTGAGACCCCATTTTGAAAATCTACACCGACCCAGCTGCACCTCGATATCTACCTACATAGGCAAGGCAAGATCATGTCTTTTAGTAGATACAAGATTCCCCCCGTACTGCTGCAGTAGGGGTGCAAACCAGCCCTATGTAAAAGCTGTCGAAAAAACGGGTAAATGAAATGAGAGCCTAATTTCACAATGTAAGAAGCAACAATTATTCTTTACATCTGTATTATTATTAGCCCGCTACCTTTGAGTTGAAAAATATAATATAATATCTAGTTTAATAAGATTTAAAAGTGAAATCGACGGCGTTCTATGGCCGCCATCTTGTCTTTTTGCATTCTCTCTCATTCACCAACTCTGTGTTGATATAAATAACTATTTGACACTGGTGCCAGGCATTCTACTTGTTGTTCCATACTAACGCTATTTTCGACCGTATTTATATAGGGTTGGTATTCACCCGTGTACTACAAGTACCGGGTGAATCTTTTATCTAGTCTTTTAGTAATGTGCTTCATTTAAAAAAATAAATAAAAGGGTTTGTGTGTGAGTGTATATGGGTCCTTCTCTGAAATGGAATACCACATATTTGGTTTCCATGTTATGATGGTGAGAATTAGTGCTTTCTTTTTTTCTTTTTGGTAGAAAGTTAAATAGTTATTGTTGCCTCTATGTGTTGAGTATGTTAGCAATATTACTACATTATTTAATCTATCCCACAAAATATATCAAACGTATGCTTGTATGATTTTGTGATGTGATCATTTAGACATCGACGCCATGCATTTACCCTAACTTTGTTTGACGTTTTTCTTTTCAGACATAATCTTGTTTGCTTAGCTGTAAACAATAAAATCTTAATTCAATTTGTTGTGAATGTTAAAATGATGTTCTGGACGCATTTTATTTCCATGTTACACAAGTGACTTTAATGTACTGCTCAATTTGTATAAGATCAAAAACAAAAAGTGAAATAGATTTTTTTCCAACTCTGACATATGCACAATATGTAAATCTTCATATGAACATGGATTCTGCTATTACTAGCAATATTTTCTGCTATTATTTGGACGGTTTTCACTTTTGGTTTCCACCTCACACTTTAGTGCCCAGTTTCAGAGAACGGCCCATTTATGCTGCCCATAACGGTTAAGTCTAACAACTTGTTTTCATCACCGAACAGTAATAATAATGTCATGGTTCCCATTGGTTTTTCACTTTAATTTGTTTTGCAGCTATCTACTGCATGCATTCTTACTCTGTTAGTGGATGGCCGAATGAGTTAGAGCGTCCATCTCCCGTGTTGGTAGACCATGGGATCGTGGGTTCGAACCATGGTCGAGTCAAACCAATGACTTAAAAATTGATACTTGTCGCTTCCTAGCCAGGCGCTCGGCATTATTAGGATATGGCAAGGACTGGTTGGCTCAGTGTCAGGATAATGTGACTGAGTGGGATATCAGGTCATGGTGCTGGTGGCCTGGTCTTCCAGTGGGGCAGCACTATAAAGTTGCCATGAGTGCGCAGTGTCGCAAGTCGGTACCCGTCCTGATATGACCTTAGATGTTGCTAGGACGTAAAACAACAAACAAACAAATCACTATGAGTATAAGATGGGCAGGTCCCTAAAAAACTACTCAGAAGATGCATTAAAAAATCATCTACACCAAAACATAAACAACATCACACAAAACAGAGATGATGTTAATATCTATTGGGGCAACATCATCGCAGAAATAAGAAAATCAGCTGACGAGATGTGCCCCATTAAGAAAATAAAAATACAAAAAAACCAGGACCCCTGGGTAGACAATGACCTGCTAACGCTCATCATAGCCAAAAGTAAACTGGGTAATAAAGCAAAGCTCACAGAAACTATAGAAGACAAACTGGCCTACCATATTGCCAGAAACCACTCTCTCAAAGCTGTGAGAACAGCAAAAAAGAAATACATAATAAAGCAGGACAGAGACTGGGGAAGCAATACAAACAGATTCTGGAAGAATGTAGACCTATTATTTCCCAAAAATAACAAAGAAGAGCACACAACCTTCCAAAATAACGAAGGGACAATACTCTCAGACAAAGATGCAGCAAACAAACTGAACACGCACTTTGCCACAATAGGACAAACGCTGTCAGGAAAATTTAAAAAAAGGTGGGAAAATAGATCAGGAACTGTGCAGAATGAAATCCCCACCTGCAAAACAGATATAATAGAAGTAAAAAAACTAATAAATGACATAGACACAAATAAACCAAGTGGAATAGACGAAATACCAACCAAAATGCTGAAAGAGGCACTCCAAGCCATCCCAGCCACTATAGTCGACCTATTCAACATCTCCTTTGAACAGGGGCATTTTATCTCAGCCTGGAAAATGGCAACCATTACCCCTATCCACAAAAGTGGAGACAAACAAAACATGGGAAACTACAGGCCAATATCGATTCTTCAAACCCCAGGCAAGCTCATTGAAAAAGTGCTACATAGACACATAAATGAACACCTGGAAAAAAACAATATACTAAACGAAAGACAAGGAGGTTTCAGGAAACTGCACTCCACATCTAAAACAATAGCTAACCTAACAAATGACATATTGGCGTCAATGAACCAAAAACAATTAGTTGGAGCAGCCTTCATTGACTTCAGCAAAGCATTCGATACAGTAGACCATAACATACTATTGGAAAAACTAGAATCCATGGGCATCAAATCCAACACTATGGACTGGATAAAATGCTACCTGAAAGACAGGCAACAGAGAACAAAAATAAACAATACACTATCAGACAACCAACCTGTCACATGTGGTGTACCCCAAGGGTCAGTGCTAGGGCCACTGCTCTTTATAATCTACATAAACGATCTTGAAAAATGGTTACAAACCGAATGCCTCCAACTATATGCACATGACACAGTCATATATGCAAACGGCACCACAGAAGAGGAGGTAATAACTAAACTAAACAAGCTCCTACTAAAACTGGATGAGTGGTGTGAGTCCAACAAAATAACCATCAACACAAGCAAGTCAAAAACAGTTCTCTTCTCGCATAAACAAATGCCAGAAAGAAAACTACACTGTAAGCTAGGAAGCCAAACACTAGAAAATGTAGACCATTACAAATACCTAGGCCTTGAGTTGGACAGCCAACTAAACTACAACCTATGTATAAACAAAATTGTCCAAAAGGTAAACCACAAACTGTGGCTATTTGCAAAGCTAAGAGACTACATGACACAAGAAATGTCAATAAAAATCTTCAAGGGCATGGTGCTACCCTATTTTGACTATGGAGATGTAAACTACATGGGTGCAAAGAAAGAACTTCTAAAAAAACTGCAAACACTACAGAACAGAGCCCTGAAAATCTGCCTCAGAGTAGACAAGCTGCACCCCACCTATGACATACACAAAAGAACCAAAGTAAAATTGCTAGAAAATAGGAAAACATTAGCATACAGCTATGGTCAAGACAATAAACTCCTAACAAAACCACAAAGGGCAACTAGAGCAAATAATGCGCCACTACTAAAGCAGACCAGAAGCCAAATAAAAGCTCACGAGAGAAGCACGCTAGAAATGGCCGCCAAGGTGTGGAATGCCCAAACAGTAAAGGAACGACAAATTCCTGACCTAAAAACATACAAAAAATATCTGTGCAAAATAAGGCTAGAAACCCCCAACTAAGCTGCACCGCAAAAGGGCAGGTGATACATGTCACGGCCCACCAGCGAGACGCCCAATGGAAGGTAACCATACCAAAAGCACCCAGATAACACACCTCACAGCTGCGTACAAGCCTATGATATGTAAATAGGAGTAGGCTAGTCTAGAAATAAGAGTAGAAAAAATAAAGCACATATATGCCAAGAAAATCCAAAAAAATTAACATAGACTACTATAGTACTAACCAGACCAACCAACTATCTATCTGCTACTGAAATACAGGCAATCAAATACCTTATCAGCAGCTACTGTGTGATAAGACAACACCAACACTACAGCTGGCCAGCATTGAAAACAAGCCTGAATACCCAGGCTTATATGCTATGGACAGTATAAATACAGCCTCAATTTAAAAAAAAAAAAAAAAAAAAAAAAAAAGTATCATCCTACATCTCAACCATGCCAAAAGTAGCCAGCTAGCACACCACACAGCTACGTACAAGCCTATGATATGTAAATAGGAGTAGGCTAGTCTAGTAGTAAGAGTAGAAAAAATTAAACACATATATGTCAAGAAAATCAAAAAAAAACTAACATAGGCTACTAACCATATCAACCAACTATCTATCTGCTACTGAAATGCAGACAGTCAAATACCTTATCAGCAGCTACTGTATGATAAGATAACACCAACACTACAGCTGGCCAGCATTGAAAACAAGCCTGAATACCCAGGCTTATATGCTATGAACAGTATAAATACAGCCTCAATTTAATTTTTTTTTAAACCCCCCCAAAAAAACCTGTGAGTTTGTTAATTCTACAATTGGCTAGTTGTCTGATCACCTATAGTTACTTGCCCAGAGTGGCTTCACCTTGAGTTAGAGGTCATTAGTTCTTGCCTTTAAAGGTTAAAGTTTACATCTTGGGTGCATCATGCCATTTTTCCTAGATAAAATTTAATTGATATAATCTACCTTACTTAAAGTCTGAAATAACTTTTTATTTTAAATGGCTACCTTTTGAGATATTTGAAGTGCAAACATACACTTTCCCCTGATTAATCAACTAATGTAACAACCCCCCCCCCTCAAATAACCATCCCAAAGAACCCTTGAACCCCCCCACCCCCCCTCTCCCCCACAAAAAAACCCACCTGAAAAAACCCACCTGAAAGTAATGATCAATTTATTAATTATACTTATATGGCAGAAGTTCAAAACCATCAGATTATGCAACCTAATAATTTTCCATTGTAAAGTCTCGGTCCGGAGTCTCCACCGTCATATGAAGAAGCCATCGGGCTGGTTCCGGAGGGCGCTTCCGCATCACATCTTCTGACGTATAAGGACTTTCTGCCAACATACAACACGCAGAGGCGAACATGGGAACCATTCAAGTAAGCCGGCTACGGATCTTAAACTTAAAATGGCGGTCCCATGACTAATACAACTTTACTTATTCTCAAATTATAGGATCGAATATGACTCGCCATACTTTGTACAGGGATGAAAGATCTCAACGATTTTGCTCATTTCTGCGATTTTAAAAATATTTACCAATTAACAAAATGCCAAGGAATCAGAATGTACGACTTACAATTAGTTAGTTTGAATCCTGTTCTTATATGACCTGAGATGTTGCTAGAACATAAAACTCAAACAAGAAAGAGTTAGGTATGGGTGCTAATATAGCCGCAACAATGATATTTCAACCCTGACTTCCTGAAAATTTCTGTGATTCCCTGATAGTGCAAATCCTATAGGGGAAAATCTGTGTTTTCACAGAAATTTGTCCGTCAGTGTAATAACCAAGGCTTGGTTCTGCCAGAACCCACTAGGTGGCGCCATGGTCTTAGCCATTTTGACAAAGGACACCCTCCGAATTCGCATATAATCGGGGTTTCACTATCTTACAAGTGCAATTGTGTAGGAAATGAATCTTCAATCATATATGTGGATATGGCAGGGTTTGTGTGGGTCCTTGAAAACCTGGAAAGTGCTGGAATTTGATAATTCAGGATTCCAGGCCTGGAAATTCCTGTAATTTGTTTAAAGATCTTGAAAATCCGAGAAAATGGAAAATAGAAAATCATGACTATATATTTCTTAAAGTCTATATTATTCTTTTAATCAGAACTAGCTATGGTGTTATGCGCAAATGCTCTTTTTCAGTGACATCAGTGATATTTTGTATTTAAAGTGATTTTTGTAGGTTTGTTATCCTGCCTCTTGGATTTTTATATTAAGACTATATATATGTTTGTTGTTATTTTATATGCTTATTTACACTTCTCATCGTTTTTCTTTTTTGGGGGTACACTAGTTGTTTAAGCAGGGGAAATTTCAATCGCAGACGATTGGTCTTCCTCATTCCACTGCTCCTAGCCCTATCCTAATAATGCCGAGCACCTGGCTAGGAAGCGACAAGTATCAATCTTTAAGTCATTGGTTTGACTCGACCAGGGTTCGATCCAACGATCTACTAAAATGGGAGATGGACACTCTTACACTGTGAATCAACTGTGAATACGGCCGTTTTGGGGGTACTTTAATATAATAAGCGTCTTAAAAATGTCCTGGAATTTTATAAGTCAAAATGGGTATGAACCATGTATGGTCTATTAACATAAGTGTCTTTGCCCATCTTTAAAAAAACACTATCGCACACATTAGGCAGCGAAGCAATAGTGTTCTTTTAAAGATAAGTGTGGTGTTCTCTGTGGCGGAGTGGTTAGAGTGTCTGGCTTTTTTCCTAGGTCAGACTACTAATCAGAAGGTCGGTGGTTCGATTCCCCATGCCCCCACCTCTGCCAATTTGGAATTCCACCGCTGTGTATAACTTACAGCGTCATCAAAGGCCAGTTGCTCTCATACTATGTCTTATGTGGTGTGGGAGGTTAAAAATCCCTTGGGTCGGTAAAAGTGTAGGCTTGGGATTTCTACTGACAAACTGTCTAATGGTGAAAACAAGTCTATTCAGACTTATCCATGATAGGCAGTATAAATCTTCAAGAGAAAAAAAGAAAAAAGTAAGACCTATACTGTGGAAGTGAATAAAGCAGTTTAAACTTTACAACCCCACTCCTGCCCCACCTACCCTGAACTGAAATTATGTTATTCTACATATTAGCCTGTGAGGTAAAAAAACACACCAAAAAACCCCAACCAGGCACGATGGTCGAATGAGTCTGCCTCCTGTTCTGGTAGGTTGTGGGATACGAACCCTGGCCGAGTCAAACCAATGACGTAACAAAAATTATACTTGTCGCTACCTAGCGTAGCGCTCGGCATTACTAGGATAGGGCAAGGAGCAGTTGAATGAGGACAAGCAATAATTATTGTCCGCAATTGAAATTTCCTCTGCTTAATCATGTAATGGCCGAATTAGTTAGAGCGTCCGTCTCCCGTGTTTGGTAGACCATGGGATCATGGGTTCGAACCCTGGTCGAGTCAAACCAATGATTTAAAAATTGATACTTGTCGCTTCCTAGCCAGGTGCTCGGCATTATTAGGATAGGGCAAGGAGCAGTGGAATGAGGAAAACCAATTATCCACGATTGACATTTCCCCTGCTTAAACAACTAATATACCAAAAAAAAAAAAAAAAAATGTAGCCTATAAAAAAAAACCCGAAACCCAACTAATTATTTCTTATTTCATTTTGCAGTAAAATCGTGCTACAGGCCAATGAATGGTTGGTCTTGAACCCGGATGTGCGCATCTCTTCGTGTGAGAGTGTTCTCGGCTTTGCGGCCCAGAGCCATGGCTTCAATCCGGACCGCGCCATTGGCACGCGCAGTCAGGTTGTGCATGAGAACACCTATAACCTCCGCTTTCTACGGTAAGTGAAGAGCAGATGGTAGAGCACTTGCGTCAACGATACTACACAGTGACATTATTAGGACGCGATGGCCGAATCGATAGAGCACAGGGTTCCTGTGTGGAAGGTTGGAAGTTCAAATCCCAGCCGAGTCAAACCACTGACTTATAAAATTGATACTTGTTGCTACCTAGCCTATTGCTCGGCATTAATAGGATAGGACAAAGACTGGTTAGTTCAGTATTGGGATAATGTGACTGAGTGGTCTCCTAGTGGAGCAATGCTATTAAGTCACCATGAGTATGCACTGTCACAAGTTGGTACCCGTCAGTGACATTAGATGTTGCTAGGACATAAAACAACACAAAACGCACACATTAGGCAGTGAAGCGATAGTGTTCTTTTAAAGCCGGGCAAAGATAAGTTAGGATGTCTGAACCTGTTTAATCCGGAAATCACGCTGTCTGACCAAAACTGCCATAAAGCAGATTCGCGCAATTAATTTATAACTCTAATTAATTTGCGGAATAAGCCATTTTTCACCCCCTGATATATCCATAGATGTTGCCAGGATGTAAAACTCCAAACAAACCAACAACAAAAAAAGGTTTGAAAGCTGGATTTTGGACTGTTTGCAATCTACAAACAGTTACAAGCCAAAAACAAGAAGCGAGAAAACCTAAATTATTACTAAAAACTAAATTAAAAAGATTTGAATCAAATTGGACTAGTGCTGCCCAGCGGTGAAAACAAGTGTTAACACACTTGTCCGTTATGAGCAGGGTAAATAAATTCATCACAACCCCCCGAAAAACAAAAACCCGCTAAGCACCTGATTGTACTGTGTGATTAATATTTCAGAATATGGTACTCACGGTTGGACCAGATGTCGTTAGACATTGAGCCACAGCAGATCCGCTATGCAAACTTTGTAAGCCCGGCTGAGAATGCGAGTATCAACACGCTGGTGGATCTGATCAACACGAAGCTCAACACGTCTATCAAGGGTGAGTGAGTACGCTAACTGTAAATAAAAGATCACCCCCCGTACTGCAGTAGCCTGAGTAGAGGTGAAGATGAACCTATATAAAAGCTGGTGAAAAATATCTACATGCTGGATAAAAGAAATTAGCAGGTCAATTCTTAATTTAAGAAGCAAAATATATTCTTCACGTCTATCTTAATATCTACCCGTTACTTTTGACTTGAAAAATATAATAAAACATGTAGTTTAATGGACATCAAAAGTGAAATCAACGGCAATCTATGGTCGTCATCTTGTCTTTTTGCATTCTCTCCCATTTCGCCAACTCTGTGCTGATATAAGTAGCCATTTGATACTGGAACTAGAGTTTCCATTTCTTGTTCCATACTGAAGCTTTCTTCGCCAGTATTTAATTTAGACTACGTTGGCATTCACCCCGATTGTAAGTACGGGGTGAATCTTTGATCTACGCTAACTGTCGCTGACTGGGTGGAATGGCCTAGCAGTGCAATGTCCACACTTTCGGTGTCGGTGTTGCGGTTTGGGGTTGATTTCCTCAGGCTAGGTCAAACCGAAGACTGACAAAATTTGGCACTTTTCACCTTCTCACCTTTACAGGGATGAAAGATCTCCCCAAAATTATTTCCGTGATGATATTTTAAATAATAATAATGACAGCCCGTTTGCCAATACTGTACTACAATCTCGCAGCACTATCAATGTATGACAATACCATGCTGCACCACGCAGTGCTATCAGCGTAAACCAAACTGCACCATGCAGCACTATCAGCGTAGGCCAATACTATTCTGCACCCTGCAGCACTGTCAGTAGTGGCCTCGGTATGGGCGATAATACAGTCACAAAAAAAGAGAGTGGAATGCTTTCCATCGATAGTCTGTACTGACTGATCAGTGATATAGGACTAGCATAGTGCTAGGAGAGTGAGTGGATGAAATCAGAATTCTAGGATTCTTCAGTGCTGAAGCTATGGGAGAATATCCGTGTTTTTGTGGAAATTTGGTGTCTGTTTCCCTTCTTTTAATAATAATAATGATGATAATAATTACTAGGATAAAGATGGAATTATGTGTTATTTTTTAAATATATATTTTTTTAGAATGCATTCTATCTCAATGGAACATATACTCATGGAAAGAGCTTGAATAGAACTTAAACATGGAAGTTATATAATTCTTTTAAAGTAAATATATAAAAAGTTATGTCACCATAAATTTCCGCTTTCATCCCTGCCTTTATTAAAGGGACCAGATATAGGTCGCTGGCGACGGGAACAGTACTCCGACAAATGCTCTCCAAGCACAACCTTGTTTAGTTTTTATGTTTAATTGAACCAAGTATGTGTGGGGAGAGTAGGGGACAAGGGCTGTGCTAATCTGAACTGCAAAGCCAGTTGGTTGTCTCCAAAATGGCCGCCCCCATAGACAGCGGCCATTTGCAATGGAAAAGCTGCGCTGTGATTGGCTGAAATTGTGCCGGCAACAGGCTCACACAGTAACAAGGGTTGCTGGTTCCCAGTATGGGCGGCAATAAATTAAGCCCAAATCTATTCAAAGCTGTCATATTTAACAGAATTACATGCTCAAAAAGTCAAATTTGGTCAAATTAACCACAAACTCGAAGCAATATTAACACCGCCGCTGAAATTTGGTTAAATTAAACCAAAAATCTACGTGATGTTAATGCCGCTCGCCGGTAACAGGCTCAGCAGATCCCCCTGAGCCTGTTGCCGGCGACCACCACTATTTCCCAATATTTAAGGCCGTAATCGATTAACACGACCCGGACGACTCCGGTCAGCCGAGTCGTTGTTGTTGTTGTTTTGGGGAGTTTTCAGTCGCATCAGAATTTCAAATCGAGTTCGTTTGTTTTCCACGCGGCGGATAGCTGGCGACTTTAAATTGAAGAAAAAAAATTGTTTGCGTTACATTTGCTGTTTAAAGTTGCATAGTCCGATGCTTTTGAGTTTATGCTATTTTCTGAGAAAAATATATATACTAATCGTTATAATCTACTTTACTTTAGTTTGAAGTAACTTTAATTTTAAATTGTTAGGTTTGGAGATAGTTGACTTCAAAACATGCCAAAATAATGTTGGCAAGCACGCAAAAACTCTGACACCATAGACTTCAGTAGTAACGGTTTCTATTAATTGACTTATTATGCCCTTCTATGCAGCAACACATGCTTAATAAGTGCACCAGCATCTAAGTTGGATATGTAGAATCAAATCTAGATAAGTGTTTTGGTTTTGAAAATTTGATGTTTTCATCATATTATGCAACTTTAAGCTGGGAAAACTTTTATCACAAAAAATTGGGTTTTTTTTGTGACAAGTTTTTTATTCTGCCCATAACGTATCAGCTCCCGTTAGGGTGCTTGTTTTCAACGCTGGACAGCTGTGATACTGGATTAGTCTGGTCCCGCACTCAGGAGTCTTTACCTGATCTTTCTCAGGCCAACCTTTGCGGTTTTGGGTGTTAGTAGTTTCTATATTAGTTTTTTTTAATTTTCAAGTTTTTTCCTAACCTGTATATGATAACTTAGCCTACTATGTACATCTACACAGATGACATACAGGCCTGTGGGAGAGGATCCCATCCGATTGTGGTTTGTTACAGCATCCTTTCACCCATGCCCTGTCCTTAGGTGGTTTTCACCATTCCACGGCTCCTTGCCCTATCCTAGTGTAGTAGTCTGCACTGACCTCTCGGGGAAAGCAGCCACATAGGCAGGTATAGCCTCGATAGTTTAATGGTTAGAACGCTAGCCCCCGAAATGGCAGGAAGTGTCAGTTTGAATCCTGCCCTAGGCACAATTTTTCCTTTGTTTATTACATAAAGTTGGCTAAGAATATAGGGGGAGGGGCAAAGAGAGAGAGGCAAGACGAGGAGTGGTGGAAGCCTACCTTTATTTTCAGAGTTTAAAATTCAGAGCTCATGTGATCCTGACGCGCTCTGGCTGGCCTATGCCTAAACGGTGGTGGCGCCAGAAGCGAGTAGCGGGTTCCGGCCCGCAGGAAATAGGACAATAATAATAATGCATAGATACTCAATAGCAAGAAATTAAATACAAAGTTCCATAAAACCATATAGAATAGATGCTCCGCCCCTTTATACTCATATAATAAGTTATATATCACATCATCGCCACAACACTGGTGCCATGACCAGGATCCTGTACAAGCCGGCGGGTTGGGGGCAAATGTAAAGTGTCTCAATGTCCTTACTGTAGGAAAATCAGACTAACCAGACAGGTTGGCCGAATGAGTTAGAGTGTCCGTCTCCCGTGTTGGTAGATGGTGGGATCATGGGTTCGAACCATGATTGAGTCAAACCAATGACTTAAAAATTGATACTTGTTGCTTCCTAGCCTGCCGCTCGGCATTATTAGGATAGGGCAAAGACTGGTTGGCTCAGTGTCAGGATAATGTGACTGAGTGGGATATCAGGTCATGGTGATGGCGGCCTGGTCTTCCAGTGGGGCAGCACTATAAAGTCGCCATGAGTGCGCACTGTCACAAGTCGGTACCTGTCCTGATATCACCTTAGATGTTGCTAGGATGTAAAACAACAAAACAAACAAAATCAGACTAGGACTGATGGTTTAGCTTGAGCTGGGTTCAAAACGTTAGCTACATATTGTAGTAGTCTGCCCTGACCTCTCAGGCAAGGAGCAACATACACAGGTAGGCGTGGATAGGTTGGGGACATCAGGAAGCCTAGGTGGTGTAATAGTTAGCACAATTGCCTGGAATGCATGAGATGTGGGTTCGATTCCCGCCCTAGGCACAATATTTCCTATTTTCATCATTCGCCACAACAATATCTATGGTTATCGAGACCAATACGGTTACTTACGACATAACCTAGTTACACCGCGACAGCAGTTGTCGTGTTGTGAATTACTTAGGTAACATACACAATTTTTCAGGGGACATCCTGAACGTTGAGACCATTTACGTTCTACGCAAGGCAATTCAGTGTCCGGACACGCTCTGCTGGATCGAGCGGCCGCATGATCCCAAGTCATACTCCTTCTTCCTACGCATGTTCTGGTTGGAACCACAAGAGGAGCGGCAGGAGTTGATCAAATTGGGTTTGTAACAAATTACTCCGTTTGTTTGAAGTTAGAAAGTTATTTCAGTGGTTTTGTGCTACAATGCGCTATTCAAGTCAAACCAGCTGGTATGCAAAAGTTTGTGGTATGTTCTGTGGAGACAACCTTATGGGTGTTTGGATACATGCTTACCAGTGATAGAAATAAGCAAATTTTGTTCACTTTACTAACAGACAAGTCTGATGTGATTTTCACTTGTTCGTCTGAATTCTCACAAAAATTCCAGTGCGTGAGTGACAGTATTCGCGGCACTGGGGTGGTGGCGCCACCTGTCCCACCCAGGGGAGGGGCCACCCATAAAGTAGTACACAGAATCAGGGTGGCCAGTAGGGGATATTCCCTTACGCGGCGTTATACTCGCATAAGTTTTATACATCACATATACAATATATCTTGCCTAACAATTTATACTTCTATGTACACAGCTACGTACAAGCCTATGATATGTAAATAGGAGTAGGCTAGTCTAGTAATGAGAGTAGAACAAAATAAAATACATATATGCCAAGAAAATTAAAAAAAAACCGAACATAGGCTACTAACCAGACCAACCAATTATCTATCTGCTACTGAAATGCAGGCAATCAAATTACTTATCAGCAGCTACTGTGTGGTAAGGTAACACCAACACTACAGCTGGCCAGCATTGAAAACAAGCCTGGGTACCCGGGCTTATATGCTATGGACAGTATAAATACAGCCTCAATTAAAAAAAACAACAACAAAAACTTTTTATATGTATATGCAGTGATAGAAATAAGCAACAAATTTCACTTGTCCACCAGACAAGTGTGATGTGATTTTCACTTGTCTGTCTGAATTTTCACTTGTCCCTGGCAAGCGGACAAGCTCTTATTTCGAACGCTGCTTAGACATAAAGTGATGAAGTAATAACTTTTTTTTATTAACAAAGGCTCGATTTGTATGTAATAATTAGGTGGAACCTAATGTAACTGAGTATGTAGGTTGTAGTCTAAATAATTAATTTTTAAAAGTTTGAACATGATCTAAGTATTGAACTCAGCTTTGGTCGTAATGCTCGCATTGCGTTTGATTCGCGGCGGAGGAGGACCCTCCTTTCCTCCTCGCGACTGTTGGCGATTATGTCACCCCTCCCGCGTCTCGGCCCTTATAACCGCGTCCGCCGCTGCCTCCAACCACTCTGCCTCCGGCTCTCCTCCCGTTACCCTGTCCTGCTGCTCATTTTCCGGTGGAGGCCTCTTTGGGGCTCCTCTTCCCCCCCCCCTCCTGACATTACCGGCCTTGAACTCTCACCTGCCTGATTCATTACCCTGATTCATTCTGCCCTATTGTTATTTACAAATAGTATTGTTCTCTTATGCTTATTCTCACTTACACATAGTATTGTTCTCCTATGCTTATTTACTCTTATGTCTCGCATTTTATTTGAAAATAAACTGCTGTTGTTCTCCACCCCGGCCTTCTCTTCCTCCTTCGTCACGTATCATATACTAAATCGAATTTGTTCTTGAATTTTTGTTTGTGATTTTTGTTGCAATGATTGTGTCTTTCATAGGCTACATGGACTTTGTTCCACAACACGCTTCGGGTAAAAATTACCCAAATGACTACGAGCCGTTTGCGGTGTTGGTGCAAGTGGCGCAATGGTGGGCCACGCACAAAGCTGAACCTGGGGCGTTCATCATTAACTGCCAATCACTCTACGTAAAGCGGAAAGGTATGTACCAGAACCCCACCCCCTACAATAGAAGCCCCTACCCAAAAAGAAGCGGTATACCCAATAGAGGCTGAACCCCAATAGAAGTAACTAGTCACACATTTAATCAAATTGTTCATATAGAAGCCACTCCAAAAATTGAAGCCACCTCCTCAAAATTGAAGCCCCTTTTGGTCAGGCTTCATGTGGGAAATATGTTAGTTTGGGAGGCTTGGTTTGTTGGTTGTTGGAGTTTTACGTTCTGGCAACATCTAAGGTAACATCAGGACGGGTACCGACTTGTGACAGTGTGCACTCATGGCGACTTTATAATGCTTCCCCACTGGGAAATCAGGCCACCAGCACCATGACATAATATCTCACTCAGTCACATTATTCTGATACTGAGCTAACCAGTCCTCGCCCTATCCTATTAAAACCGAGGTCCAGACTAGGAAGCGACAAGTTTCAATTTTGATAAGTCATAGGTTTGACTCGACTGGGAACCGAACTCCCAATCTCCCACACGCGAGGCCTGCACTCTACTGATTTGTCCATCGCGCCCTGGTGTGAAGGTGTGTGTTGGGAGGGGAGTTGAAAATGACTGAAATAAGCATGACATACTTTATTCACACATCACAATTACCTGATACCGTAGAGGAAGGCCGAATGTGTTGAGCGGTTGTTTTCCATATGGGAGGTTTCCGGTTTGAACCCCGACCGGGTCAAATCAATGACTTAGAAAACTAATGCTTTTCACTACTTAGCCTGTCACTCGGCATTAATAGGATATGGCAAGGAGTACTGGTTGGCTCATTGTTTGGATAATGTGACTGGTTTATCAAGTCATGGTGCCAAAGGCATGCTCTCCCAGTGGGGCAGCACTATAAAGCCACAATCAGTATGCACTGTTACAAGTTGGTACCCATCATAATATTGTGTGCTGTATAAGCATTATATGAGTATAATTATCCGTAAACTGATCATCCCCGAGCTGTGCCTATGCTTGGCGCTTTACTTGACACTTCACAACTATTGACACTTAACAACTGCCCCATGCCCCCAGCTCTTCCAATTTGGATTTCCACCGCTGTGTATAACTTACAGCGTCATCAAAGGCCGGTTGCTCTCATACCATGCCTATGTGGTGTGGGAGGTTAAAAATCCCTTGGGTCGGTAAAAGTGTAGGCTCGGGCTTTCTATCGACCAGCAGTGGAATGAGGAAGACCAGTCGTCTATGACTGAAATTTCCCCTGCTTAAACAACTAATGGACCCCCAAAAAAAAAAAAACTCAGGCGAATGGACGGGCTCTCTGTCTTGCCTGGTGCTGCCACCTGGCCTATTCAGCTGTCATGATTCAGCCTCTTGCCTGTACCACTCGCTTAAAAACTTTGTATGATTCGCATTCCTTTGCTGCAGCGCTGTCAACATACTGGCAGCGGCTTCACTACACCGAGAGTGCTGGTGGGAACAGTTTCCTGAAGAATACATACTATAACCAGATCCTGCGCTTCTATTTTCAAACACCCGCTTCCTCACTCGGTGTTCCCGTCAGTCCAACACTACAAATCAGGTAATGCTGTTATACTTATTGAGCCAGTACAATAATAATAATAATAATAATAATAATAATAATAATAATAATAGTAATAATAATAAAGCCAATCTCTTTACATTAAAATGAAATTTTCTTCTTTAAAAAAAAAAGAAAGAAAGGTCACAAAAAATACAGTTTAATTATTAGATCTAAAACAGCATTGCTATACGCTAGTCAACAGGTTAGTCTCCATTGGCCTGAGGGGGCAGCCTCCACCACCGCCACCACCTCAGCTCCTCCACCTCCTGTTTGTTCCACCTCCGCCACCACATCCGCCCTTGATCTCCATCTCCTCCTCCACCACCACCACCTCCCCCTCCTCCTGCCCCCTCCGCCACCACCTCCCCCCTCTCCACCACCTCGCCCATCATCCTCCTCCCCATCCCCTTCCTCTCCCCTTCTCCCCTTCTCCCCCATCCCCTTCCTCTCCCCCATCCCCCTCCTCTCCCCCTCTCCCCCATCCCCCTCCTCCCCGCTTCCTCTCCCCTCCCCCCCCCCCCTTTCTCTCCTCCCCCTTTCTCTCTCCCTCTTCTCCCCTTCCTCTCCTCCCCCCTCCTCATCCCACCAAATTAAGACGCAGGTGCACCACCACTCGTTATTCAAGGACAGTAACCTACTTGCGAAGGTCACATGATGCCAACTACAGTTTCAGATATTAATAACCCTGTCATGTGACCAGGCCTGAGAATAGAGTTACTTCTAGAGGGTACAGTGATATTTGATTATCATTCCAGGCACTTTATGATGTTGACCTAATTTGTATTCAAACCAACATTTCGTTGTTTGACTGTGCCTCTACAACTGAAACTTTCAAATGATTCACTTGATTATCGGTGTTGATTGATTTTATGTATCGCGCTTCTCTCTTTCAGCTACCGGACCTTTACGCCCGTTCAGCTGACGTCGCCGACTGATCCTTGCCTTAAGTTTGAAAGCTTCGGAGAGACTGTGAATCGCGTTCTTCACTGGCTTCGACTCTCAGGTTTTTTGCTCTTTGCTTCACCGTTAAACTTTAACTCTAGTCTATTCAGCGAAATGCAACTGTGTTGTCTATTCAGCTAAATACAACTGTAGTCTATTCAGCTAAATGCAACTGTGTAGTCTATTCAGCTAAATACAACTGTATAGTCTATTCAGCTAAATACAATTGTGTAGTCTATTCAGCTAAATACAACTGTATAGTCTATTCAGCTAAATACAATTGTGTAGTCTATTCAGCTAAATACAACTGTGTTGTCTATTCAGCTAAATACAACTGTATAGTTTATTGAGCTAAATACAACTTTGTTGTCTATTCAGCTAAATACAGCTGTGTAGTCTATTCAGCTAAATACAACTGTGTAGTCTATTCAGCTAAATACAACCGTAGTCTATTCAGCTAAATACAACTATAGTCTATTCAGCTAAATACAACTGTATAGTCTATTCAGCTAAATACAACTGTGTTGTCTATTCAGCTAAATACAACTGTGCAGTCTATTCAGCTAAATACAATTGTATAGTCTATTCAGGTAAATACAACTGTAGTCTATTCAGCAAAATGCAACTGTGTAGTCTATTCAGCTAAATACAACTGTATAGTCCATTCAGCTAAATACAACTGTGTAGTCTATTCAGCTAAATACAACTGTGTAGTCTATTCAGCTAAATACAACTGTGTAGTCTATTCAGCTAAATACAACTGTATAGTCTATTCAGCTAAATACAACTGTATAGTCTATTCAGCTAAATACAACTATAGTATATTCAGCTAAATACAACTGTATAGTCTATTCAGCTAAATACAACTGTGTTGTCTATTCAGCTAAATACAACTGTACAGTCTATTCAGCTAAATACAACTGTTTAGTCTATTCAGGTAAATACAACTGTAGTCTATTCAGCAAAATGCAACTGTGTAGTCTATTCAGCTAAATACAACTGTGTAGTCTATTCAGCTAAATACAACTGTGTAGTCTATTCAGCTAAATACAACTGTAGTCTATTCAGCTAAATACAACTGTGTAGTCTATTCAGCTAAATACAACTGTGTAGTCTATTCAGCTAAATGCAAAAATTGCCTCCAACCCTGAGGCATTTAGTCTTCCAGCCATATATCAGTTTGTTTGTTTGTTGTTTTATATCCTAGCAACATCTAAGGTCATATCAGGACGGGTTCCGACTTGTGATAGGGCACACTTATGGCGTCTTTATAGTGCTGCCCTACTAGGAGACCGTGACCATATATTCCACACTGACACATTATCCTGATACTGTACTTGTCCTATACTAGTAATGCCTAGTGCCAGGCTAGGTAGCAACAAGTATCAATTTTATGAGTCTTTGGTTTGACTTGGCTGGTATTCGAAGTTCCGACCTTCCGCACGGGAAGCCTGCACTCTACCGATTCGGCCACTGCATTCGGTCTGCATTACTTGTGTTTTTCTCCATGTGCTTTAAACAGGCATTCCGGAAATCCATGTTTTTTTTCTGGCCACCGAAACCGGAATTCCATTTTTAAAATTTGTGTTATTCCGCTTTTTTTCCTGGCCACCGAAACACCTCTGAAATACACTATTTGCATCCCTCTCGCGGCTCAGTGGGATGCTGTGTGTCCCTACGATAACCTAAACAAAATTTCAGGTTTTTTTTCCTGCACCCAATCACATGCCTGTTTGAAGTAGGTGCATTTGGATGAATGGATGAGTGCAGGTTACGTGTTAGTTGATTTGAGAATAGATATTGGGGGCGGCTGTTTGGTCCTGGCAACATCTAAGGTCATATCACAACGGGTACTAACTTGTGACAGTGCGCACTCATGGCGACTTTATAGTGCATCATGATATTGATAGCTACTCTCATGGATAGTGGGCGGAGTAATTTCAAAGGGCGCTCAGCCTTCGGCTATGACCCATTTGGAACCATTCCGCCCCACCTGCTCGGATTAAATAACAGAATGCAAAATCTAGGCCTTTCGATTACATTGTGCTTGCGTATTGATTGCGGACAGGCGCACAGCTGATGTCGATCGAGACGATAAAGATCCGGATGTACGGTGGCTTGCAGGGCCCGCATGGTGCTGAGAGCACGCTCATGCGCAGTGAGGGCCGGCGTTACGCAGATCAGGAGCACTGGATTCATTGCATCAGGTTAGGTCCTTTTATTAATTTAAAAAAAAGGAAATATTAAAATATTAAAATAATTGTGATTAAAAGAGAACAATTTTTAAACCGCCTCTCCCCCCCCCCCCCGCCTGCCAAATTGATTTGTTTAGCTTGTGTTTGCTTGTTGGAGTTATACATTCTGGCAAGGTCATTCTGTCCTGATATGACCTTAGATGTTGCTAGGACATAAAACACCAATCAGGACATGTACCAACTCATGGTGACTTTATAGTGCTGTCCCACTGGGAGACCAGGCCGCCAGCACCATGACCCAATTTTCCACTGTCACATTATCCTGATACTGAGCTAACCAGTCCTTGCCCGATCCTAGTAATACCGAGCGCCAGGCTCGGTAGCGACAAGTATCAATGTTGTAAGTTATTGGTTTGACTGGACTGGGAATTAAACTCCAGACCTTCCTCACGGGAAGCCTGTTATCTACCGATTTGGCCACCGCGTACGGTGATATTTATATGTATGTATATTTACATATGCATATGTTTTATTTATATGCAGATATATGCGCACATTTATTTATATATATATATGTATGTTTATTTATTTACTTATATATTTATTCTTTATCATTTGTTTAATAATAATAAACAAATATATCAAATCTCGCATAGTCCGATGAAAACCTCAAATTTTCAAAACCAAAACGATTATCTAGATTTAATTTGACATATCTACCTTTGATACTGATGCACTTATTAAACATTTGTCGCCACATAGAAGCAAATACTGAGGCAATTGAATAGAATCTATTATCGTAGAAGCCTCTGGTGTCAGAGTTTTGGCATGCTTGCCACAAATTAATTTACCATGTTTGCACTTCAAATATATCATATGGTAGCCGTTTAAAATAAACTAAAGAAAGGTAGATTCTGATGTTCAACTTTATCAATGAATATTTATCTCAGAAAATGACAGAAACTCAAAACCATCGGACTTTGCAACTTTAAGAAGTCCACCAAAGAAATCCATACAAAAGCACCCATCTGCGAATATAAAAACTACAAATGTTATGTCATCCACCCAAAAGAAATCGTACAAAAACATCAATGTGCGAATATAAAAACTACAAATGTCATGTCGTCTAACACAAAAAAAAATCTGTACAAATATAAAAACTACAAATGTGTCGTCCACAAAAAGATTTCCATACAATAGCATCTATCTGCGAATATAAAAACTACAAATGTTGTGTCATAAGCAGTGCGCGTATTCTTTACAGGGTGTACCTTGTGGGTGAGTACCGCGAGCCGGACTCTTCGCGAATACCACCCATCCCCCATGTCGTGCCCTACTTCACTACGTCGCCACGCCCAGTCGCGCTGCAGCCGCCCACACTCGCCTTCCCCTGAAGCCAAAGGCACACACTGGATCCACACCGGGATCTGTACCCGTGTCCATGTCCCTCTTGTACATATCTCCTGGGAACTAAAGCACATGGTTCAACGGGTTCAAGTGTAATCTGCTTTATAATCAGATTTAAAACATTTATATTATATATCTATATATTATATATATATAGATATATTATATCTATATATAATATATATTTATAATATATATAATAGATATACAATATATGTAATAAATATATACTATATATATAATAAATACATATAATGAAAAGACTGGTGGTATGGCTCCAACAGGTTCAGATTTCTTTTCCGATTCTTATCTGAATCTTAAGATGTTTTTCATATTTGTCTGAATCTTCATACATTTACCTTGAATCATCATGGTTTTTTTTATTCACGTCTGAATCGTCAGAAGTTTGTTCGATTCATGTCTGAATCTTCAGTTGTTTTTACCGATTTGCGTCTGAATCTTCAGAAGTTTATTCGATTCACGTCTAAATCTTCAGAAGTTTGTACGATTCACGTCTGAATTTTCAGAAGTTTGTACGTTCCACGTCTGAATTTTCAAATGTCTTTACGATTCATGTCTGAGTCTTCAAATGTCTTTACGATTCACATCTGAATCTTAAGCGGCTGTCACACCTCGCCCAATTGAGCAACAGACAGAATTATCTAGTCCGGTGGTGATCGGGCGTGATAAGTATCAAAATGTATTAAAATGTGTCAAAATATTGCGATATCGGGTCAAAGGCCGCTGGACGAACGGACATGAACAGATAGCCAATGGACGGTAAGCGGACTAAACGGACTCAAACTGGACAAGAAACGTAGACGTCAATCGGGCGGCATCCATTCCAAGTTTTGTGCATGTTCAAAACTTCTAATGGATCAGGCCGGATATCAACGGATATGCGACGGGCACAAACCGGACTTTGTCGGATATCAACAGACTTTGTTCGGTTTCTTTCCATTTCCCCAATCCAGTGATGTGTGACAGAGCCTTTAAGATGTTTTTCCAATTTGCGTCTGAATCGTCAGATGTTTTTCCGAATCGCGTCTGAATCTTCAGTTTTTTTTCTGATTCACGTCTGAATCTTCAGATTTTTTCCCCATTCATGTCTGAATCTTCAGATCTTTCCAATGTATATCTGAATTCAGATTTTCTTCTATTACTTTTTTTCTTCCTTATTAGAGAAAAATATATACATAATCTTTGTTATAATTAATGACATTTCCTCTTTATATATAATATATATACTTTCTTTTTTCTTTTCATTTACATTTTCTTTTTATTTTACATTTGTTTGCTTTGTTTTCCTTCTTTTATATGATTACATTTCCTTTGTTATTCTACTTTTTTTTAAATAGGAAGGAAATATACAGCCTCCATTTTACATTTTTATAAACGAATTTAATTAAGGTGCGTGCAAATTCCTTTTGATGGATTAATGTACGAACCAATCGTGGCCCTTGATGCTCCATTATAACTTCCTTTTGAAGGTGCTAATATTCAAGTTGCGTAGTCCGATGGTTTTGAATTCCTGAAATTTTCTGAGATAAATACATTAGGTTGATCGTTATTATGTACCTTACTTTAGCTTGAAGTCACTTTCATTTTAAGTGGCTAACTTGAGATATTTGAAGTGGAACCATGCAAAATTAATTTTGTCAAAACTCTGACCCCATAGGCTTCTGCAGTAACAGGTTCTATTCAATTACCTCCATATTCCTTTCTGTGTGGTGACAAATGTTTAATAAGTGCACCAGTATCTAAGTTAGATATGTAGAATCAAATTTAGATAATTGTTTTGGTTTTGAAAATTTGATATTTTCATCGGACAAAAAAAACCCACCTGAATACAAACAAGTGATATGAGTTAATTTAGATTATGCAAGTAAATTGTTAAATGTATCTTGTGGAAAATGATATGTAATCAAGAATGAGTTTCCGATTTAGTATTAAAATATTCACGATGATGTTTGAATTGTTATGAGAATATCTTCATATGGTGAAATATAGATATATATGTTTATGCATATACATAATGTATGTATGTGTATATATATTTTATATATATATCAAATAGGTGTAAATGGGTCGTTCTCAGAAGTTGTGTACCAATAGTGTGACATCAGTACCACAAAATCAAAACGCTGCCAAATTCCTATAAACAAGTTTCCTCAATGTGTATGTCCTTTTTCATCTGAATAAACATATTCTGGCATTTTTAAGTAGGTCAAATGATGCTCACACCCAATAAATAGCAGTATAGCATGGAAACCAATCTGACTCCAAAATCAAATATTTTCCATAGAAAACTTGACAGATTTAGGACATTTCACATGCCACTTGCTTTATAAACAGTAGTAATAATAATTTGAAACCTCATTGCTATGGTTTTGTCTTATTTGTGAATATTAAAGAGAAAAGCAAAAAAATATTAGCACGGTAACAGTCAAAGTGGAAACAACAATTTTACACAAATGTTCGGCTAAAATCTCAATGTTTAGGGGCAATTTCAGGATTTATCTTTTACTATGCCATAACTGGGTCCATGCATAGAGTGTCAAATGGTGAAAATAGTTCCTGTACTGTATCTGTACTCAGTGTTTGATACAGAGTTTCATAGTACTTGCAAGTGGAAACGAAATGTTACGATGTTAATGACTCCAGAAAAGGTTAACTATTTCATTAATTTAAAAAAAAGTTTTAGAAATAAATGTCTTCAACTTAATGAAGACATTGAATATGACCATTGGAAGTGAAAGGTTTTCATTAAGTTTGTGACACTTAATTTTCAATGCTGTTGACAATGTCACAAATTAGTGATGTAATTTTCGATGTATTTAGCTACATCCATCCCAATAAGATACATAATACACAATATTAACATTTACTTTTGATCAAAATATCTCCCACATTATTGGGCTAAATGATGAAATCTAAATATTGACACTCCAATAATGTGTTTCTTTGAAATATGCATTTCAAGTAGACTACCTCAAGTGGTACACAGTTTCTGAGAACAACCCATATATACATATAGCAAATGTATACACGTGTACAAACATGAGTCATTTTCTGAAACCGCACCACATATTTTATTTCCATGTTACGATGGTGATAATTAATTCTTTTTTTTTGTTGGTAGCAAGTCATTAATTATTGTTGAGTCAGCAATACTGCATGTATTTGATCTGTCCCACAAAATGTATCAAAAGTATGCTTGTATGATATGCTACGGTGAAAATGTGAAAATTTACACACTAACACCATCCATTTAGCCAAACGTTTTAAAAATCTTGCTTAACTAATCAATAAAATCTTGTTAAATTTTGTTGTGTATGTTAAAATGATGTTCAGGCTTAGGTTGTGCATTTGATTTCAATGTTACATGAGTGATATTAGCTCAATGTGTACAAGATTAAAATCATCTCCGACATATATGCACAACATGTAAACCTTCATATGATCATGGATTCTGCTATTATTTGGAAGGTCTTCTACTATTATTTGGAAGGTTTTCACTTTTGGTCTCTGCCACACTTTAGCACCCAGTTTGGGAGAATGATACGCATACATGTATAAAACATAACTTTTGCAAATTTTAATTGTATCAGTTCATCACTATTGAAGATTAACATAAACCCCTGCATAACCCGAAGTTATACGCAATCAGTAACCAGTAGTCCTTTTGAGTGATGAAGTCGCTTATCGCTAGAAATCTGTGTGTTTATAAATTTGAACAGACCAATCAGAAGCGAAAGGGTGACATTTATATTTAACCCACTGATAAGTAGGTATACTTTTATCTCCACTAGCTAAAAATACTAACTTCTACCAATAACAATGTACGGCAGTGCCTTCCTGTGAAATACAGCAAACACGATAATTGTCCAGGTCCCCTAGCCCAGCCTGACTGCTGTACCATTGAAACAAGGGGACAGGTTCCCTAGCCCACCTTGACTGCTGTAGCATCAAAGACAATGTTCAACAATTATAGTATATTATCTAACATTAATAATGAAAACAATATTATAGTATAATAAAGTTCAAACATACTTTAAGCAGTTTAATCTGTGCCATACATAAATCAAATTTGTGATTAGGTCTGAATAAGAAACTACTACACCTGATCAAAGTGTAGTATTACAGAGTACAGGTGTTCTCTGTGGCAGAGTGGTTAGAGTGACTTTTTCTAGCTCGGACTTCTAATCAGAAGGTAGGTGGTTCGATTCCCCATGCCCCCCCCCACCCACCTCTGCCAATTTGGATTTCCACCGCTCTGTATAACTTACAGCATCATCAAAGGCCAGTTACTCTCATACCATCTCTATGTGGTGTGAGAGGTTAAAAATTCCTTGGGTCGGTAAAAGTGTAGGCTAGGGCTTTCAATCGACAGACTCTAATGGTGAAAACAAGTCGTATTCAGACTTATCCATGAGAGGCAGTATAAATCTTCAAAGAAAAAAAGAAGATAATGCACTTTGTTTTCCATGGGATAGCGCCACTACATTATTATTTAAGAAATTCCTATATGAAAGCACTAAGTGGCGCGTCTTGTCGTGCATTGACTTTGCTGCTACTCAGCCAGAGGTAACTAACAACAGCATTAGCATCTCATTTGCTATATATACTATACCGTATTAACGCGAACACTTGCTCCTCTGTCCCATCATTACCGCTCCGCCCGATTTAGATACCGGAGTCCCCACACACTTCATCTTTCAGCACTCACACAGAAGAATGTTATTCCATTAAAAAAAAAGAACCATAACTTTATTTTCCTTCAAATAAAATGTACTCACCTCCCACAATTTCAGGTGTTTTTTTTTGTCTTTAAAAAAAAGAAAGAAATCATGAAAATTAAACCGATCTTAAACAATCCTAAATTGCTGTTAGTAATAAAATCAACTACCATTCATACAAAATAGAGCCACTTCCCCGCAACCCCAGAAAAACAACTCACAATTAACTTAAGTTAACTCTGATTTCTCCAATCCAATTTTGTCAGCTCAAATGAAATGACCACTATTCGGGTTTATATGGTACATATGTAGGGTTTCTTCCCCGTAGAAAAGGACGGAACAATTTGAGCGCTGACAAAAAGCAACAAGAACAGATGGCAAAGTTATTAAAGGTCTTTCGCTCTTTATGACTGGGTGTGTAATTAGTAAACCCACCCCACCTCCAACCACACTTGGTGTGTAGTTAGTAACCCCTCCCCCCCTTACTCCATCCCACCTCAAAGCCTTCCCCCCCACCCCCCACAAATAACTCGCTCGGTGTTTAGTTAGTAAATTCCCCCATCTCCAAAAACAAAACTAACTTGCAAACACCCCCCCCCCCCTAAAAAAAAAAAACCCCATCACCAAATAAAAGCAGGCAGCTGATGATCACTTTGAACATAGGGTTTCTAATTTGCATTATTGGTTGTGTTAATGCGTTGTACAGTTTTACCAGTCTTCAGCGACTCATGTGATTGGCGAACCCGTGTCATGCATGGACAGTTCAATGTACTAATTGTATTGATTGTGCCAGGTTTTCAGTGAACAAACTATTGACTCAGTTTTTCAGTGTACAAATTGTATTGACTGTCTCAGTTTTTCAGTGTGCAAACTATTGACTGTCCCAGTTTGTCAGTGCACAAACAATATTGACTGTCCCAGTTTGTCAGTGTACGAACTGTATTGACTGTCTCAGTTTGTCAGTGTGCAAACTATTGACTGTCCCAGTTTGTCAGTGCACAAACAATATTGACTGTCCCAGTTTGTCAGTGTACAAACTGTATTAACTGTCTCAGTTTGTCAGTGTACAAACTATTAACTGTCCCAGTTTGTCAGTGTACAAACTGTATTGACTGTCTCAGTTTGTCAGTGTACAAACTGTATTAACTGTCCCAGTTTGTTAGTGTACAAACTGTATTGACTGTCTCAGTTTGTCAGTGTACAAACTGTATTGACGGTCTCAGTTTTTCAGTGTACAAACTATTGACTGTCCCAGTTTTTCAGTGTACAAACTGTATTGACTGTCTCAGTTTTTCAGTGTACAAACTGTAGTGACTGTCAGTTTTTCAGTGTACAAACTGTATTGACTGTCAGTTTTTCAGTGTACAAACTGTATTGACTGTTTCAGTTTTTCAGTGTACAAACTATTGACTCTCCTAGTTTTTCAGTGTACAAACTGTATTGACTCCCAGTTTTTCAGTGTACAAACTGTATTGACTGTCCCAGTTTTTCAGTGTACAAACTGTATTGGCTGTCCCAGTTTGTCAGTGTAAAAACTGTATTGACTGTCTCAGTTTTTTCAGTGTACAAACTGTATTGACTGTCTCAGTTTTTCAGTGTACAAACTGTATTAGCTGTCCCAGTTTGTCAGTGTACAAACTGTATTGACTGTCCCAGTTTGTCAGTGTACAAACTGTATTGACTGTCCCAGTTTTTCAGTGTACAAACTGTATTGGCTGTCCCAGTTTGTCAGTGTACAAACTGTATTGACTGTCTCAGTTTTTCAGTGTACAAACTGTATTGACTGTTTCAGTTTTTCAGTGTACAAACTATTGACTGTCCCAGTTTTTTAGTGTACAAACTATTTTTGTCTATTGACTGTCCCTCCGATGACTCCGACACCTGCTGCATCAGGACAACATTTGTCTGGATATAAAGGTGTTCGTTGAAGACAGGTACCACTGTAGTCTATTATGGGGTTTGAGGCCTGGAAACCCTCTGAGACAAGTATCGACTGAGGGCCTCAGAGCGCGTATACTGAAGGTGATAAAGATGCTTGACATTTGAATCTTTGATGCTTTCGATAAAGCGCACAAGGGAGAACCACCCCGAGTGCATTGGGTATCAGTGCCCACCAACACTCAGACACATTCTGTTTGAATGTGTACATTTCATGCTCTTGCGTCAACACTGTTTTAATTCTAAATAGCATGTGAGACCTCTTCATCAACGTGAAGGACAAACAAATCTTACGTGAATCACCTCCTGTAATTTTTGCTATTTTTTGTGAGTTAGATCACGGTCAGTTGACACAAGTCTAGCCACTTGAAAATTGCATCAGAGTTGGTTTCTGCTATTATTTGACATGGATTTAACCGTTTCGGAATTTCGTGTAAATTTTAATATAGGCATGTGAATGTGATTGACAAGACGGACAATGGATACCGCAAGCTTTCCGCCTTGAATATGGCCCTTTCTGCCCACACGTTCATCAGCAGTCAGTCAAACAGAGCACGCAAGCTGAGATTCTCATGTATTTTTCTCCGAAACTTGTTGCAACAAAAGCCATCAACCCATGTGAATATCATACTGCACCCAGTCTGATATTTCTTATCACAAACCTAGGTAATCACTCAATTAGTATAAAAACAGCAGCCCTGTAATGTATAACCTGCATCGTGTTGTTTGTGGCGGGTGAGAGGGGGTGGGGGGGGTTACGTCCTAGCAACATGTATGGTCATCAGGACGGGATCTACACAATATCACTGTGGGATGTGATATAATCTAGTCCCAGATTCTCCAAGCAGATTGTTAGTTTAAGGCAAAATTTAAAGAAATATAATCCATAGATACACAATGGTCTATCGGCTGGAGTTATGTGTGAATGACAGTGGCGCGTGGGAAATTGCAAAGGAACGGCTGGGAACTGAAGCTGGTTAAAATAGAGGGATATATTCGTTTAATTAGCGAAAGACATGATTTTACATACATGTAGCCTTTTTGTAAGTATTTGTAATAGCCCTAGGTGATTACACCCCCCCCCGCCCCTCACAACCCACCCCATCGCTACACTCCCTCACCTCAGTACAGGGGTGAAAACCAACCCATTAGAAAAGCTGGCGAAGAATTTCGACATGCTAGGGAAATTAATTGAGTGAATAATGTCTTAATTTAAGAAGAAATATTTATTCTTTATATATATTTTTATATTTCCCCGCTACCTTTGAGTTGAAAAATGTAATAAAACACGCAGTTTAATAGACGTTAAAAGTGAAATTGACGGCGTTCTATGGCCGCCATCTTGTCTTTTTGCATTCTCTCCCATTTTACCAACTCTGTGCCGATATAAGTAACCATTTGACACTGGTGCAGGCATTTTACTTCCTGTTCCATACTAATGCTATTTTCGCCCGTATTTAGACTACTTTGTCGTTCACCCCTGAACTGTCAGTACGGGGTGAATCTTTTATCTAACACCGGCAGTGCTCACACTGAGGCGGACGGTCCCCAACCAAAATACAACTATGTATCAAGAACATATGACCAATACAGGAGCGACAGAAGGTGCGCAAACTCAATGCAAATTCCTTAGCAGCTCATGACTGGGTTTTTATTTAGTGAATTATATTTAAACATAACACCAACTTGAATGCATAACTTCGCATAGTAAGCTTCCTGTACATTTAGTCTGTGTATATAACTACACTAGTTATCTAGTATACATATATACAGTAAAACCTCAGAATCCACCGACCTTGGGACCGACTTTAAGTGGTCCATTTAGGGAGCTGGTCGGTTCAGGTAGTTAGAATATGGTGACAATGGTATTGTTAGTACCCAAATAAAACGATCGATATAGGGGGTGGTCGATCTGTGCGGGTGGTCGTTTTTTTTTTTTTTACTGTATTAAATATATTACTTATAATATATTATATATAATTATTATATATTCTGTATTATATATTGAATATATATCATAGGTAATATGTATTCTATATAAAATATATATAACAAGATATAATATATATAATATATTATTTTTAATATATATAATATATTAGCTATAATGCATATTCTATATAGAAAATATATATGCAATATATATTCTCTATAAATATATATTCTACATAGAATATATATTCAGAGTATATATTATTCTGTATAGAATATAAGAATATATATTATAGCTAATATATTATATATAATATATATTCAAAATAATATATATTATAACTGATATGTTATATATTATATAAATAATAAGTATTATCTGTAATATATATTGTTTTAGACGATATATAATATATGTGATATATATTATACATAGCCAATACTTCTGAAGGTATTACCTTCTACACCAATGGGGGACATCTGCTTTTTTAGTTCAAATTCCTGCCGTTGGCATCACCACTGAACTAGTGGGCCTAAAGCCGGACGGACCGACCATCAACCGGACACATACCCGACTGTAAATATATTAGGTTGATCATTATAATCTATCACACCGACACCCCCACCACATCCCAAAACCCCCACCACACACCTACACCCGCACCACACACCTACACCCCCACCACATCCCTAAAGCCCCACCAGACACTGACACCCCATCACATCCCTAAACCCCCACCACACACCTACACCCCCACCACATCCCTAAACTCACTGAATCAATGCATTGTCAATGGCCGTGAGCAATCTTCATATAGAAAAAGTGAAATATCTCTAAAAATACACCACTTAGATACAAACCGTTTGGAACTCATAGAAAATATATTCAACAAACAGATTATATTAAATTTATAAGGTCCGGGTTCTGAATTTCTATTAATTTTGAATAAAATTGACGTTTTGAACTGCACGTATCGGCAAACTCAATGCATTGTCAATGGCCGTTTAGGCCCACTAGTACCGATGCGCCACCAAGTGTCGGAAAAATTAACTACGCCATTTGTCCCCCATTACATACATTGGTGCAGGCAATTCGCAGTTCGGCCATCGAATGAGTTTGTATAATGGTTGGTTGTGTGCTGGTAAGAAATGAAGTGTATATCATGCGGTATAGCATGGAATTTGAAAGTGGGTTGGACTTGCGCTGACTCCCCAACTCATGTTCTGACTACTTTGGTGTATAGCTAGCATCAGACAGGAACTTATTTACCTATATGCATATCACAGTGATATAAGTACACCATTTCTAATTCAACTATCAGGATTTTGAACACACAACAGTAGTAATGTATCAATAATTGTGGCAAGCATGCCTTTTTGAGCACGCAAAAAGTAGGAATGTACAAATATTTGTGAAAAGCATGCTATTTTGAACACAAAGTAGGAATGTACAAATATTTTTGACAAGTATGCTATTTTGAACACAAAGTAGCAATGTACAAATATTTGTGACAAGTATACTATTTTGAACACAAAGTAGGAATGTACAAATATTTGTGACAAGTATACTATTTTGAACACAAAGTAGGAATGTACAAATATTTGTGACAAGCATGCTATTTTGAACACAAGGTAGCAATGTACAAATATTTGTGACAAGTATACTATTTTGAACACAAAGTAGCAATGTACAAATATTTGTGACAAGTATACTATTTTGAACACAAAGTAGCAATGTACAAATGTTTGTGACATGCATACCATTTAAAAAACACAAAAAGTGGCAATATTTGTGGGAAGTATACCTTTTCGAATACACAAAGTAGAAATGTACAAATATTCTTGAACACAAAAAGTAGCAGTGTACAAATATTTGTGCTAAGTATACCATTTTGAACGAACAAAAAGTAGAAATGTATTAATCATTTGTTTGGGCAGTTATTTTGTTTATTAGGCAAGAAGCTTTTTTTTCTTTTCTTTGCCTGTTTGATTGCATTTTGCAGAATAATTAATATTACTTTTACGGATTTTCTTTTGGTGAGATGGTTAAATGGCTCTTGTTTTAAAACAAGAAGATATTCCAATGTGTTTTGTTTGTTTGCCCTGGGCAGTGTGTAATCAACAGTGAAATGTATTATTGTAGACCTGCTTAACTTTGTAGTCTACGAAGTGTTTTGTAATTGACAAGAGATTGGACTATGAGGAAAACACACAAAGCTGTAATTGATTGTTAATGTAAGGCCATAAGGACTGGGCAATGAAATAAAACTACATGAAGATGAAAATCATTTTATGTTGTGACTTTAAAGCTGCATAGTCCGATGAAATATCAAATTTTCAAAACAAATCCAATTATCTAGATTTGATTTGACATATCTAACTAAAGCTGTGTTCACATGGGCAAAATGTAAAGCGATTCAGCCAAGGCGAATCATATGAATCGATTTAGATGCGCGTTCACACGGGCAGTACAAATTATATTATATAGTGTGACGTCCTTAATCCACCTCAGTGCGTTCACACGGGCAAAAT
This sequence comes from Branchipolynoe longqiensis, assembly GCA_030323885.1. Classification (NCBI taxonomy): domain Eukaryota; kingdom Metazoa; phylum Annelida; class Polychaeta; order Phyllodocida; family Polynoidae; genus Branchipolynoe; species Branchipolynoe longqiensis. The sequence continues at coordinate 30,780,120 of CM059202.1, read as the reverse complement.
AAATCAATTCACAGAAATCGATTTACGTAATCGACCTCTACAAGTGGTTTACAATATGCGGATCACAGAAATCGATTCAGCCCTAATTCGACTCAGATGCCCGTTCACACGCGAAATGTGCGTCGAACTAGGCAAGTCGATTTCTACGAATCGATTTACATTGCCCGTGTGAACACGGCTTTAGATACTGATGCACTTATTAAGCATTTGTTTCTACGTAGAAGGCAATACTGAGTCAATTTAACAGAACCTGTTACTGCAAAAGTGTATGGTGTCAGAGTTTTGGCATGCCTGCCAAAACTAATTTTCCGTATTTGCACCCAAAATATCTCAAAAGTTTACCATTTAAAGTAAAAGTAACTTTGAACTAATGTAAAGTAGATACTAGTGATCGATCTAATATATTTATCTCAGAAAAAATACAGAAATTCAAAACCATCGGACTATGCAACTTTAATCAGACTGCATGTGTGTTTGTTGGGGCTTTACATCCTGGCAACATCTGAGGTTGTATCAGGACGGGTACCGACTTGTGACAGTGTGCGCTCATGGTCACTTTATAGTGCTGCCCCACTGGGAGACCAGGCCACCAACACCATGACCCGATTTCCCACTCAGTCACATTATCCTTCTCACACAGTTCTTACTTACGCTATCCTAGTAATGCCGAGTGCCAGGCAAGGTAGTGACAAGTATCAATTTTGTAAGTCATGAAAACATTGTCGTAGTCTGCACTGACCTCTCAGGCAAGGAGCCACATAGACAGGTAGGCGTGGGTGGTGTGGTGATATCAGGGAACCTAGGTGGTGAAATGGTTAGCACACTGGCCCAGAATGCATAGAGATGTGGGTTCAAGTCCCACTCTAGGCGCAATATTTCCCATTTTCACGACACTGGTTGTCGTGACCATGATCCTGTACAAGCTACGCGCTGTATAGTTGTTGAACCTACCCTGTGTATGTGTAAGTGCACTGCCTGTATGTAATTGTAAGCATTAAAAGACTTACAATTCCAGGGGTACGAGTGTAGTAGACTGCACTGACCTCTCAGGCAAGGAGCCACATAGACAGGTAGGCATGGGGAGTGTGGTGACATCAGGGAGTCAAGGTGGTGTAATGGTTAGCACTCTGGCCCGGAATGCATAGAGATGTGGGTTCGAGTCCCGCTCTAGGCGCAATATTTCCCATTTTCACCACCCATTTTCACCACCCCCACGACAACATGATATTTTCAAAACCAAAACAATTATCTACATTTTATCATACGTATCCAACTTAGATATTGGCGCACTTATTGAAGCTGCATAGTCCAGTGAAAATATAACATTTTCAAATCCAAAACAATTACCCAGATTTGATTCTGCATAAGATACTGGTGCACTTATTAAACATTTGTCACCCCATAGAAAGGGAATACTGAGGTAATTTAATAAGAATATATTAATGCAGAAACCTATATGGTGTCAGAGCTTTGGCATGCTTACTAAAATAAATATTACATGTTTGCTCTTCAAATATCTCAAAAGTTAGCCATTGAAAATAAAAGTGACTTCAAACTAAAGTAAAGTAGATTATAATGATAATATATTTATCTCAGAAAATTATAGAAACTCAAAAATCATCAGACGATGCAACTTTGATGCGCGAAAAGGAAGAAAGGAGGGCGAGGGTGGGGAAAAAGAGGCGCTTTATTGAAACACCTCAGGAAACAGCAGAGTATGTACAGGGAAACGGTAAAGTAAACTTAAGACTAAGGAGCTCCGGGGGAGCTTTCAGAGTTCGAGCTTTCAGAGTTCGTGGCGAGGGGCGCCGAAGAGCCCTCCACCAAAAGAGGAGGAGAGGGCTCGAGGCGCGCCCGAGGCGGGGGCCGCGTCTGAGGCCCAGGGCCTGGGCCGGGATACAGGGCGAGGGAGACCCGGGCGAGGCTTGGGCGGCGTCCTGGGCAGAGGCTGGGGAGGTTGAAGCTCTGGGTGTGGTGAAGAGTCCGGGGCCTACGTCGACAGGGATGCGGGCGAGCATTGCGACCAAGCATTTGTTGCTGCATAGAAGGGAATAGTGAGTTGGTGTCGTAGAATATGTAATGGCCCTGTCACATTACGACGCATCTCGCCAGTACGCCGCCAACACGTAAAATCACTTTTTTACATTGAGAAGCATCAAACCTTTTGGCCCGGGGGGCAAAGTTGGAGGTATGCATACTGTATACAGAGCGTATGGCCAACGTATGGCTAACGTACCTCCCAGCGAAAAATGCTCGAATTACGCTCATGCTACGTTCACAGAACGCCGGTGAACGTTATATATGTTACTCGATCGCCAGAACTATGCATCATACGTTACATATGTCAAGACACGCTGGAGAAATGCTAAACGTACGTTAGACGTATATTAGGCGTACGTTATCCATACATTGTCAGTACACGACCTGTATGTTCCCACTGCCTTTAAAGTAGGTCAACGTAGTGAACAACGTTTGACTAATGTACGTCTAACATACATCAATGTATGCCTAATGCATACATAACATACGGCGGACGTAAAATCCACATGTTGTTGAGTGTTGTCATACATCGAAAGTTTTGTGCATGCACAAAACTTTGCCGACCCCCTGACGTGCGATGCCATATCTCGACAAACGTTGACGTACATTGACGTATACCAGCACGAGCCTAACACACGCCTAACGCATAATGACATATCCCGACGTAGCGGCCAAAAATCACATACGTCAACGTACGTTTGCGCGATGCATCGTAATGTGACAGCACCATTACTGCTGCAGCCTAAGGCATCAGAGTTTTGACATAAATATGAATAAATATATGCCAACTACGTCACCCACATTGTCCCCGTAGGTCGATATAGCCTGTTGAGCATTACATCCACAGCCTTGCCAGAACTCAGCAAGCCGAGAGGGAGGTGGGGGGGGGGGGTAGATGGTTGTTGGAGTTTTACATCATAACAACATCTAAGGTCATATCAGGATGGGTAAGGACTTGTGACAGTGCACACTCATGGCGACTTTATAGTGCTGCCCCACTGGGAAATCGGGCTGCCAGTATCATGACCTTATATCCCACTCAGTTACATTATTCTGACACTGAGCTGACCAGTCCTTGCCCTATCCCATTAATACTGAGCGCCAACCAAACAACTAACCAATTGTAGAACTAACGGCCTCACAGAGGGTAGGGAGATGTGGGAGAATGCTTACAAACAGAGAAAGAATGCATGCAGTAGGCGGCATTAATGTGCTCTAGAGGCATCGTTAAAGTTGTATGGTCCGATGGCATTTGAATTTTTGTCTTATTTTTTAGATAAATATATCAAATTGATCGTTACGAGCTACTAATCATTACTCCGGAGTGATTTTGATTAAAGATGAATAGTTTTGAAGTAATTTGAGCTGAAAGAACCAAAAATAATTTTGACAAGCTTGTCAAAATCCTGTGGCTATGACCCAGATGGTCATCTCGTGGTGACCACGTGATGTGAGATGACCCTGCACAGTAGGCCTACTTGGTTGGGGGGAGGCTAATGAGGTCACAAGATTCGCCTAATTGGTTAATGGCCTCCCTGTATAATGGGTGTTTCAAAGTGAGAGTCTAAAGGGGTGAGCTTATACATTCACTGGTTATTCTGTATATGCTGTCCCAAATCATTAGCTAATACACCAGTATCTAAAGCCGTGTTCACACCGGGCAGTTAATTCAAATCATAAAAATCGACTTGTATAGTTCGGCTCACATTTGGTGTGTGAACGCGCGGCTGAGGCGGTTTAAGCCTGAATTGTATAATTCGGATTTTATAAACCACCTAAGTAGGTAGTTTATATGAACCAAATTTTATGATTCGCCCGTGTGAACGCAAGTGGATTTTATGAGCCGGTTTAAAGACGTCACATGCATGCGCAGTCCAGACCTGAGTTTGTTTATTTTCCGGTCGATCAAAAGCGCATATTATATAATTTGGTCTATGAAACCGCTAGCTGTGCACAGATATTTTTTTCATCATTTATTTTTAGGGTTTCACTGCCCAGCAGAAGTTTTGACCCTTCCAAACCAATACGATTCAGTCCATACATATCTAGGTCGAACCCACACTCTCTCGTGGCGACGTCAACTAACCGAAACTGGCGCTGGTTAGTCTGGACTTGCTCATGCGCAGATATCCACTTCCGCCTTAAACCGACTCAAAGCACTGCCCGTGTGAATGCGAAACACTTTCAAACTAAATCGCTTCTTATGATTCGACTTGGCTGAATCGCTTTACATTTTGCCCGTGTGAACACGGCTTAAGTTGGATATATAGGATCAAATGTAAGTAGTTGTTTTAATTTTGACAAAATTATATTTCATCGGACGATGCAACTTTAAATAATACAAACTTTCCTTTACAGTAGATAACCACACAACAAGGGGAACCACTAGGCTATGAGTGTAGCCGTGTTTACACAGGCAATTGTAAAGCGATTTATATGAAGCGAAGTAGTGGCGCGTTTACACGCACCGACTTTGAAGGCGGAAATCGATATCTGCGCATGAGCAAGTCCATACTAACCAGCGCCAGTTTCAGTTAGTCGACGTCGCCACGAGAGAGTGTGGGTTCGACCTAGATCTGTTTCGACTGAATCGTATTGTTTTGGAACGGTCAAAACTTCTGCTGGGCAGTGAAACCCTACAAATAAATGATGAAAAAAATATCTGTGCACAGCTAGCAGCTTCATAGAACAAATTTACCGGAAAGTCAACAAACTCAGGTCTCGACTGTGACGTCCTTAATCCGCCTCAACTACTTCGCTTGCGTTTACATAGACAAGATAGGCCAACTCAAGTTAGATTGCTTCATATAAACTACCTCGCGAGGCGGTTTACATAAAGTGAATCATATGAATCGAATCAGCCCTAAACCGCTTCAGAGTAGCGTTTACACGTCGAATGTGAGGCGAACTATACAAGGCGATTTATATGAAGCGACTTAACTCGCCCGTGTAAAGACGGCTTATGACTGTCTAGGAGCGAAAACAAGTCATTTGACTAAATCGCTATGGGTAGCATAAATACACCGTCACAAAAAAAACCCACCAACCCCCCGAAAAGTTTCAATTTTGCAAGTCATTGGTTTGACTCGACCTGGAGAGGAACTCCCGATCTCCCGATCTCCCGCACGGGAGGCCAGCACTCTACCGATTCGGCCACCGGGGTGGGTCGGGCGGTGGTGGTGGTGGGTGGGGGTATAGGAGGGGGAGGGGAGTGGGAGGAGACCAAGGGCTCGGTACAGGAAGCATCGGGGTCACGGAGCGCTACACCTTCCACAGTCGCCACGCCTGCCAGCAAATGAGAGAGCGTTCACGCTTCAATTAATTCATACCACGACTCCTCCCTCACCGAGGGCCAGCTTACTAACTATTTGACAGAGCTAGTGTGTACCGTGAAACAGAGAGACACACAGAAACAGTAGAACAAAGAGTGTACAACAGAGTAAAACACAGTGTGTGTAGCAGAGAGTAAAACAAAGAGTGTACAGCAGAGAGTAAAGCAAAGCATGACCAACAGAGAGTAAAACAAAGTGTACAATGGAGAGTAAAACAAAGAGTGAATCATACAGTGAAATAGGGAGCAACAAAGAGAGGACTGAAGAAGGAGATGGCGAAACAGAAATAGAGCGAAGCTCAGAGAAAGCAAAACACAGAGAGAAAAATATAGTGTAAAAGACAGAGTGAAACACAGAGAGCAAAATACAGAGAGGAAGGCGCAAAGTGGAACACAGAAGCAAAAGACAGAGCGTGAAACACAGAGAGCGAAACTAAGAGTTAAATACAGAGAAATAGTGAAACAGAAAGAGTAGGACACAGAGTTAAACACAGAGAATGAAACACAGAGAAGGAGAAACACAGTAAAACAGATAGAAACATGCATAGAGAACAAAACCCAGAGAAAGTGAAACAAAGAGAATGAAATAGAGAAAATGAAACAGGGAGTGAAATCCGGAGAGTGAAACAGAGGTAGTGAAACATATAGTGAAACACAGAGAGTGAAACACAGAGAGTGAAACACAGAGAGTGAAACAGACAGAAAGTGAACTAAATGGAGAAACACAGAGAAACTGAAATGCAAAGAGAAGTGAAAGAGAAAGAGTGAAACACAAAGTGAAGCACAGACAAAGTGAAACACACAGTGAAACACAGGAAGAAACACACGGATAGACAGAAAGAGCGAACCGGAGAAATAGAGAGAAAAACACAGAAACGCAAAGAGATACACAGAAAGAAAAAGAAACACAGAGAAAAACACAGAGAGGGAAACTAAAAATGAGAAACACAAAGAGAGATGGAGAGAAACGCAGGGACAAAGAGAAACACCAGGAGAGAAACACAAAGTTTGTTTTATTTAACAACGCCTCTAGAGCACATTGATTTTTATCATCGGCTATTGGACTTCAAAGATTTGGTCATTCTGACATTTTTTTTAGGAAACCTGCTACCGCCACATAGGCTACTCTTTCCGATAAGCAGCAAGGGGTCTTTTATATGCACTTTCCCACAGACAGGACAGCACATACCACAACTTTGGATGAACCAGTTGTGGACCACTGGTTGGAACAGAAAATAACCCAAACTGCAAATGTGTCCACTGAGCAGGATTGATCAGATGACCCACCCCTTCACAGGTGGACACTCTACTGCTTGAGCTACGTCCCGCTCCCCCAGGGCAGAAACACACAGAGAAACATACACAGATTTCTAATTCACGTTTACTGCATTGCGTTAGACTTATAGAACAGGACCCATTCTTGTAGCGTCGTGCTACATTTGTCTTGTTTGTTTTGTTGTTGTTTTACATCCTAGCAACATCTAAGGTCATATCAGGACAGATACCGACTTGTGACAGTGCACACTCATGGTGACTTTATAGTGCTGTCCCACTGGGAAACCAGGCCGCTGGCACCATGACCTGGTATCCCACTCAGTCACAATATCCTGACACTGAGCATGCCAGTCCTTGCCCTGTCCTAATAATGCCGAGTGCCTGGCTAGGAAGCAACAAGTATAAATGTTTAAGTCATTGGTTTGACTCGACCAGGGTTCGAAACCACGACCCCACGATCTACAAGCACGGGAGACGGACGCTCTAACTCATTCGGCCATCCCGTCTGGTCTCGTCATGCTACAGCAATCAAATATAGAAGCAAGGGGTAGTTTTACTAACTTCATAAATCCGAACTCTTTTGACCCATCCCTCCAAATAAAATCACACTTTATTTTACACTTGATATGTATGAGCATATTTATGCAAAAATTGAAGTGTAATCATGAGGTAAGTCATATATATACATCCAAGCTTAAAAATGGAATATTCTTGCCGATCTGAGAGCAGGAACCATTTAGGGATCTTGAAGAATGCTACAACTTACATGTAGGAAAACTGACACAGAGACAGTTGAGTATGAATACGATTTCAGGGTAAAACGCTCAGGCTGCTCTGCAAAGCTTGACAGCGTCACACCATTTGCGACAGTGGAACAGATTCGTACACACCCAACCTACTCCGGGGACTGCATTGGAAGGATACGCCCAATGCAAGGTATCTGGTTACACTTTGGTACAGCATTGGAGGGCTATGCCCCACATAAGGTATCTGGTTACATTTTAGTGCAGTATTGGAGGGCTATGCCCCACATAAGGTATGTGGTTACATATTAGTGCAGCATTGAAGGGCTATGCCCCACGTAAGGTATCTGGTTACATTTTAGCGCAGTATTGGAGGGCTATGCCCCACGTAAGGTATCTGGTTATATTTTAGTGCAGCATTGGAGGGCTATGCCCCACGTAAGGTATCTGGTTATATATTAGCGCAGCATTGGAGGGCTATGCCCCACGTAAGGTATCTGGTTATATATTAGTGCAGCATTGGAGGGCTATGCCCCACATAGGGTACTTGCTTACACTTTAGTGCAGTATTGGAGGGCTATGACCCACACATGATATCGGGTTACATTTTAGTGCAGTATTGGAGGGCTATGCCCCACGTAAGGTATCTGGTTACATTTTAGTGCAGTATTGGAGGGCTACGCCCCACGTAAGGTATCTGGTTACATTTTAGTGCAGTATTGGAGGGCTATGCCCCACATAAGGTATGTGGTTACATATTAGTGCAGCATTGAAGGGCTATGCCCCACGTAAGGTATCTGGTTACATTTTAGCGCAGTATTGGAGGGCTATGCCCCACGTAAGGTATCTGGTTATATTTTAGTGCAGCATTGGAGGGCTATGCCCCACGTAAGGTATCTGGTTATATATTAGCGCAGCATTGGAGGGCTATGCCCCACGTAAGGTATCTGGTTATATATTAGTGCAGCATTGGAGGGCTATGCCCCACATAGGGTACTTGCTTACACTTTAGTGCAGTATTGGAGGGCTATGACCCACACATGATATCGGGTTACATTTTAGTGCAGTATTGGAGGGCTATGCCCCACGTAAGGTATCTGGTCACATTTTAGTGCACTATTGGAGGGCTACGCCCCACGTAAGGTATCTGGTTACATTTTAGTGCAGCATTTGAGAGCTATGCCCCACGTACGGTGTCTGGCCACATTTTAGTGCAGCATTGGAGGGCTACACCCCGCGTAAGGTATGTGGTTACATTTTAGTGCAGTATCGGAGGGCTACTCCTCACATAAGGTATCTGGCTACATTTTAGTGCAGCATTGGAGGGCTATCTAAGGTCATTGGAGAGCAACATCAAAGGTCATATCAGGATGGGTACTGACTTGTGACAGTGCGCACTCATGGCGACTTTATAGTGCTCTCCCACTGGGAAATCAGGCCACCCTGACCCGATATCCCACTCAGTCACATTATCCTGACTCTGATCTAACCAGTCCTTGCCCTATCCTATTAATGCCGAGCACCTGGCTAGAAAGCGACAAGTATCAATTCATCCCAACAACCAACAAGTCAGTCTTAAGTTGATTGCATGTACTGGCATTGAACTTGAACTGTCCAAACTAGATATTGTGTTGTATCACACTAGTTATAACTTTCCTGAATTGTAAGATTGATTGCCTATTATAATTTTGCATCCCGGCAACATCTAAGGTCATATTAGGATGGGTACCGACTCATGACAGTGCACACTCATGCTGACTTTATAGTGCTGTCCCACTGGGAGACCAGTCCACCAGCACCACAATCTGATATCCCAATCAGTCACATTATCCTGACACTCAGCTAACCAGTCCTTGCCCTATCCTAATAATGCTGAGCGCCTGGCTAGGAAGCAACAAGTATCAATTTTGTAAGGCATTGCACGGTTTGACTCAACCGGGAATTGACCTTCCGACCTTCCGAACGCGAGGCCTGCGCTCTACCGATTAAGCCACCGCGTTCCAGTAAATTGAAAGAAGTAGCGGTCAAACGGTACGAGTGCCATAAGCAGTACGATATAAGAAACGACCCCCATTTGACACTTGTGGGCTATTGGTGGTATCTAGCTACATTTTTGTATAGTGTTGCAGGTTTCGGTTAAAGTTGCATGGTCCGATGAAATATAATTTTGTCAAAATTAAAACAACTACTTACATTTGATCCTATATATCCAACTTAGATACTGGTGTAATAGCTAATGATTTGGGACAGTGTATACAGTATAACCAGTGAATTTATCAACTCACCCCTTTAGACACTCAATTTGAAACACCCATTATGCAGGGAGGCCATTAACCAACTAGGCCAATCTCATGACCTCATTAGCCTCCCCCCAACCAAGTAGGCCTGCTGTGCAGGGCCATAGAGGGGAAGGGGAAATGAGGTGGATGTGTCTGTGTGTGTTTATGTGTCTGTGTTTCCTGGCCTGACTTTACAGAGACACAGAGACAGACATACACACAAACATACACACACAGACAGATATGCACACAGACATACACACACATACACAGACAGATATACACACACATACCTACACACATAGATATACACACACAAACAGACATGCACAGACAGCACACACAGTCACAGAAATACACAGACATGCACACAGCTAAAATACACAGACACACAGATGCACAGACACACATACACCCGACCTGACTTTGCAGAGAGAGAGACACACACACAGACACATAGACAGCCGCACACAGACAGAGGCAGACACACACATACATATATGCCCACACATATATACACACACATACATACACAGACATACACATACAGACACACACAGACAGACACACACATACATACACACACATACACACCCAGACATAGACACACAGACATACACACACATATATATACACACAGACACACACAGACAGACACACATAGATAGACACACACATACATACATGCATAGACAGCACACACAGACACATAAACATACAGACATGCACACACCTGACATACACAGACACACATACACCCAACCTGACTTTGCAGAGACACACACAGACACCCACATACAGAGGCAGATACACACACATACATTCACACACATACACACACAGACACACATACATACATACACATACACACATACCAACACACACATACACACACAGACATACATACACATATATATATATATATATATATATACATACACACACAGACGAACACAGACAGACAGCACACACAGACATAGAAACACACAGACACACATACACCCGACCTGCCTTTGCAAAGAGAGAGAGACACACACACAGCCAGAGACACATAGACATAGACAGACGCACACAGAGGCAGACACACACACATACATACACATACCTACACATAGATACACACACATACAGACATACACAGACACATACATACATACACATACACACAGAAACAGACAGACAGAGACAGACACACACATACACATACACTCCCACACATACACAGAAACACACAGATAGACACACACAGACATACACACACACAGATACATACATAGACAGACAAACACACGCAGACAACACACACACATTATTTTTTGTTAAAAACCCTGAGTGCCATAGGCCTTTGGCACTAATCCGTTCCCAGAATGTGCTATCCAACCAGAAATACCTACCTACAGTCCTGTCAGGTTCCAGGTCATCTCACATCACGTGGTCACTGCGAGATGACCATCTGGGTCATAGCCACAGGACTTTTGACAAGCTTGTCAAAATTATTTTTGGTTCTTTCAGCTCAGATTACTTCAAAACTAATCATCTTTAATCAAAATCACTCCGGACTAATGATTAGTAGCTTGTAACGATCAATTTGATATAGTTATCTAAAAAGTAAGACACAAATTCAAAGGCCATCGGACCATGCAACTTTTAAAGTTGCATAGTCCGATGAAATATAATTTTGTCAAAATTAAAGAAACTACTTACATTTGATCCTATATATCCAACTTAGATACTGGTGTAATAGCTAATGATTTGGGACATCATATACAGAATAACCAGTGAATTTATAAACTCACCCCTTTAGACACTCACTTTGAAACACCCATTATGCAGGGAGGCCTTTAACCAACTAGACCAATCTCGTGACCTCATTAGCCTCCCCAACCGAGTAGGCCTGCTGTGCAGGGCCAGAGAGGGGAAGGGGAAATGAGGTGGATGTGTCTGTGTGTGTGTATGTGTCTGTGTCTGTGTTTCCTGGCCTGACTTTACAGAGGCACAGAGACAGACATACACACAAACATACACACACAGACAGACATACACACAGACATACACACACATACACAGACAGACATACACACACATACCTACACACATAGATACACACACACAAACAGACATGCACAGACAGCACACACAGTCACAGAAATACACAGACATGCACACACCCAACATACACAGACACACAGACACACATACAATCATCTTTGATCAAAATCACTCCGGACTAATGATTGGTAGCTTGTAACGATCAATTTGATATAGTTATCTCAAAAATGAGACAAAAATTCAAAGGCCATCGGACCATGCAACTTTAAATTCTACTGAAATCAATCTTTTCTGTATAACCGTGTTTACACGGGAAATTGTGAAGCGATTTAGGCAAATCGATTTATATGAAGCGATGTAGTGGCGCGTTGACACGGACTGAGTTTGAAAGTGTGTCGGCGCCGGGAACCAGCAGCCTTAGTGAGCCTGTAGCCAGCGAGTACTGCTATTTGTTTAGTCGCCGCCCAGGAACCAGCTGAATCGCTTCACATAAACCACCTCGCGACCTGGTATAGATGAAGCGTTTCATATGAATCGATTCAGCCCTAAAACGCCACAGCATCGCGTTTACACGGAAAATGTGAATCGATCTAGGCAAATCATTTTATATGTGGCGTTTTAAATCGCTCGTGTAAACAGGGCTTATGTCTTTCTTTCCGTTTCCTATCAGCAGCCGAGTGGGCGAATTATCAAAAATGTGTGGTGTGGGTGATGAAAATGGGAAATGGTGTGCGTAAAGCAGGATTCGAACTCACGGTCTTGCAATTCTGGGTCTACCATGCTAACCACTACACTATCTAGGCTCCCTGGTTCAATCACCATATCCACGCCTACCTGTCTATGTGGTTCGTTGCATGAGAGGTCAGTGCACACTTCTAAATATGTTACGAACAAGTGAGTGGTGTTTGTTCTCTGTGGTGGAGTGATTAGACTGACCCCCGTCCTGATATGACCTTAGATGTTGCTAGGACGTAAAACAACAACAAACAAACAACAAACAACATCTATCTCAGACCTGTCCTGATATGACCTTAGATGTTGCTAGGACGTAAAACAACAACAAACAAACAACAAACAACATCTATCTCAGACCTGTCCTGATATGACCTTAGATGTTGCCAGGAGATAAAACTCCAACAACCAACATCTAGCTCAGACTCCTAATCTGAAGGTAAGTGGTTCGATTCCCCGTGCCCCCAGCTCTGCCAATTTGGATTTCCACCGCTGTGTATAACTTACAGCGTCATCAAAGGCCGGTTGCTCTCATACCATGTCTATGTGGTGTGGGAGGTTAAAAATCCCTTGGGTCGGTAAAAGTGTAGGCTCGGGATTTCTATCGACAAACTGTCTAATGGTGAAAGCAAGTCTATTCAGACTTATCCATGATAGACAGTATAAATCTTCAAGAAAAAAAAGTATCCGGTGTGTGACAGGACAATGGTCACCCAAGCGGTAAAGCGCAGAGTTCCCGTGCGGAGAGTCAGCAGTTTGAATCCCGGCCGAGTCAAACCAATGTCTTCCAAAATTGATACTTGTCACTACTTAGCCTGGCGCCAGGCATTGCTAGGATACAGCAAGGACCGGTTAGCTCAGTATCAGGATAATGTGACTGAGTGGAAAATTGGGTCATGGTGTCAGTGGCCTGATCTCCCAATAGGGCAGCACTATGAAGTCGTCATGAGTGCACACTGTCACAAGTCCGTACCCTTCCTGACAATGACCATAGATGTTGCTAGGACGCAAAACCCAAACAAACAGTCTTGAATAGCATATTCTGAAAATTATGGGGACAAAATTATTAATGGATTGTTGATGCCTGTAATTATAAAGTTAGCATCTGTTGGGGGGGGGGGGACATATTATTATTTAAATTATTTCAAATTTGTGTAAAATATTATGCAAAAAAGTAGCAAATATAGAATATTCAGGAAAATGTGGGTGGGAAATTAAATAGGGACTGTTAACGTCTGTAATTGTAAAGTGCGCATTTGTGGAAAGATAATAATAAAATGATTATATATATATATTTAATCATTTATATATATGGTGCAAATAACAAGAGACAACGACGGGATAAATGAGTTGCCAACTTTATATATATATCGATCATTGGCCCGGAAAAAAAGGAAAATTGAGGCGAGTGGGACGAGTCACGCGCCCACCCACTATATATATTGGTCAACGCAGGACCGCAGCACGGGCCGCAGCACAGGCCCGCAGCACATGGAGCACAACATTATCAATGAATATAAATGAATATCATGAAGCAAGTCACAGATTCAACATAGAATAATAAACAAGCATAATGTATTTTCCACCGCCTATACTCGTGTAGTGGTCTGCACTGACCTCTCAGGCAAGGAGCCGCATAGACAGGTAGGCGTGGGTAGTGTGTTGATATCAGGGAGCCTAGATGGTGTAATGGTTAGCACACTGGCCCGGAATGCAAAGAGATGTGGGTTCGAGTCCCGCTCTAGGCGCAATATTTCCCATTTTCATCATCCCCATGACACTGGTTGCCGTGACCATGATCCTGTACAAGCTATGCGCTATAGAGTTGTTGAACCTACCCTGTGTATGTATGTGTTAGTGCATTGCCTGTATGTATGTAATTGTAAGCATTAAAAGACTTACAATTCCAGGGGGACGAGTGTAGTGGTCTACACTGACCTCTCAGGCAAGGAGCCGCATAGACAGATAGGCGTGGGTAGTGTGTTGATATCAGGGAGCCTAGGTGGTGTAATGGTTAGCACACTGGCCCGGAATGCAAAGAGATGTGGGTTCGAGTCCCGCTCTAGGTCCAATATTTCCCATTTTCATCATCCCCATGACACTCGTATAACCTTTTATACGTCCCATATATATACATATATATACATATATATATATATATATATATATATATATATATATATATATATATATATATTCTCGGGCGCAACTGACAGTGTAGTGTCCAGCATAGAAGTGTGCCGGCGGTGGAGCCACCGGTCACGTGGTTGGAGGGGGGGCCATACATCAAGTAAGCCACCCCATCAGTAATAGGATACGAAATAAACATATAATCCCTTCCGTGCCTTTATACTCGCATAATGGTTATACATCACATATATATACATATATATATATATATATAGAGCCATGTTTGATAATTAGGGGAAATATGGTATGTCTGGTTGGGTATATACTGTTGTGAGTAGTTCAAGTTGCATTGTCCGATGATTTTGAATTTCTGTATTTTTTCTGAGATAAATATATTAGATCGATCACTAGTATCTACTTTACATTAGTTCAAAGTTACTTTTCTTTTAAATGGTAAACTTTTTTTAGATATTGTGGGTGCAAACATGGAAAATTAGTTTTGACAAGCTTGCCAAAACTCTGACACCATAGACTTTTACAGTAACAGGTTCTGTTAAATTGACTTAGTATTGCTTTCTACGCAGAAACAAATGCTTAAAAAGTGCATCAGTATCTAAGTTAGATATGTCAAATCAAATCTAGATAATTGGTTTGGTTTTGAAAATTTGATATTTCATTGGACTATGCAGCTTTAATTGAGGAGGACCGGGGTGTGGGAGGGGGGTTACAAGTATAGTCTCAAACCTTACTATAGTCATTATATGTGGGGAGAGTGAAGGTCTATTTGAAACCCTCATCACTCTCCCAGCAGTGGACCGGAGATAATGGAGGTATTGGACTGGGACCTTTCCATCCGCAAGATTTAGGCTCAGCCCACCTGCGCAGTGAACTAGGTTTTCGAATGCAAACAGGACCAGTTAAATGGCTTCAGTGGTTTCAGCCAATCAGAGCTGTTCTCTTCCATATCAGCCATCTTGAAATACACAATCTGACCTTGTGGATGGAGCCACAAGACACATTCGATTCAAACGTATAGAAACCCACTTCCGGTCCCAGTCGAATAGGAATTTGTAAAGAAATATTTTAATATGTGTATAGAAAGGCCCAGTCGAATAAGTCCAATGCCACAATGTACGAATAGAAGGATCGGGGAGGAGACTGAAGGTGTGCTGGACACCTACCTCACTCTCCCAGCCGTGGGACGTGGATTGCGTCCCGCACAGCGTAGTCTTGGAAGAATCGGGGAGGAGATTGTGGGTCACGTGTGTGCGTGCTCAGGCGGGGGTTGGGGGAGGGGGCTGGAAAGTGGCATGACTACTGAATGCGGGGGGAGAGTGACAGTACGTGAAGGTACCTTCTAATGGCCTGCTCCAATTAATTATGCAAATTACGGAACTATTCCTTCCTGAAGACCTGTGGAACTCTGTTGGGGAGTTTAGAATAACTCGGTTGCCGAACTCGGCTGTTTAGTTTGTTTGTTGTTGTTTTACGTCCTAGCAACATCTAAGGTCATATCAGGATGGGTACCGACTTGTGACAGTGCACACTCATGGTGACTTTATAGTGCTCTCCCACTGGAAGACCAGGCCATCAGCACCATGACCTGATATCCCACTCAGTCACATTATCCTGACACTGAGCAAACCAGTCCTTGTCCTATCCTAATAATGCCGAGCGCCAGGCTAGGAAGCAATAAGTATACATTTTTAAGTCATTGGTTTGACTCGACCCAGCTGTTTAGTGTTTGAAACAATGAAAGTGACCATTGCTCCTGTTGTAACTCGACTACCTTCAAAGGATGGATGGATTGTGGTTATGCAAAGAACCCATCATGGCAGCAGGATGGCAAGCCAGACAGGATGACTGGATTGGTATGCGATGTTTACTTGTTTCTTTTTTTTGTTGGAGTTTTATGCCTGAGCAACAATTATGGTCATATAGATGGGATGGCCGAATCAGTTGAGCGTCCATCTCCCATCTTTGGTAGATTGTGGGATTCGCACTCACGGGTTTGAACCCTGGCCGAGTCAAGTCAAACCAATGACTTAAACATTTATACTTATCGCTACCTAGCCTGGTGCTCGGACATTAATAGGATAGGGCAAGGACTGGTTGGCTCAGTGTCAGGATAATGTGACTTGAGTTGGATATCAGGTCATGGTGCTGGTGGCCTTGTTTCCCAGTGGGGCAGCATTATAAAGTGAGTGCGCACTGTCACAAGTCGGTACCCGTCCTCATATCATCTTAGATGTTGCTAGGACGTGAAACAAACAACAAACAAATCACTAAGAATAAGACATTATATGCAAACTAGCTGGTGTACACCTATAAATTAAATAAGTATAATTATAACGCATAAGCCTAAAGTCGCCATGAGTGTGCACTGTCACAAGTCAGTACCCATCCTCATATGACCTTAGATGTAGCCTGGACGTAAAACCGCCAGCACCATGACCTGATATTACGGGAGTGGGATGTAGCTCAGGTGGTAGAGTGTCCACCTGTGAAGGTGTGGGTCATCCGATCGATCCTACTCAGTGGACAGATTTGTAGTTTGGGCTATTTGCCGTTCCAACTAGTGGATCCACAACTGGTTCATCAAAGGTTGTGGGATGTGCTGTCCTATCTGTGGGAAAGTGCATATAAAAGACCCCTTGCTGCTTATCGGAAAGAGTAGCCTATGTGGCGGCAGCAGGTTTCCTCCAAAGAAATATGTCAGAATGACCATATTGTAAAATATTCCGATAATGATGCATTGGTGGGGGAATGCAAATGTTATATTTGTGAAACAGGTATATAGGGCCAGGTGCATAGATGTGTTTATGTAGTTGCTGGTGGTACTTGACTCATTGGTAAATAGACATTGTGGTGCTAGTAAGATAGTGTGTAAGGGGCACTCAGAGCCCTACCCACTACCCCCTCCCACCTCTGCTAGTCATGGATCACCACACACTCAGCTCAGAGCAGGTGGTGGCCAAGGGAGACACGCTGAGTGGTGGTGGTGGTGGGCAGATCACTGTAACCATGGGGACCGGAAATACTGATATTTTCATGATTTATATATTTAGGCAGTGGCTATTTGCACGGCACCGTATCAATAGCCAGACAACTTATTATGATGGTAATCAGGCCACGAGGGCCAGCCGCTACTGGATGTCGCATCGGTCGAGCTTTCGTCACTTTTGGAATAGCTATCACGAGAGCAGGACGTCATACAGCGCGCTGCACGGCAGAGGGCCACGGGCCCTCAGATGACGGCAGCGGCTGATAGGAACATCAGCGGGTGCGCTATCGGCCACCCAGCCTCTGCGTTGCGCGTGGTCAGTTCCTACTGTACCGGAGGCAAGGACTTTATCACGGAACTGATAACTGTCCTGGTAAGTATGGCGCCTTCGGGTGCTACCGCTTTGATGGGACGGCCTGCGGGCCAGGCCTACGGGCCAGGCCCTCGGGCCAGGCCTACGGGCCAGGCCTTCGGGCCAGGTTTACGGGCCAGACCTTTGGGTCTCTCCTACAAACCTCTGCGTTGCGCGCGGTCAGGCTTGCCTGTACCGGAGGTTAGACATTCGGCCGGCGCGCCTCTTGTCTGTTATGTGCTTGTGCACACGTTGGGAGAGAGCGAGCTATGGCCGCTCCTGAACCGTGTACCCCCCACCCCCCACCCCGCATCACTACGGTGGGCCAGGGGGGGGGGACGGACGCCGCACTGGACTGACCCGGGGTCAGGTCATGAGGGCTCCCAGCGGCTGCGGCCCAGAGGTGCGGGCAACAGGTGGGCCGCCTCACAGACCGGCACCGTTGCAGCCAGAAGAAGAGACAAAGCCGTAATCTAATTAGGAACCGGCGGGAAAGGGCGACCTACCCTGAGCATCCCCAACGGCTCACTTGAACATGGCTCACCACATCTCCCGCACGCCCTCCCCGGCTTCCTCCAATGACTATCTTAGCAGTGGGAAAGGCGAACGGTCAGCCAGCATCCTGACCGAGTACATTGCTCGGGCGGAAAGGAGAAGAGTGGATTCTCCTTCCGAGGCACTTTACGTACCACTACCACACGAATCGGACACCAATTCCGAGGCGGACATAGAGATGACGGCCAATGGGGCAGAAACACCGACCCAGGATGAGCGCCGCTACCCGGCCGCTGTAGGCAAACCTCCACCGTCCCTGGACACGGTAAACCTTATGGACAATGACGGGAGGCGGCTAGTGCTCGCGGCTACGTCACCTACATACACACCGCCTCCAGTGGGAGGACTACACCAGGGCCTGAGAATGGTAGTGGTGGATCTGTCGAACACGTTCAGCCCGCCCCCGGATCCGGCGTGCGGAGATCAATGGAGAGGCCGGATTACGTACCGACTCTGATCGCAGAGCTGGAAAGACTGGAGGCGAGAAAGCTGGAACTCCAGGAGGAGATCCGGAATAGAAGGGCGGGTTACTCCATAAACTGGTCCCAGGGAGACTCGCAGGCTTCCTCCCCACCACTGCTGGCGGGAGGGGGCAAGCTACCGACAGGTGGGCAAGTTCTAAGGCCAAGACCGTTGGCCTTTACCATGCCCAGGAGGGACGCACAACAGACGAGGGTGGCACCGGTGAGAACGCCACCACTACCCTACAGTGTCAGAACGCCAACCCCGGTGGCGGGCCGACAACAACAAGTGCGTGCGGCCACGCCCACACCGGCCTTACCAGGACCCAACGAGACCGTGGGGAGGGCACCTAAGGACAGCTGTTCGTATCTGGAACAGTTCATACCGGCAGAGAAGGTGCCGCTGGATGCAGAATGCGGCAACCTGGCAGACAACACAGCCAAGTTGATAACAGCACTGTGGAACAGCCCGATGACCAATACGGAAGTCATGGAGCTGTACGCAACGCTGCCTAGGCCGGGGAATGCGGAAGTGCTCCAGAAAACCCGCATGAACCCGGAAATCAAACATACGCTGCAGCAACGAGTAAGGGACAATGATGCGGCACTAGCGGCAGCCCAGTGGGGCGTGCAGTTCGCCGCTAGGCCACTCGCTAAAGCCCTGGACGGTATAGAGACGGGCAGACCACTGGCCAAAAAGGAGATGGCCGAGGCACTGGTCACGACCTTGAAACTACTAGAGCACACTAGTAAAACAATTCTGGGCCTCAGCCGGGACAATGTGCGTCCCACACTGCAGACACAGATCAAAACTCTAGCAAAAACGGAGGGAAGCAGGGGCTTTAAGTACCTCCTAGGAGAAGATCTGGCGGCACAGGTCACCACAATGGAGGCAAATCAGAAAACTGCCAATGCCATAGTGAGGGGCAATGGCAGACATTACACGAGACCTGAACGCAAGCAGGGAAACTACAGAGGCGGCCAGGGGAGAGGCCGCACAGCCCAATATCACCCCCACAACCATGCCCAGTATTCCGCACGCCACAGGCAGGACCACCACCGACAAAGCGGAGGCGGACAGACACGCCCACAGAGAGGGGGGCGTGGCAGAGGAGCGGGATACAGAGCGAGGCCAGCAAGGCAGTAAACAAAGTGAGTAAAAATCATAACAACTTTGAAGCAGGGGGCATGACCGAGAGAGCACGTGAATGGGAGGCTGTTACTGACAATGCGTGGGTGAAGCTAATGGTGAAAGGTATACAAATCGAGATCACAAACCTACCAGGCCAGGCAGTAGAACCGATCTTGGACAGTAGAGGGAACGATAAAATCTTAACGGAAAAAAATAATAGAAATGCGGGAGCAGCGGGTGATAGAGGAGGCCAAACACACCAAGCGCATATTTGTTTCACACCTATTTCTAAGGCCTAAGAAGGACGGAGACTTCCGACCCATACTATACCTTTCAAAATTGAATGAATTTATAGTCTACAGACATTTCAAAATGGAACAGTTAAACATGGTCATGCAATTAATAACACAAGGGGCCTGGCTGGCAAGCATAGACATTTCCCAAGCCGACCATAGCATAGAAATCAGGGAAGCAGACAGAGACCTACTGCAGTTCATACACGGGGGGACCAGATACTGCTTCAGAGTCCTCCCAAATGGACTAAGCTCGGGACCCAGGGTATTCATGAAAATCATGAAGGCGGTAATGGGTCACCTGAAGTCACGACACCATATACTACTATGCTTCTAAATAGATGATACAATCTTGATAGGTAATACAGAAACAGAGGTAAGAGAGGCAGTGAGTATCACGCTAGGACTACTAACAAACTTAGGCTTCACGATAAATAAAGAAAAGTCGGTACTACAACCGACACGAGAACTCCAGTTCTTGGGATTCAGAATAAACATGAACCTAATGAGAGTAGACCTCCCCAGGAAGAAGTGTAAAGAACTAATAGACTTCGCCAGGGAAGTATTGCAAAAAAACAACCTAAAAATCAAAACATTGGCAGCACTAATTGGGAAGCTAGTGGCCACAGACCAGGGCAACAAGTGGGCCAGGATAAAGTCAAAATCAATGATAAGGGCCCTCAACTGGAATCTAAGGGATACTAACGGTGACTATGGTAAAGGATGCACGCTCACACGCAGAGTGAGGGATTGCATTCAATATTGGATAGACAACCTAGAACAGGCCATGAGGGCGTACAAACCGTCACCAGTCGACGTATGCGTTTACACAGACACCTCCTCACATGGATGGGGCTACTACAGTCAGACACACCAGGTACACTATGGGGAGCAATGGGACGAAACAGTAAGCGAAAACACGCACATTAACGTACTAGAATTAAGAGCAGTGAGGCGTACACTGGAACACCTAGCAGGCAAAGTGACAGGCAAACATGTAAGGGTGTTCGCAGACAACACCACAACGGTAGCATGCATCGGAAAGGGGGGATCTGCGAGGTCAAAGACCTGTCAACAGGAGACAGAGGAGATATGGGACATCACAGAGAAAAATAATATTATAATATCGGTTAGATTCTGCCCGGGTATTGACAACACTGAGGCAGACTGGGCGTCGATGGTGTTTACGGACGCAGGGGAATGGACGCTAGACGATAAAACAGTCAGAGACATATTTCACAGGTTGGGCAAGCCTATAGTGGATCTGTTCGCTTCAAGAGAGAACAGGAAGTTAGAACAATACGTAACACGGGAATATGATAGGCAGGCGTTAAGCTGGAGAGATGCTAATGCTTATGTATTCCCACCTTTCAGCTGCCTGTCGAGGGTGATCAACAAAATTATGCAAGAACGACCGAAGGGCATCCTGGTGACACTGGAGTGGCCAACACAGCCCTGGTACCCGTTACTCCACAAACTGAGGGGCTACGCAACATCATGGACCATCCCGGTCAAGCCAGGTACGCTATCACTGAAGGGGAACGAGGGGAAACGATTTCCCCTGACGAACAGCATGCAGCTGAGGATCACACCACTCTAGGCAGCATGTTCGAGGCAATGGGGATGAACAGGGCAGCCGCACACACCCTCACGGCTTCCTGGGCAACGGCCACCCAGAGACAATACACATTGGTACTGAAAAGGTGGGTTGCACACTGTGAGGCGCAACTAATCGTTCCAACAAGACCAACAATACAACAGGGCATAACTTACCTACAGACACTATTCTCAAGTGGGGCAACACGTAACACTATAAACACGGTTAAGTCACTGCTGTCCACGTTTCTAACGGTAGGTGGGGTGCCGTTCGGGGAACACCCCTTGGTAAACCGACTCCTCAAGGGGATAGGCAACTTAAAACCTGCCAGCCCAAAATACACGACGATCTGGGACCCCAAACCACTGCTAGACTTCCTGCAGGGGTGGGGACCGACGGAACAACTGAGCATAGAAAAGCTGAACAAGAGAACGTTATGCTTGTTCCTACTAGCAACGGGACAACGCCTATTTAACCGTCGGGCTATTCCACCCCCGCTTAAGGCGACCCTACGTGTTAATATAAATAATTGTTTCCATGTGAATGACTTGTGCCTCCTGCAGCCGGTTGTCTGTCACCCTGCCAGCCTGACCCTTGACTAGCATTGCCCGAGGTGGAGAGTTCGACTCCTGACAGACCATTGGCAGAAGGCCCTTAATTAAATAAGATTATAGAGCAATCCAAATAGCAATCTGAAGTTGACCATAGCGGTTAATAATATAAGTCTGGAGGACAGTAAGGAATGCAAGTAACGTTCATGTCACTTCTTAGGAGCTCACCATTTTATTCTTACCTCTTACTAACAGAATGAATTTAGCCATATAACTTATGTTATGATTTAAATATAGTTCAACAGTGGAATGTATGTTATAAGTCAAATACTCTCCCATATAATTAAGTTAAATAAGTTTGGAATTTCGACAATAAAATCCTAAATATCGGCTAAAACATCGGAGCGTGCAAAAACACGTCCGATGGGTCTGGGTCCGAACGCCTGACCTCCTATCATTGCTAGGATAGTCACAATCGACGTATCCAAGCAACGCTTTACAGCAGGGAACCCAGCCTTGCAAATGTGGCAGTTGCGAGCCCACGCAAATAAGAGCAAAATACGTGCCCCCGTGAAATGTGAGCCCGCAAATAATCGGTCGAGTAGTCTCGCCCACTTCACCTACAAGCGCTGGGGCTGATGAAACGGACAGACTTTAGGTGGGGACAGGGTGAATGCACGCTGACCTACACCACAAAGCTAAAATCAAACGACCCCAGCAAGAACCCGCTAGTACTGAACTTCAAGGAATATGTGGTACCGGAACTGTGCGTGTACGGCCATCTGAGGACATATGTAGGCCAGAACGACCTAGGGGCGGCACACCGGCCATGTTCGCAACAACCAGGCCGCTGCACGTAAAAGCGGCACAGGACACGTTGACGAGATACGTGAAGACCACAATGGCGGAGGTGGGGGTGAACATGAGGGAATACACCCCCTACTCATGCAGGCATGCCGCAACAAGTGCAGCTGCGAGGAGACAGGTACCACTGGCCACAATCCTGCTAGCAGCAGGGTGGTCGGGGGAGGGAACCTTCAGGAGGTTCTACAACAGACCGGTCAGCAACACGTACCCGGTAACGAACCTGATCCCGAGCATCTGGGAACAGAACGACTAAGACAATGTACACTATTTATCCTAGAAAGGACAATACTTTAGACCAAAGGGTCACTAAGATTGAGACTGAAACTCGTACATATTACTTGTGTAAAAGGCTCCAGAGCCACCTGTGATATGATAAATACAAAATAAAAAGTGTTAAACAACAGCAATGTGTGGAAATTACACTCAATGTATCGCATGTAAATAATTGTACTTGCTCAAAACCTTAACACCGACACAATTCCAGTATACAGTCGCAACACAAAATAGCGGCTGGCCCTCATGGCCTGATTACCATCATAATATATAATTCTGCTAAGATATGCAGCAGAATAAGAATTATTATGGTAAGAAAGAGGCCATGAGGGGCCAGCGGCCCACCCTATCACGGTTCACCGCCCTATACAACTGTTACATCGGAATTGAAACTACAAAAAATGACGAAAGCTCGACAGACGCGACATCCAGTAGCCGCTGGCCCCTCGTGGCCTCTTTCTTACCATAATAATTCCTCTTCTGCTGCATATCTTAGCAGAATTATATATTAGTATGGTGGTAGTCACGTGACTAGCTTTGACCCAATCATAAGATAAGTTATGGCTAACCCTAACCCTAACACCAACCCTAACACTAACCTTAACTACACATTTAATAAGCCCTCTGGCTATCCATAAGGTCCTGTACGAATATCCACTTCCTTATAGTTATATATATATAATGTAGTCTGAAATAATATAGTGAATTGAATAGAATATATTGCTGTAGACACTTGTTTTGTAATGTGTGGGGGGTGAGGGGGGGGGGGGGGGGTCAGCCTCATTCTGGCTCAGAAATTATAGCCATAACGTTAGTTCATGGTTCGCTGAAGTATTCAGGCTTTGGCCTAGATGGGAGTCTACTGGTTTGGAAGTGTGCGTAGTTGTAGGGGGAGAGGCTAGGGCGTGAATCTCTGGAACTGGATGTAGGTCAGCAGTCTTACTTCGGCTATGCCCATGTATGATGTAAGCCCTTCAAAATTATAACTAAGAGGTGTTCTAGATACCTGGGGCATAGTCCTAAAACATTGTACTAAGATGTTACTAGATACCTTACCTGGGGCATAGCCCTCCAACTTTGTTCTAAAATGTTACTAGATACCTTACATGGGGCATAGCCCTCCAACAGTGTACTAAGATGTTACTAGATACCTTATTTGGGGCATAGCCCTCCAACACTGTACTAAGATGTTACTAGATACCTTACCTGGGGCATAGCCCTCCAATACTGTACTAAGATGTTAGTAGATACATTACCTGGGGCATAGCCCTCCAATACTGTGCTAAGATGTTAGTAGATACATTACCTGGGGCATAGCCCTCCAATATTCAACTAAGATGTTACTAGATACCTTACATGAGGCATGACCCTCCAATATTGTACTAAGATGTTACTAGATACCTTACCTGGGGCATAGCCCTTCAATATTCTACTAAGATGTTACTAGATACCTTACCTGAGGCATGACCCTCCAATATTCCAATATTGTACTAAGATGTTACTAGATACCTTACCTGGGGCATAGCCCTTCAATATTGTACTAAGATGTTACTAGATACCTTACATAGGGCATAGCCCTCCAATATTCCAATATTGTACTAAGATGTTGCTAGATACCTTACCTGAGGCATGACCCTCCAATATTTACTAAGATGTTACTAGATACCTTACATAGGGCATAGCCCTCCAATATTCTACTAAGTTTGTTTGTTTGTTTGTTTGTTGTTGTTTTACGTCCTAGCAACATCTAAGGTCATATCAGGACGGGATTCTACTAAGATGTTAGATACCTTACCTGGGGCATAACCCTGCAAAACATTGTAGTAAGATGTAATTATTTGTTGTTTTACATCCTAGCAACATGTAAGGTCATATCAGGACGGGTACTGACATGTGACAATACACACTCATGGGAAGTTGATAGTGCTGTCCCACTGGGAGACCAGGCTAGTGGCACGATGACCTGATATCCCACAGTCACATTATCCTGATGTTTGCCCTATCCTAGTAATGCTAAGGGCCAGGCTAGGTAGCGACAAGTGTAAATTTAGTAAGTCATTGGTTTGAATCGGCTGGGATTCGAGTACACGGGGAGTCAACACTCGACCAATTCGGCCACTGTGTCCGGTCAAGATAAAATTTGGATACCTTAATCAAACAAGTCAGGGACCAATGGAGGTCGATCAAAATAGTATCATGGGCGACTGTGGGCAGAATCAAGCGCTGACTGGACTGCGCTACCAGATATCAGTTCATGAAACAGTTAAGTGGATCAAGTAAGTGAAGATCAGCGCTCACCCCCCCCCCCCCCCCAGTAAGTGGGTGGGAGGGTGGGGAAAGTTAAGCGCACTGTAGGAGCGCCGGGTTCAGAGTGATGACAGGTAGAGCGAGGCAAGCAAGGAAAACTAATAATAGACCAGCCTCGTGAGCAAATTACCCATGTTAGCCTCGGGCCAACATGCACAATTTATATTATTTTTCAAAATAATTTATTGTGAATTTTTTTTTTTTTAAAGTACGCTTTATAATTCCCAACTTCAATAGTTCTTTCATAACTCCAGAGAGATGATTGGCTTCCTGTGTGGGAGGTCCTAACTTTGAATCCCTACTGATTCAAACCATTGACATACAATGTGACTGAGTGTGGTATCGGGTTATGGTGCCGATGGCCCAGCTTTCCAGCAGAGCAGCACTATAAAGTCGCCATGAATGCACACTACTACAAGTCAGTACCCATCCTGATAAGATTTTTGATGTTGCTAGGATGCAAAACCCCCAACAAACAAACAAACATTCAATAATATTCATCATATTCCACAATATTAATAAGATTCCATAGTATTTACCATATTCCTTAATATTCATCATATTCCACAATATTAATCATATTCCAGAATATCCATCGCACTTCATCATAGGTCATACTATCCATAATATTCCACCATATTCACCATATTCCATAATATTCCCTAATATCCCTTAATATTCATCACATTCCACAGTGTTCCTCATATTCCACAATAGTTATATTCCACAATATTCATCATTCATTAATAGTCATCATATTTCATAACATTCATCATATTTCATAATAGTCACCATATTCCATAGTATTGATGAATATTTCAATATTTCAATATTCTACAGACGGGTTTTGTTTCCTGCAACAACCAGTGTCACAAGACTGACCGCCATCGTTGACTAGCCATGACTGTCTTCTATTGGTAAGTAAACAGCCATTATTGCCCTCTGTTCAGGAACTATGACTTTTCAATTTAGAGCGATAGAGCGTTTATAAAATTACGCTAGTCTTATTACTTTATATATTAGCCATTTTGAAACAGTAAGGAAACTGAAATTTCGATGTATTTCTAACACAGGTAAGAGGGATAGAGCATTTATAAAATGGCATTTTAAATATTTTTTTTTTTGGTCCATTAGTTGTTTAAGCAGGGGAAATTTCAGTCATTGGCTTTCGAACTTCAGCCATTATGAGGCAGAAAAGAAACTGAAATTTCAATGTATTTCTATTTCAATGTATTTCTAACACATAGTACTATTAGAGCAATACTGCGTTTATAAAACTACGCTTAACTGTCGAACTTCAGCCATTTTGCAACAGTAAAACAACTGAAATTTCAATGTATTTCTAACACATAAACATCCATGTAAATAACACCCCTTCCCCTACATAGATTAGCATATATATATATAACAATTTTCATTGTTTTATATATATAAATAAATAAAACAATGAAAATTGTTATGTAAAGACCAATGCTATGACGCTGACAAAAGATTTATATGAATAAAATTCATTTACAAAAAAAACAAAATTTTAAAAGGAGTAAAAGAATGTTATAGACTGGGAATTGAACCTGCCCAATTCAGTCTAATAGTAATATTCTCTGAACTGAACCATTGAAGCATGTCAAATTCCGATGAAGATGGATTAGATCGTGGAAGTGGCCCGATGCATTGTTCATGTCATGCGGTGGTCGAATCTGTAGAGCACAGGCTTCCCTTGCGAAAAGTCGAGAGTTTGATTCCCGGTCGAGTCAAACCAATGACTTACAAAATTGATACTTGTCGCTTCCTAGCCTGATGCTCGGCATTATTAGGATAGGGCAGTATCAGAATACTGTAACGGAGATGGATATCAGGTCATGGTGCTGGTGGCCTGGTTTCCCAGTGAGGCAGCACTATAAAGGTGCCTTGAGTATGACCTTAGATGTTGCCAGGACATAACACTCTAACAATCAAACCAACCTGTTGCGCACTCAACCTAACCGACGCCGGACGTTGGCGCCACCTGTCGGACTTCCTCCAGCCCATATGCCACCTAGCGGTTCTGGCGCGAACCTGAACTGCTCCCTGTCTCCATGGCCTTATTCGATTAAACAACTCGGGTCACCCGAGCCACTTTTTGGCGCATGCGCATATCCTACAGACTTGTGTTGAATAAACGAACACGCTCGGGGTGGAAAAAAATAGTGGCTTAATCCAAAACTTAAAAAAACAAAGAACCCAAAACCCGATATGACTATAGCAAAATAGGATTTAAAGTATTTTATGATTGCATAGTTTAGTTATATTTCTATTTCATTAATCTGGGTTATTAATATACAAAAAACCATTAAAAGCACATGTAGGACCTATGCTGCAGTGGTAGCAGTTAAAGTTGCATAGTCCGATGGTTTTGAGTTTCAGACATTTTCTGAGATAAATACATTAGGTTGATCGTTATAATATACCTTACTTTAGCTTGAAGTAAATTTTATTTTAAGTGGCTAACTTTTGAGATATTTGAAGTTCAACCATGCAGAATTAATTTTGGCAAGCTTGCAAACACTCTTAGACCATAGCATTCTGCAGTGACATGATGTATTCAATTGCCTCACTATTCCCTTCTGTGTGGCGACAAATGCTTAATAAGTGCATCAGTATCCAAGCTAGATATGTAGAATCAAATTTAGATCATTGTTTTGGTTTTGAAAATTTGATGATTTCATCGGACTATGCAGCTTTAACTTACAGGTACCAGCACAAATGTGATGTCATCGCTCCTCGCCACCCCCCCCCCCCCCCCCCCCCCCCCCCCCCAGCCAAGACGTGGGTTACTGGGGTTGGGACTTTTTGCACACGGCACTTCTATTTGTTGACTCCACTCGCGGTGTTCCATTTGTAATTCTAGCAACTCGGGTGACCCGAGTAGCCCCGGTGGTGATAATCGAATACGGCATCCAGGGACCGACCTTGCCACGTGACCTATGGACTCCCATCCACCTTTTTTTCTCCACCCCACACCTCCCCCATCTGCCATAGCTAAGATGTTTGGGCGCCTGGGACCTAAAACCCCATAAAACAACACAAATTCTCAATAATTAAATGTTGAAAACATATTCGACTGCAACATAGACCTTAAAGTCGCCCGCCCGGTATAGGTCTTGTTTGTTTGTTGGAGTTTTACGTCCTAGCAACATCTAAGGTCATACAGGACAACCCCGTGAAACCAAGCTCGGTTAAACTAAACGATCGGTTATCCAAACTTTTTCGGCGGCCCGGCAAAATACTACTATTTATCATATAAAAAAGTTGATTAAACCAAAGTCGGTTAATCCAAACAAAATTGTCGGACCCCAATCCACTCCGGTATGGTTAAACCAAATGTTCATGTGGTTATAAGGTCGTCTGAGACCCCACCAACTTTTTTATATGATAAATGGTACTATTTTGCCGGGCCGCCAACAAAAAGTTTGGATTAACAGATCATTTGGTTTAACTAAGCTTTGTTTAACAGGGTTATACTGTATATACAATAATCAAAGTGTCCACATACATTGTATATATCATTCATAATGCACCCACGTTTTTGCCAAAGCAAAGTCATAGTCGAAGCCAAAGCTCGGTTAAACCACTGATCGGTTAATCCAAACAAATTTCTAGGGTCCCTTCAAGTTTGGTTTAACGGGGTTATACTGTATCAGGACGGGTGCCAACTTGTGACATTGCGCACTCATGGTGACTTTATAGTGCTGTCCCACTGGGAGTTTGATTCGACCAGGGTTCGAACCCACAACCCATGGGTTAAGATCCCCTGATCTCCCAAAACAGGAGACGGACGCTCAACTCATTCGGCAATCCTGTCTGGTCCCAGGTATAGGTCACAGAGACTGGAACTGTTCTCCGATAAATGCTCTCCAGGCACAGTTTTGCTCATCTTTTACAGTTTATACAACTGAATATGTGGGGGGAGAGTGCTGGGGCCATATGCATGGGCTGGTGCTAGTACCCTAACCACGGCTATTTTGGCACCACACGGCTAACGGTAGAAAATCAGCATGCATGAGCCGGTGCCAGCGCTAACCGCCGACCGTAGCCTAGGCTAAGTTACCCTGATTACAAGTCAGGTTTAACTGCTAGCCGTGCCGGTTAGTGTGCGTGTGAGGGTCTCAATCTATTCAATGCTGTCATATTTTACAGAATTACACATGCAATAAGTGAAATTTTATCAATTTAACCCTAAATGCGAAGCGATATTGACACTGCTCCCGCATCAGCGGCGATATTAATATTTTCGAATCAACAAATGTAAAGTAAACAAATCGCCGCCGGCGCAGCGACATCGATATCCATACTGTCCAAGGTCAACTAAACATGGCCGCCGCCATCGCCACCGAATCGGTGGCAATATATTACGCCCAAATCTATTCAATGCCGTCATATTTAACAGAATTACATACGCAATAAGTGAAATCTTATCAATTTAACCCTAAATTCAAACCGATATTAACGCCGCCGCTGCATTGGCGGCGTTATTCATATTGTCGACTCGAGGGCTTTCGCAAATCTATAAATAATTTCACGGTTAGCTATCCATCCCGGCTAGTACATTTATGCATACGGCTTGACCTAATTAACCAAGGCCCTCCTAGCCGCGGATAGCTATCCCAGAGCTAGCTCCTAGCTCCGGCTAAGCCTAACTCCGGTTCATGCATACGGGCCCTGAGGTCTATGATGTATAAATGATGTCACTGGTGTGATTCCCTCATCACATGATCTAGAGAGGTTCCACAGCAGACCGAAGAACCTCTATAGATTACACTGATCCCCTAGCCTTTTGATATTAGTTTTCACTAGTAGCATCAGAAGGGCGGTTCGGGAACCCGACTATGGGAACTAAGCACTCTCCCTCCACATATTCAGCTACATAAACTAAAAAGGTGTGCTTGGAGAGCATTTGTCAGAGTACAGCTCCAGTCATATGGCCTATACCGGGGAGACTTTAAGAACTGAATCAATACCACTTCATAGATTTCCTGTACTCTACGTTGCCGAAGTCCACATTATCAGCTGACAATTGGCCAATATGACCAGACGGGATGGCCGAATGAGTTAGAGCGTCCGTCTCCCGTGCTGGTAGATCGTGGGTGGGGTCGTGGGTGCGAACCCTGGTCGAGTCAAACCAATGACTTAAAAATTGGTACTTGTTACTTCCTAGCCAGGCGCTCGGCATTATTAGGACAGGGCAAGGACTGGTGTGCTCAGTGTCAGGATAATGTGACTGAGTGGGATACCAGGTCATGGTACTGGCGGCCTGGTTTCCCAGTGGGACAGCACTATAAAGTCACCATGAGTGCGCACTGTCACAAGTCGGTACCCGTCCTGATATGACCTTAGATGTTGCTAGGACGTAAAACAACAAATAAACAATTGGCCAAAGCATCCTTGCATGACACATTTGATAAAATTGTTTGGGTCGTCATTGAAAATGACTGACAGCTTGTATCTAGTGACTTCATCGACAGTGTTACTGAAACCAAGGCGACTAAGCTCTCCCAATAACCATTTAGATCCGAACATATGATCCATTTCTACAGCAGTACCAAACAGAATAGGAGAAAGTGATGACCTAGGCTATGCAGCAGTCACAATTGCCTGACCAATACTTGCTTGCTGCAAATGTTTGTTGTTGTTTTACATCCTAGCAACATCTAAGGTCATATCAGGACGGGTACCGACTTGTGACAGTGCGCACTCATGGCGATTTTATAGTGCTGCCCCACCATGACCCAATATCCCACTCAGTCACATTATCCTGACACCGAGCTAACCAGCCCTTGCCCTATCCTAATAATGCCGAGCAACAGGCTAGGAAGCGACAAGTATAAATCTTTAAGTCATTGGTTTGACTCGACCGGGAACCAAACTCGCAAACTCCCGATCTTCCGCACACGAGGCGACAGTGCCCGGTCTGCTGCAAAGGAATTTTTATCAAACTTTCCATAAAGATTAGGAGATACATTGGTAACCAAGCTTTGTTCTTTTCGACCTTGCTGATGTCTTCGTTAGTTGTATATGTTTGCAGGTCATATCTCTTCCCTCGCATTTCACATAGAATGATATTTGCAGCCATGATCACAAGGTACAGTAAACAAAAATGGTTAGAGCTAATAAATTGGTTCTGTATCAATAGATAAACAAAGCTTGTGGTGTTCTCTGTGGCGGAGTGGTTAGAGTGTCTGACTTTTTTCTAGGTCAGACTCCTAATCTGAAGGTCAGTGGTTCGATTCCCTGTGCCCCCATCTCTGCCAATTTGGATTTCCACCGCTGTGTATAACTTACAGCGTCATCAAAGGCCAGTTGCTCTCATACCATGTCTATGTGGTGTGGGAGGTTAACAATCCCTTGGGTCGGTAAAAGTGTAGGCTCGGGCTTTCTATCGACAAACTGTCTAATGGTGAAAACAAGCCTATTCAGGCTTATCCATGATAGGCAGTATAAATCTTAAAGAATGTAGTGCCACAGTTGTGCATCAGTTTCTTTTGGTTTTTATTTTTTTTTATTGAGGCTGTATTTATTCTGTCCATAGCATATAAGCCTGGGTACCCAGGCTTGTTTTCAATGCTGGCCAGCTGTAGTGTTGGAGTTGTCTTACCAAACAGTAGCTGCTGATAAGTTATTTGATTGTCTGCATTTCAGTAGCAGATAGATAGTCTGTTGGTACGTTTAGTAGCCTATGTTAGTTTTTTTGGGCCCTCTTGGTAATGTATTTTTGTTCTATTCTTATTACTATGTTAGTTGTTTTCTTAAGGTTCTATGTTAGTGTTTTTGGTTTTTCTTGGGAAGAGTTTTCCGCTTTTTTCTACTTAATTCTATACTAGCCTATTTTATCAGTGAATTCTCTTGCTTATTTTTTAAATCATGCGTTTAATTCTCTCTGCCCATTCCAGGTTCTTCTTCTTGGCTGGATTTCTGAGCGCGTCAGTGTCCGCTGGTAAGTTTTCCTTTAAATTGTTACGTGTATATGGATATATATATATGTTGTATAAGAATTATACAAGTATAATAACCTGGAATATCCCTCCTCTCCCTCATCATTCACTCAGCTCCATGGACTGATGGAGTCTGTCCTAGTCATCTACTGCTCCAGCCTCCCCAACCCCAGCTCTGATGGTGGCGCCACCACCCCTGCACACTGTGACCGCCACTCACTGTACCTCTGAACAAAAAATATATACAACAATATATGTAAATATATATGCAAATATACATATGAAGAGTTCAGGCGCAAAACCATGTAAACGCCAATCCAAAAATGGAGATAAACATTGGAATCAAACGTACAAAAAGTTAATTTATTTATATTCTTGCTTTTTTGTTCATTGCTCCATAACCATATGATCATATGAAAAAGTGGAATTCATGAGAATTAAAGTTATTTTCAGGTAATGATATGTTATTTAAACTGCACCTTTGGATTGGCGTTTACATGGTTTTGCGCCTGAACTCTTCATATGCATATATGTATATATGCTGTATAAGAATTTTACGAGTATAATAACCCGGAATACTATACTATCCTAACACCCACCCATCAGTAATCGGCTGGTTGAGCCTCGGACTACTCATCTACTGTTCAGGATTCAACTCCGACGGTGGCGCCACCACTCGCCTGCTCATTGTCCTCCTCACTTAACGCCGAGAAAATTTATACATATAAATACATAAATATGTATACATATATACATAATATGTATACATAGTATGTGTATATAAAGTTCACTAAGGTAAATTCATGAGAGAAATCTGCGACTCCGAATAACTTAATTAATAAATAATAATAAATACAATTGAATCCTCCGTTGGTTTATATCACTATAATAGATATAAAAATATATAATAATATTTTCGCCATATATCTATGCATAGACTCTATTTCTCCATATTTTAAGTGAGAGAATATAGTGATACCAATATAAATATAATTATATTTACCGTATATGTCCCAATAGAAGCACGCTACCCAATAGAACCACACCCTCCATTTCAAGATTGAAAGCACACACAAATTTACGATCATATTCGGACTGAATCCACATAAAATAAGGCAATCCCACTTTATTTCAGAGGCACAACAAAAACAATTCCATGAAATTCTTTAACTTTGAATAGACGTTCATCCATGTGTCTGCACTCGCGCAATGCGCATCTATTGGGACATAAACGGAATATATATGAACATATATCAAAATAGAGAATAGGCAAGGAGCCACTTGGCAGGGAGGTGCGGTTAGGGTGATTGCATCAGGGAGCCTAGGTAGTCCAGTGGTTAGCACGCTAATCCCGGAATGGCAAGAAGGGTGAGTTCGAATCCTGTTCTAGGTGCAATATTACCCATTTCCATTACGCTCCCCCACAACACCACTATTGGATAATGCAACTTTAAGAAGATGTTTAAAGCCGCATTTTGCATAACGTAAACAATCGTTTAGATTGGATTTTAACTTAGATACTGGTGCGCTTATTAAGCATTTGTCACCACATAGAAGGGGACACTGAGGCAATTTAATAGAACCTGTTACTGCCAAAGCGTCTGTTGTCAGAGTTTTTGCATGCTTGTCAAAATTAATCTTGAATGTTTGCACTTCACTTCAAATATCTCAAAAGTTAGCCATTTAAAAGACAAGTTACTTCAAATGAAGGTAAGGTAGATTATAACGGTGAACTGTTTCAAGTCCCTACTGGATGCATACTGGTCAAGCATTACGTACATCTTGGAGCCACTGACAGTTGCTACAATCCACCACATCTGACGAACTGTCTTGGGTGTCTATTAATTAAGAGCTGCTAAAAGGTCCAAGGCCTATTATAGCTGTATCCTATTGATTGATAAAGCCCCAGTCACACATAGCCGGATGAGCCCTGGATTTTGAGCCGGACCACCCACGGACCAATGGCTTGGACTGTCCCGGACCACCATGGATAAAATCACTGTTTTCGTCGATTTTTGCCTCGCAGTCACACTTTCCCGGACGAGCCCCGGACGAGCCCCGGACCGCCCCATACCACCCCCGGACTGCCCCCGGACTGGGCCGGACCGGCCCCGGATGAGGCTGGACCACCCCCGGACTGCCCTGGACCACCCCCGGATCACCCCCGGACTATCCAGGATCACCCCCGGTCTTAGGGGGGCAGTCCGGGAGTGGTCCGTGGCTAGGCCGGGGGTAGTCCTGGATAGTCCGGGGATGGTCTTGGTCAAACCATGGCTCAAAATGACCCCGTACCACCCCCGGACAGGCCCGGTCCACCCCAGACCACCCCAGAAATACCCGGACCACCCCCGGACCACCCCCGGATCAGGCCGGATCAGGCCGGATCAGGCCGGATTGAGCCCGGATCGCAAAATCCCCTGGACCGCCCCAGATGTTTTAAACATTTTAAAACATCCGGGGCTGAGCCCGGATGGTGCCAGACAAGCCACGGATCAGGCAGGATCAGGGGGTGTCAGCACAGACCAGCCACGGATCACCCCGGACCACCCCGGATGGCGGTCCGGGGCTCGTCCGGCCCCTGATCCGGGTATGTGTGACTGGGGCTTAAGGGCCAACCTAATATATTTACCTCAGAAAATCACAGAAACTAAAAACCATCTGACTATGCAAATTTAACCATATATTCTCTCTGTTTGCAGTATGTCGATTTCCCCATGTTGATCCTAACGCTTACCTGCCGGAAACTGCGGTCGATGCAGTATTGATTACCTACACCTGCAGGCCTGGGTATGTGTTGACCTTGTTACATTTCTTAGGGTTATATAATATTTATTATCCATCAAACAAAACACATGCGTCATTACGGTTTATGGTTTCGAACCCTGGTTGAGTCAAGCCAATGACTTAAAAATTTATACTTGTCACTTCCTAGCCAGGCGATCGGCATCATTAGGATAGGGCATAGACTGGTTGGCTCAGTGTCAGGATAATGTGACTGAGTGGAATATCAGGTCATGGTGCTGGTAGCCTGATCTCCCAGTGGGGCAGCACTATAAAGTCGCCATGAGTGCACACTGTCACAAGTCAGTACCCGTCCTCATATGACCTTATATGTTGTTAGGATGTAAAACAACAAACAAACAAAGAAACTTGCGTCAATACGGCAGCTGTAGTTGTGTAGGTAGGCTAAATAGGAAATCACTACAGGCAAGTAGAAGAAAGACAGAGAGCTTGCACACTCAGGTTTATTCTTATATATGGTTTTAGAATCCAAGATGGCCTGTCACAGGACCAGATTCTCCAATAAACTGTAAGCATGCACCTATCCACCAATGAACAGTAAGCATGGTTGTATCCATCCCTTGGTTGTTTATGGCTGCAGTGCCCTGTTGTGTCTGGGTATGCAGTGATCCGTAAATAACAGTTGGGGGGGGGGGGGGGTGAGGGGGTATGTGAGCAGAGCTGCTAAGGCTCTATCACACTAATAGTAGTGCCCTCTCACACTATCTATAGAATACACAATGTCTATCTAATGTAAGTAAAGGATCACCAACACTACACAATACCACATGCATTTGGTCACATTACATCATTTACCTTTATAGGCCATTTGCAATCCCTTATAGACCAGTTCAAATTACCCACCAATGTGTATTCATCGGAATATTTTACACACGGGTTCAAACCCTGGTCGAGTCAAACCAATGATGTAAGAATTGATACTGAGTGGAGTTGGATGAGAGCAGAAAGTGACAAGAGCAACTTCCCTGCTTGCGCAATGCACAAATGTTCTAGATTGGTGCAGTGTGCTTCTAGAACATTGGTGCAGTGTGCTTCAACCCCAACCCTGAGCAGTTAGTGCGTTGGGTGTGCACTCGATACAAGATTAACCTCATACTGCTACGGTAGCCACAGGAGGGGTGAAAAACAACCCTATATAAAAGCTGGCGAAAGATTTCAACATGCAGGGTAAATGAAATTTGCAGATAAATTCATAATTTAAAAAGTAAAATATATTGTTCACATACATCTTCATATTTACACGCTACTTCTGTTTTGAAAAATATAGTAAAACATATACTTTAACATACTTTAAGAGTGAAATAAATGGAATTCCATGGTTGCCATATTGTCTTTTTTGCATTCTCTCCCATTTCAACAACTCCGTATCGATATAAATAGCCATTTGATACTGGGACCAGGGATTCCACTTCCTGTTCCGTACTAAAGCTATTTTCACCCGTATTTAGACTACGTTGGCATTCATCCCTACTGCACCACACACTCAGCTCAGGGCAGGTGGTGGCCAGGGGAGCCACACCGCATGGTGGTGGTGGGCAGATCACTGTAACCATGGGGACACAGGAATGCTTGATGTTCATTGGTAGAGCTGTAGATACTTGATTCTCATTGGAGAATGTGGTCAGGTGGTATGCCATACCAGATCCATGTACCACTATATAATAATAAACCTGAGGGCTTGGCTCTCTCTCTACTTTCACTCTTTATACTCTTCCTTTCTCTTTTTGCCTGTATTGATTTCACTATAGCCTGCCTACACAACCACAGATTCCAGCGTGGACTTGACATAGGTGTGCACTAACTTGGAGATCTCGGAAGCAATGCGTTATGTCTCTCATTACAGGTACTACATATCAGGTAGTGGAAACCACCACTATCAGATGCATTGCGATGACTGCATTTTATCTAAGTTTGAGTTCAGTTGAATAAGAGCAGAAAGTGTCCTTACCCATATATTTGCATGCGCTGGCGATCGTTTTTTTTTTTTTGACACGCTTAAAACCTTGGCCGACCAATAGCGCGCGCCGGCGTTTTGCGCCGACCATCAACGCCAAGGATAGTGTACCGACGTGTACGACGTGTACCGATGCGCGCATAACGCGCCCCCAGCGTGTCTCGATATTTCACCCATTTTCGCCCAAAAACACCACACGTCGCCGTGTCGCCGGCGAGAAACGTCATAGTGTGACAGGGCCTTAACTTGGAGATCTCGGAAGCAATGTGGTAAGGCTCTGTCACACCTCGCCGGAATGGGGAAACGGAAAGAAAGCGAACAAAGTCCGTTAATATCCAGCAAAGTCTGGTTTGTGTCCTTTGCATATCCATTGATATCTGTGGATATCCGTTGATATCCAGCCCGATCCGTTACAAGTCTTGAGCATGCACAAAACTTGTAATGGATTGCGTCGGACTGACATATTTCGTTATTATCCGTTACCATCCGTTCTCCGTCCGTTCCCGCCCGTTACCCATCCATTACATATCCATTACACATCCGTTGCCATTCATTATAGTTCTTTTTGTATACTGAATTGTCCGTTGATCGTTAGGTACGTTATCAACCATTACCGCCCGTTACCCGTCTGTTACCGGTCCGTTACCCGTCCGTTACCATCTGTTACCCGTCCATTACCACCTGTTACCTGTCCGTTACTGTCTGTTACCTGTCCATTACCGTCTGTTACCCAACCGTTACATAATTGATACATTTCACGTCTGAATCACATTGGACTAGAATATTTTTGTCCGGCTCTATCCGTTTCCTCAATCCGGCGAGGTGTGACAGAGGCTTTCTGTCGCTCTTCACAGGTACTACATGTCAGGTACTGGAGACCACCATTATCAGATGCATTGCAATGCCTACGACTACTGGGTGATGTCAAGCAATGGCAACAATCTAAACGCCTTGTGCACAGGTATGTTACAGATATGGATTTGTTTAATTTAATTGTATGAGTTTTACGTCTGGGCAACATCTAAGGTGATGGCCGAATGAGACGGGATGGCCGAATGAGTTAGAGCGTCCGTCTCCCGTATTTGGTAGATCGTGGGGTCGTGGGTTCGAACCCTGGTCGAGTCAAACCAATGACTTAAAAATTGATACTTGTCGCTTCCTAGCCAGGCACTCGGCATTATTAGGATAGGGCAAGGAGCAGTGGAATGAGGAAGACCAATCGTCCACGATTGAAATTTCCCCTGCTTAGACAACTAATGGACCAAAAAGAAAAAAAGGTCATATCAGGACTGGTACCGACTTGTGACAGGACATACTCAGGTGACTTTATAGTGCTGCCCAACTGGGAGACCAGACGACCAGCACCATGACCCGATTTCCCATTAAGTCACATTATCCTGACACTGAGCTAACCAGTCCTTGCCCGTCTCCTAATAATGCAGAGCGCCTGGCTAGGTAGTGACAAGTATCAATTTGGTAGGTCATTGGTTTGACCCGACCTTCCGCATGGGAAGCCTGCGCTCTGTCGATTCGGCCAGTAGGTCCAGTACAGATTTAGAACAATGGGATTAATCAGCATTAATACCATTTCACCGTTACTAACGTAGAGAAAAGTAAAAGTACAGATTGCTTTATTTAACGACACCTCGAGAGCACAGTGATTTTTATCATCGGCTATTGGACGTCAAACATATGGTCATTCTGACATTTTTTTTTTGAGGAAACCCACTGCCACCACATGGGCTACTTTTTCCGATAAGCAGTAAGGGATCTTTTATATGCACTTTCCCACAGACAGGACAGCACATACGACAGCCTTTGATAATCCAGTTGTGGACCATTGGTTGGAATGGAAAATAACTCCAACTGCAAAAGGGTCCACTGACCAAGATCGATCACATGATCCACACCTCCACAGGTGGACACTCTACCGCCTGAGCTACGTCCCGCTCCTCCTGTAGAGGGATGCACTGACCCCCGCAGGTGAAATGCCACATACGTGGCCGTTCTCTGTGGCGGAGTGGTTAGAGTGTCTGACTTTTTTCTAGGTCAGACTCCTAATCTGAGGGTCGGCGGTTCGATTCCCCGTGCCCCCAGCTCTGCCAATTTGGATTTCCACCGCTGTGTATAACTTACAGCGTCATCAAAGGCCGGTTGCTCTCATACCATGTCTATGTGGTGTGGGAGGTTAAAAATCCCTTGGGTCGGTAAAAGTGTAGGCTCGGGCTTTCTATCGACCAGCAGTCGAGAGGGGAAGACCAGTCATCTGTGACTGGGATTTCCCCTGCTTGGGACAACTAATGTACCAAACAAAAAATGACGACAAAAATGAGAGACAAATAAGTGTTCATACTTCCTGTCTACCATTCGCTATATCGCTATATCGTTATATCGCTATACGAAGGTCACTAAGGCAAGTGTAGGGTTATTGTTGCATATGGGAGCCTAGATAGTTCCTGCCATCTCCGGAATGACAGGAATGTGAGTTTGAATCCCACTCTAGGGATGATATGATTTTCGTTTCATTTGCAAAAAAGAAACACCCCCAAAACCTTTAAAGAAACACACTTTAAAGCGGCATAGTCCGATGAAATATCAAATTTTCAAAACCAAACCATTTATCTAGATTTGATTTTAGATATCTGACTGAGATACTGATTCACTTATTAAGCATTTGTTTCTGCGTAGCAGGCAATATTAAGTCAATTTAACAGAACCTGTTACTGCAGAAGGCTATGGCGTCATAGTTTTGGCAAGCCTGCCAAAACTAATTTTCCATGTTTGCACCCAAAATATCTAAAAAGTTCACCATTTAAAATAAAAGTAACTTTGAACTAATGTAAAGTAGATACTAGTGATCGATCTCATATATTTATCTCAGAAAAAATACAGAAATTCAAAACCATCGGACTACGCAACTTTAAATGTGCTACCTGGCAGCCTAGATAGTTAAATAGTTAGGACACTAGCACCATAATGGAAGGAGTTTGGGTTTGAGTCCCACTGTAGGCATACTCTTCCCTTCACTCGCAAATACACCTCCCATGATACTACTTTCAAATTAGGCAATTTCTAGACACAGTGGCCAAATCGATAAGAGTGTAGGCTTCCCATGCAGTAGGTCGGGTGTTCGAATACCGGTTGAGTCAAACCATTGACTTTCAAAATTAATACTTGTCACTATCTAGCCTGGCGCTCTGCATTACGAGGATAGGGTAAGGACTGGTTACTCAGTATTAGGATAATGTGACTGAGTGGTAAATCAGGTGGCAACGTCTCCCAGTGGGGCAGTAGTATGAAGTCGCCATGAGTGTGCATCGTCACAAATTAGGACCTCTCCTGATGTGACCTTAGATCTCTGGATTTGGTAACTTGTTTGTTTGTTGTTGTTTTAGGTCCTAGCAACATATATGGTCATATCAGGACGGGTAGCTACTTGTGACAGTGCGCACTAATGGCAACTTTATAGTGCTGCCCCACTGGGAGACCAGACCACCAGTACTATGACCTGATATCTCACTCAGTCACATTATCCTGACACTGAGCCAACCAGTCCTTGCCCTATCCTAATAATGCTGAGTGCCTGGCTAGGAAGCGACAAGAATTAATTTCTAAGTCACGGTTTGACTCGATCAGGGTTCGAACCCACAAACTCATGGGTTTGAATCACCCAATCTACCAAAAC
This sequence comes from Branchipolynoe longqiensis, assembly GCA_030323885.1. NCBI lineage: Eukaryota > Metazoa > Annelida > Polychaeta > Phyllodocida > Polynoidae > Branchipolynoe > Branchipolynoe longqiensis. The sequence continues at coordinate 30,738,740 of CM059202.1, read as the reverse complement.
AGGCGACGGACGCTCAACTCATTCGGCCATCTCTTCTGGTCGGATTTGGTAACTAGGCAGTCATAATATGTATTTGCCACTGGGATCTCAACATTGATGTTTATGTGATGAATTAAATAATTTGTGTTCAGTAACTTCAGTTGCTGTCGCAACATGCAGAATGATTTGGTGACATCAGACATGTAGCATGTAATCACATTATGAGGTTATTACTCTGTCTACCTAGGTATCACCATGCTAGTCAGCCATTTGCCAATATTGATGTGCCAGCCTTCCAGGCTGTTTTCAGGAATCTAATATGCAAATTTATTACTAGACTTGAAAAGTCAGAAAATGCTATAATACAGGGACGTGTGAAAATAGAAGAGAGTGATCTCAGATTTACATCTGCCATATGGAGGCATTGGTACAAACTACTGTATGTAGACACAAGATTTTGATAATAAGATAGGATATTTATTTATTTTCACATCATCATTGTACATACAAGCTGACATTTATATCCTATGAGGTTTATGGTTAGTATTGTAGTATTCATACTATTACTTGTATGTTATTAACATTTATTTTTATATGTACCTAATATGGACAAATTCATGTAACTACCATAATGTTGAGTCTGAAATAAAGTATTGAATTGGATCAGAGTTACTCCGTATTATTAAATAGTAGGTCATAATGGTCAACTTGATATATTTATCTAAATAATTAAGGAAAAATGCAAAAGCCATTCAATCAATCAATCAATCAATCAATCAATAGGATACAGCTATGATAGGCCTTGGACCTGTTAGCCGCTCTTAATTAATAGAAATGGAGAGTTCTTCAGATGTGGTCGATTGTAGCAACTGTCACTGGCTCCAAGATATATGTAATGCTTGACCAGTATGCATCCAGTCGGGACTTGAAACAGTTCACCGACTCTGCTGCTACGACACTCTCCGGCAGGTCATTCCACAGGTCAACCACCCTAAAGGCGAAAAAGTTGTGTCGCAGGTCCAGTCTGGAGTACCGCTTCCTCAGCTTCAGGGAGTGCCCTCTGGTCCTGGTGTTGGAGTCTCTGATAAGGGGGCCGCCTGTCTTGTAGATACCATGGAGATATTTGTTTACTTCAATCATATCCCCCCGGGCCTGTCTGTAGTACATGCTTGGGATCTTCAAATGATGCATACGTTGTTCATAGGGTATTGCATCGAATCCATGTACAAGCTTCGTTGCCCTTCTTTGGATCCTCTCAATTGACTCAGCATCCTTCCTGTAGAGTGGTGACCACACAACATTTCCATATTCCAAAAGTGGACGTGCAAGGGATGTGTACAGTCTGCGTACAACATCCTCGTCTAGGTATGTGTACGATCTTCGAATGATTGCCAGTATTCCATTAGCTCTGTTGGCGGCTTCCTGGATGTGGTCGCTGAATGTCAGTTTGTTATCCACCTTGACACCCCAGTCCTTTTCTATCATTGTTTCGGAGAGCGTAACATTATTCACACCATCGTTCATTACATAGATGTGCTTGCTGTTTTTTCCCCCTAAATGCATCACTTTGCATTTTGAAGCATTAAACTTCAGCTGCCAATCACTTGACCACTTCTGCATGTTGTTGAGGTCCTTCTGATGAAATTTCACTGGACATTGGACAATGCAGCATTAGATATTATTTACTATTAAAGACTTTACTTTTGTTCTTATTCAGACATCAATGAATGTACAGCAGTAGATATATGCGGAGATGATAAAAATGAATGTCGGAACGTACCAGGATCTTATGTATGCGTGTGTGATTCTGGGGACGTCTATGACAGAACTGTGAACCAATGCTCTGGTAAGATTTACATAACTTGTCTATACCAGAACCCTGATCCAATGCTCTGGTAAGATTTACATTACTTGTCTATAACAGAACCCTGATCCAATGCTCTGGTAAGATTTATGTAACTTGTCTATAACAGAACCTTGATCCAATGCTCTGGTAAGATTTACGTTACTTGTCTATACCAGAACTCTGATCCAATGCTCTGGTAAGATTTACGTTACTTGTCTATAACAGAACCCTGATCGAATGCTCTGGTAAGATTTATGTAACTTGTCTATAACAGAACCTTGATCCAATGCTCTGGTAAGATTTACGTTACTTGTTTATACCAGAACCATGATCCAATGCTCTGGTAAGATATATGTTACTTGTCTATACCAGAACCCTGATCCAATGCTTTGGTAAGATTTACGTTACTTGTCAATACCAGAACCCTGATGCAATGCTCTGGTAAGATTTACGTTACTTATCTATAACAGAACCCTGATCTAATGCTCTGGTAAGATTTACCTTACTTGTCTATACCAGAACCCTGATCCAATGCTCTGGTAAGATATACGTTACTTGTCTATAACAGAACCATTATCCAATGTTCTGGTAATATTTATGTTACTTGTCTATAACAGAACCCTGATCCAATGTTCTGGTAATATTTACATTACTTGTCTATAACAGAACCCTGATCCAATGTTCTGGTAATATTTACGTTACTTGTCTATAACATAACCCTGATCCAATGTTCTGGTAATATTTACGTTACTTGTCTATAACAAAAGCCTGATCCAATGTTCTGGTAAGATTTATGTTACTTGTATATAACAGAACCCTGATCCAATGCTCTGGTAAGATTTACATTACTTGTACATAGCAAAACCTTGATCCAATGCTCTCAACTATTTACGTTACTTGTCTATGACAAAACCTTGATCCAATGCTCTGATAAGATTCACGTTTCTTGTCAATGACAAAACCCTGATCCAATGCTGTAAAGGTTTATAGCTTTCTTGAATAAATAAAAAAGAATTTAATGAAGAAAGAAAATAGCCAGAAGATGAGTGCTTGAATGCCTAAAAGTTTATAGATTGGTTGAATAAATATTTATATTTTGCTTTTAATGACCAGTACTTTAGGTCTCCAAAAGTGTCTAGTTTGGTTGAATAAATATTTATAAATTGTTAAAAAAAAAGATTTAAAAAGAAATACCCAGAAGACCAGTGCTTCAATGTTGTGTAAGTGCATAGTTTGGTTGAATAAATATTAATAAATTTAAAAAGAAGAAGAAGAAGAAACAACCAAAAGACCAGTGCTCTAAAATGTATAGATTGGTTGAATAAATATTTATTAATTGTTTTAAAAAATGAGAAGAAAACATAGCCAGAAGACCAGTGCTTCAATGTTGTAAAAGCGCATAGTTTGGTCGAATAAATATTAATAATTAATTTTGTTAACGAAGAAGAAACAGCCAAAAGACCATTGCTGTAAAAGTGTATAGATTGGTTGAATAAATATTTATAAATTAAAAACAGAAAATCCAGAAGATCAGTGCTTCAGTGCTGTAAAAGTGAATAGTTTGGTTGAATAAATATTTAAAAATGTAAAATAAAAAGATTAAAAAAAAAAGGTATTGGCTTTCTTGTACAGGGATGCTGTGTGGCAGCCTGCCCCAGGACACCCACGCGGTGACGTCACAATCGCGAAACCTGCCGGGTGATGTTGTTACATACAAGTGCTTGCCAGGGTAGGTACAAGCAGTTAGTCTCTCATTCACCTCACCAACTAGATCCCGCAAGCCTAGCCGGTGTTGCAGTTTCCGCGGTATGGCAATTTGCGAGGGACACATACATTCAAATGCCTTGTCAATGGCCGTGAGCAAATCTTCATACAGAAGAAGTGAAATATCTCTACAACCACACCACCTAGAAACAAATCCCTTGGTACACATATAGAAAACATGTGTACCAAAAGGATTATATTAAATTGATAAGGGTAGGGTTCTGGATTTCTATTACTTTGGAATAAAACTAATGTTTTGCACTGCACATACCATCAAACTCAAGGCATTGTCAATGGCCGAGAGCAATCTTCATACAGAAAATACAGAAAAAGTGAAATATCTCTAAAACCACACCACCTAGAAACAAATCGCTTGGTACACATATAGAAAACATCTTGACCAAAAACATTATATTAAATTTATAAGGTTACTGACGATGCTGTTCGATTTTGACGCATGCGCAGACGCGATGTCTCCCTCGCAAACTGGCGAACCGCGGAAACTGCAACACCAGTACACCAAATGCCCGCTCCTCCTGTGGAAAGTCATGGGTTCGAATTCCGACCGAGTCAAACTAAGGACATAGCAAAGATATATATGAAGAGTTCAGGTGCAAAACCACACAAATGCCAATTAAGAAAAATGTAATTAAAAAATAGATATTTACTGAGGGTCATCTTAATTCTCACTAATTCCACTTGTTTTTGTGATGTAATGATTATGGAGCAATGAACAAAAAATTAGGAATGTAAAAAAAAACAAAAAAACTTTTTGAAGGTTTGATTCCAATATTTATCTAGATTTTTGGATTGGCATTTATGGGGTTTTACACCTAAACTCTTCATGTATACATATACATATATATACATATATACCTCAAGTGTGTATACAACTCCCCGACAGCTGGGGGGGGGGCACTCCACCAATGCGCCAATGGAGGAAGTAGCAAAGTATATATGTTCCCTTAGCATTTATACTCGTATAATGCGTTATACATCACATATATTTTTTTAGCGAGTGGTACAGGCGTGAAGCAGAGCCAGGACAGCTAAATAGGCCAGGTGGCAGCACCTGGCAAGACAGAAGGCATGACCAGTACCTTGAGTAGCTGAGTGTCATTAGTTGTGTAGTGGCATTTGGTGTCAACTAAGGACACAGTTCATGGGTTATTCTACCCCGGTTCTCCGTGGGGAACCGGGGTAGAATAGTTCCCTTGCACCCCCTTGCAGATCGTAAAAGGCGACAAATGGGGCGGCTTGTTTGCCGTGAGTCGCGGCTCGTGTCAGTGGAGGAAGGGATCCTGGTGCATGAGGACTGCAAGGGGCCAAGGCTCCTTGTGGACCAACACTTCACTTTGGCCTCGACTTCATCTAGGCGAGAGGTTGGCATGGCCCATTCCAATCAATTGGCTGGTCATGCCAAGCCCTAGGTAGATTAATGTAGAATGGATATATATATAGTACAACAACTGTATCTATATTTATATTTACACAATTACCAAGTCATTCTTTACTTCCTAGAAGGCGGTGGCTAGGGTCAATCTAGTACTGGTTATGCTTTTTTGCCTCCATGCTAGAGTATATTATCCTCGTATCCCTGGTGTGTATCTGTCGGTTACCACAGTGCTACACACCCCAATTTTGAGGGCTCCGTGGTGGGTGGGGAGCGAGGATGACGAACCAAAAACAATTCAATATGGATACTCAAAATCCCCCAAATAATAAGAAAAGATTACCAGACACGGAAAAGAAATCGGACTCTGATTCGGACTCACGTCCGAATGCTGATGATTGGCCATGGTTCATTATTATTGAATCATTGAATGACGAGGCATCAGTTGCCAAACTTTCCCCTTTTGCCATTCACAAGGGCATTATGGGAATCGCTGGCACAGTCAAAGACGTGAAGAAACTACGAAGTGGACATATTCTGGTGGAGTGTGCTGAGAAAGCGCATGTCGACAATCTGCTATGTGCAAGCACGCTAGCAGGCGTCAGCATCAAGGCCTCTCCTCATCGAACTCTCAACTCTAGCAAAGGAGTAATCCGGTCTAGAGATCTTGATGGTGTTGATGAGGATGAGATAGCACATGAGCTCAAGTCTCAAGGAGTGTTAAACGTATGAAGAATAGTTATAAAGAGGGATAACAAGTCCATAAAAACAGGGACATATAATCTTCACGTTTGGCAAGCCTTTTCCACCCAAGAATTTGAAAATTGGATACCTTAGTGTGAATGTGGATGTCTTCATCCCAAACCCACTTCGATGCTTCCAATGCCAGAAGTTTGGTCATGGCAAGGATAGATGCAAAAATGAAATCATCTGTTTTAAGTGCGGTCAAAAAGGTCACGACAACACCAGTTGTCAAAACCAGGCAAAATGTTCCAATTGCCTGGGTGACCATATGGCCATATCTAAAGACTGTCCTGTCTGGAAAAAAGAAAAGCTAATTCAGCAGATCAAGACTGAGAAGCGGCTAAGCTACCCAGAAGCTCGAAGGCTGGCTGAGGCGAATACTCCCTCGCCAATCACCAAGAGCTATGCTGTGGCAGCCAAAGCCTCCAACAGGACAATTGAATGCCAGACTGAACTGACGTGGTTGACTGGGGGGAAGCCCACTGCCTTCACCCCAGTCCAAAATCCTACGCCGGTTTTGACCAAAAGTAATAATAGTAATAATAGTATTGCGGTGCAGACACTGGCCGAGCCGGCGATGCCCAAAAAGAAGAAGAACAATTTGTCGGACCGAGTTCCGAAGGGATCTTTGACCCCTACGGACAAAATGTCCAGGGGATCATCGATCTCCAAAAACTTAACATCAAATAGATATCGGGCGCTGGCTAATATTGAGATGCCTGAGACTGTGGAAGCCCACAGTCGAAGTCTCTCTCTCAAATCAAAAGCGAGGGGGAGAACACCTGTCACTGCTCCAAAATGACAGTGACAGGTGCATCTCTTATTCAATGGAACTGCCAAGGTTTTAGGAGCAACATAGAAGACTTGTCTCTTCTTTGTTGCAACCTCAATCCACTCGCTGTTTGCCTACAAGAAACTTATATAAAAGCTTCTGAGAGTTGTAGTCTTAAAGGCTACACCATTCATAACAAGCACGCACCAGATGGAGACCGAGCCGCTGGCGGCTCCTCCATCTTGGTCACACGTGATGTGGTATGTACGCCAGTGGCGTGAGACACGACACTACAGGCTGTAGCTGTTCGTCTGACACTGCATAAGACTGTAACCCTCTGTTCCATTTACATTCCTCTGAGCTCCGTTCTCACTTTACAAGAACTGGACACCCGTGTGGACCAGTTACCATCCCCATATTTACTTAAGGGTGACTTTAAGGGCCACAACCCATTATGGGGGGGGGGGGGACAATAGGAACGCTAAAGGCAAGAGAATTGAGGACCTTGTGGCCGCTCATGCTCTGTGTGTATTGAACGATGGTTCATACACATATTTGCATCCTGGCTACGGAACATACTCCGCCATCGATCTTTTCATTGTAGAACCAGAACTGGCGCTGGACTTTTCGTGGAGGGTCTGGGATGACCTGTGCGGGAGCGACCACTTCCCAATTATTCTTAATTGCAGGGGGGCATCTCCCGTAGAGCGAGAGAGGAGTTGGCGGCTTTGTAAAGCTGACTGGCCCACCTTCCAGACCCTATGTCGCGAGGAGTTCACTCCAGACATCAGTGACATCGATGCCTTCACTGATATGCTGAGATGGATCGCAGAGAAAACTGTTCCGAAGATCTCGGCAACTCCCAAGCGTTTGACGCCTCCATGGTTAGATGACGGCTATAGGAGGGCTATTAAGGAACGAAAGAAAGCTCAGCGTAAATTCCACAGGAGACCGACTGCTGAAAATCTGGCGCTCTTTAGAATTCTGCGCGCTTGCAGAACAATCAAAGAAGCGCGCAGGCAGTGTTGGAGACAATTTGTTTCTAGCATCACCATGCACACGCCGTTGGGCAAAGTATGGACAATGATCAGGAGAATCAAATGAAGGGAAGGTGATTCTTCTGTAGTCCAGCACTTGAAACACAATGGCACCATTCTCACATCACTCGACGAGATAAGTGAAGAATTGGCTCGCACCTTTGCTGGAAACTCATCTTTGACAAACTGCCTCCTGGGCTTTCGGGCCGTCAAGGAACACCAAGAGCGAAAGCTCTTGGACTTTTCTTCCGATGGCGAGGAGCACTACAACTCCCTATTCAGTATGGGTGAGTTGAGGTGTTCTTTGGAAAGCTCGCATGACAAAGCAGTTGGTCCTGATGGAATTCATTATCAATTTTTGAAACATCTCCCTGAACATGCCCTGAGACTGTTGCTTCAACTCTTCAACAACATCTGGGAGTCGGGTGTCGTCCCCACCTCTTGGCGGGAGGCGACAGTAATACCGATTCCCAAACCTGGTAAAGACAAGTTGATTGATTGATTGGTGGTTGCTTTAAGCCGTGTCGGCAGCATAGGCCATATTCACGGCGAGAAATGTTTGTTTTTTGTTCAAACCATCGCTTTTACATGTAAAAGAAGACAATCAATTATGTGCCAATAGACACTAATTAAATTAGAAAGCTCACAATCATATATTTGTGGTCAAGGGAAACAAATTCCCATAGAAAAAGAAAAGTTTTATTAATAATTGATAGAATCCATTTAGTAAACTATATAAGGAGGTACAGTCTAGCTGCCCTCAAAAAGGCTAAAATGTTTTCCTGTTTTACCTTAGTAAAAAGGTCATGCATACTGTTGGCAGTGTAGAACTGTTGGCGCAGGTCAAAAAAAATCAACGCAACTTAGTAAAATGTGTTTGAGTGTCAGTGGGGACTGACACCCAATACATTCAGGGGGAGGTTCCCCCTTGAGCAGAAAAGCATGTGTAAGCCACGAGTGGCCAATACGGCAGCGGCTAAGGACCACTTGGTCCCGCCGACCTCCCGCATGAGTCTGTGGTGGCTTTCCCACAGATGGTTCAATTTGACCAGAGTGAAGCCCACAACTATCGTCCCATAGCCCTCACAAGCTGCATCTGTAAAACCATGGAGCGCATGGTAAACAACCGCCTTGTCTGGCTACTGGAGTCAGGACACCACCTGTCCAGCCTTCAATGTGGCTTCAGATGGGGCTGCAGCACCCTCGACCATTTGGTGCGCATGGAGACCTTTATAAGAGATGCTTTTTGGTAAATATTTTTTTTTATTCATCTGAATACATATTTTGTCAGCGCCGGGGCACTGGTCTTCCAGCCGTCGGAGTGGTCGCATTTCATCTGTACATAGTGGAAGTGGAATGTGTTGCATTGTGTGCAGCACAACCCATTCTGAACATAAAAGAAAGTGGGGGAGCAGCCTATGCTGTATAGTGTACAGCATATGTACTCACCATAGTGCAAGGTATATGCATCACTGTGTGCAGCACAACCCATTCTGAACCTAAAAGAAAGTGGGGGAGCAGCCTATGCTGCATAGTGTACAGCATATGCACTCACCATAGTGCAAGGTATATGCATCAAGATAGAGTGTGCAGTAATGTACACTAGTGGTTAAATCATATGCTGTGTTTGTATATCAGTTAGATTTGGTTTTAATAACGGTTAGTCTTTAAATAGTGCGATGATGTGCATGTATAGTGGTTTATATTGTGTGCATTGCTGGTTGATGTAGTTATTCAGAGGTGGTAATGGGTCTAAAGTAGGGGTAGTGGGTCTCGAGTCATTGAGTTATAATAGTTGTTTGTCAAATGTGGATGGGGGAAATGTCACCTTCCCCCATGCTTTCTTTAAGAAGGAGCACATTGTGGCTGTCTTTTTCGACCTCGAAAAAGCCTATGACCAACGTGGCAGCATGGCATCATGGAGGATCTTCATGCGATTGGCCTTCGTGGCCACTTGCCAATTGTCATCAGGAACTTTCTAGCCTTCAGGCATTTCCGCGTCCGTGTCAAGACTACCTATTCCAGCCTACACTAACAGGAACTAGGAGTACCTCAAGGCAGCATCCTGGCCGTGTCCCTTTTCGGGGTCAAGGTCAATGGTATTGCTGCTGCTGTAAAGCGGGGGGGGGGGGATCTCCTGTAGTCATTTTGTGGACTACTTTGTCTTATATTACAGCGATGCTAACATGAATGTCATAGAGAGACAGCTACAACCAAGCATAAATGGGATCCATCGATGGTCAGTTCTGAACGGTTTCAAATTTTTGCTGCGTAGAATGCATGCGGAACCGGAGCTGACCCTGGATGGGGATCCCATTAAAGTCGTTGAGAAAACCAAATTTCTGGGCCTCATTCTCGACGCAAAACTGTCTTTTGTGCCACAGATAAAGTACCTGAAAACAAGATGCCTGAAAGCGCTGGATATTCTGAGGGTGCTGTCCAGCTCAGAGTGGGGAGCGGACAGAGATGTTCTGCTCTCCGTGTACAGAACCTTGGTTCGGTCACGAGTGGATTATGGGAGCATAGTATATGGTTCCACAAGGAAATCATATATTGGGCTGCTAGACACGATCCACCACCAGGGACTGCGCCTGGCCCTTGGGGCCTTCCACACCTCACCGGTTCAGAGCCTTTACGTCGAAGCCAATGAACCATCACTTAACAACAGGAGAATCAAACTGGCCATGCAATATGTAGTCAAGATAAAAACTAATGCATTAAATCCTGCACACAATTGTCTATTCGAGCAACATGACGAATCCAGGTATGAAGCCAGGCCGAATTACATCCGGCCACTGAGGCCCACGAATGAAACCTCATTTGGAGGCCTTGGGCGTGGATTTGGACGTGTTGGAGGATGCCAAAGTCCCAGAACATCCCCCATGGTCGTTGAGAAAGCCATCGGTTATCCTCCAACTCAAGGAACTGAGGAAGTCTGGGACACATCCACTCGAGTACCAAGGACTGCATGCAGAGATTCAAGGCCAGTTTGCAGACCACCTCTCCATATACACTGATGGTTTGAAAGACCAAAGCCGGGTAGCTGCTGCGGCAGTCTGCCGACGGGAAAAATTTGGTGTACGTTTGCCCGATCAGAGCTCGATTTTCACTGCAGAAGCCCGAGCACTCCTTCTCGCATTGGAGTGTATCGAGGTATCCAACCACGCTAACTATGTTATATACAGTGATTCGTTCTCTTGCCTCCTGGCTGTTGCTGGACTTAAAACGAATCACCCTATTCTAGCAACGGTCATTTATAAAATGAACCAACTGACAACGGATGGGTATGACATCCACCTGTGCTCGGTGCCTGGCCATGCCGGCATACAAGGAAACGGACGAGCTGATCGGGCTGCGAAGAAGGCCCTGAACTGTGATCTTGAACCGTGTCTGATCCCTCACTCTGATCTGAAACCACTAATAGCCACCCACATAAAATCCAAATGGCAACATGAGTGGGATGAAAACATTAATAAACTTAAAGAAATTGAGCCATCTGTGGGAAAACCATCAGGCAAGTAACCACATAGACAGGTAGACATGGGTAGTATGGTGATATCAGGGAGCCTAGGTGGTGTAATGGTTAGCACATCATCATCATCTTGCTGTCGGTCGCGATGCGACAAAGACTGCTTTCATTACTTGATTGCCGCTCTCCATTTAGGTCTCTGCTGTGAGAGTGATGTCCATGAGTCAGTCCATTTCATGAAAGCTGCCTGCAAAAGTATTGAAGTGCTGCCTGCTTTTGCAAGTTACCAGCGGCACTCTCTCAGGGAGCAAATAGAGGTTTCACACCACACAAGAACATGTCCCTGCAGTGGCTGGTCGGCAGATGTTGGGAGTTCCATACATCAGCCACCCTTGATGGTGCCACAGTGACATGATTTTGTGTTCAGGGTTTGCTCCCTTAGCCTTCGGTTCTGTCAAGAACCTGTACCACAAGGCAGTAGTTTACAACTCTGCAGGGCAGGGGTGTCAAACTCCCTGAGGTATTGCAATACCTGCATAGCACACTGGCCCAGAATGCAAAGAGATGTGGGTTCGAGTCCTGCTCTGGGCACAATATTTACCATTTTCATCACCCCCACGACACTAGTTGCCGTGACATGATCCTGTACAAGCTACGCGCTGTATAGTTGTTGAAACTACCCTGTGTATGTATATGTAAGTGCCTTGCCTGTATGTATGTAATTGTAAGCATTAAAAGACTTACAATTCCAGGGAGACGAGTGTAGTAGTCTGCACTGACCTCTCAGGCAAGTAACCACATAGACAGGTAGGCATGGGTAGTGTGGTGATATCATGGAGCCTAGGTGGTGTAATGGTTAGCACACTGGCCCGGAATGCAAAGAGATGTGGGTTTGAGTCCCGCTCTAAGCACAATATTTCCCATTTTCATCACCCCCATGACACTTGTATAATTGCTTATTCAGCACATTTATATCTTTATTTCTTAAGTATATATTTGACTGTCAGCGCTTGTCTGGAGGAGGTACCCAGATGCAGTGGGTATCAGTATGACCAAGGGCCCCTCGCTAGTGGCGCCAGTGTGGCCGCAGATGGAACTAAGCCCAGTGCTGCCACTCTGGATTTGACCAAAAAAGCATAAAATCATTTTTTTTAAATATCAAAATTGTCCTTAAAAAGTATTAAAAAATAATAAATAAGGGTCAACTTACCCTGATTTGTGACCATTTGCTACCTTTTTACGCTAACATGTGCTGCCTGTGAACACGCTTCAGCAATTATGTATGCAGTGTTGCGAGGAGTTGTGGCTGTTGTTGTGCCCTCAGTTTTGCATAGTTCAGTGCACTGTCACTTGGTCACTGACAGCAGAGAGCTCATCAAAAGTTCCACTCAACAGAACACACATCAGTTCTACAAAGAGACTAGCAAAGCACATCTCTCAATCTCATCAAATTCATAATTGTACGTCTGAACAATTTTCAATTACCAGATTGGCAATTTTTTTCAGAAAAAAAAGTATTAAAGAAAGTATGAATAAAGTATAAAAAGTGGGGGGGTTTCCTTGAAAAAAGTATAATACTCTAAAAAAAAAGTATGAAGTGGCAGCACTGTAAGCCCTCTTGTAGTAGATGTATATGATAAAGCATTGATCAGAGGGAGCTGAGATGTGGCATTCTCCTTGTTTATATTCCCATAATAGGTTATAGAGCACATATATATATGTGACGTATAGCGCATTATACGAGTATAAACGCTAAGGGAACATATACACTTTGCTACTTCCTCCATTGGCTCCAGATGTATATGATAAAGCATTGATCAGAGGGAGCTGAGATGTGGCATTCTCCTTATTTATATTCCCATAATAGGTTATAGAGCACATATATATATGTGACGTATAGCGCATTATACGAGTATAAACGCTAAGGGAACATATACACTTTGCTACTTCCTCCATTGGCTCATTGGGGGAGTGCCCCCCCCCATCCCCAGCTGTCGGGAAGTTGTATACAGGTGGCCCCCCTCGCGCCACACATGTTGGAGGAATTTGTTGTTGTTGGTACATAAGTTGATTAAGCAGAGGAAATTTCAATCGTGGATGATTGGTCTTCCTCATTCCACTGCTCCTTGCCCTATCCTAAGAATGCAGAGCGCCAGGATAGGAAGCAACAAGTATCAGTTTTTAAGTCATTGGTTTGACTCGACCAGGGTTCGAACCCACGATCCCACGATCTACCAACACGGGAGACGGATGCTCTAACTCATTCGGCCATCCTGTCTGGGTAATATATATATATATATATATCTATATTAATAATTTGGCATAACTTATACTAAGACATTGTATACATCAATATACAGTAAAACCTCTCTAACCGACCACCTTCACAGATCGACCACTCCCCTATATCGATCGCTTTATTTGGGTCCCAACAATACCATTGTAACCATATTCTAACTCCATAAGCTGACCACCTCCCTAAATGCTCCCAAGGTCGGTCGATTTAGAGAGGTTTTACTGTATATATATGGCAGATATAAACGTTATATGTGTATTAATTGCGTAGAGAAAATATCGGGTACGAATCCCGTCTGCCCAAGTTATTTGAAATATCATGTAAAAGTAATAAATGAAATGTGATTGACCAATCGGTGGCCAGAAATATCTGGCCCTGTGGGTGCGCACGTGGCGCCACCAACTGGGTTTCTTCGAGTCTCGGCTGTGCTATGGCCCCGTCACATTACGATGCATGACACAAGCGTGTGCCCAATGGCTAAAATCACTTTCAAACGTCGAGATGCGTCAAACTTTTCGACGCAGGGGGCAAAGTTGGACGTATACATCCCATATACACAATGTAGCAGAGTGTATGGCCAACGTATGGCCAACATTTGGCCAATGTATGGCCAACGTATGGGCAACGTATGGCCAACATATGGCAATATATGGCCAACGTATGGCTAACGTGCATCCTGGTGAAAAACGCTCGCAATATGCTCACGGTATGCTCAAAGAACGCCGGTGAACATTATATACGTAATTCAAACGCCGGTGAACATTATATACGTAATTCAATCGCCTTATACATTACATACATCAAGACACGGTGGAGAAACACAAAACATACGTTGTACATATGTTAGATGTATGTTATCCATACATTATCCATACGTTGTCAATATGTTATCGATACGCGGACTGTACATTTCCACTGGCTCTCCGTCCGCCTGACGTAGGTCAAAATAGTGCTAAGTAGGGATCAACGTTTGTCTAACGTACATCTAATGTACATCGACGTATGTCTAACGTATACATAACATACACCCGACATAAAAGCCACACGTTGTCGAACGTCGAAAGTTTTGTGCATGCACAACACTTTCGCGGGCTCTTTCATAGACGACTGGTCTTCCTCATTCCACTGCTGGTCGATAGAAAGCCCGAGCCTACACTTTTACCGACCCAAGGGATTTTTAACCTCCCACACCACATAGACATGGTATGAGAGCAACTGGCCTTTGATGACGCTGTAAGTTATACACAGCGGTGGAAATCCAAATTGGCAGAGCTGGGGGCATGGGGAATCGAACCACTGACCCTCAGATTAGGAGTCTGACCTAGAAAAAAGTCAGACACTCTAACCACTCCGCCACAGAGAACGCCACTTGACATGTGAATCGTATAACGACAAACATCGAAGTACATCGACCTATTCCAAAATATGCATAATGAGTGTGTAACATTCGAGGAAATGCATATCGATGTACACCGACGTATTGGCACAAAATCACCTACGTTGGCGCACGACTGCGCAATGCATCATAGTGTGACAGGGCTATTAGTATTACATCGATCGCTTTGTCAACTTTTAAATTAGGTTCAGAGTGTCCTTCACTCTGGAGACTGAGTATGACGTCACGTGCGTGTACGCTACGTGGAGGAAATGGGAGACGGTGTGCGAAGACTACAACGAGTGCAAAGCGGACCCCGACATCTGCGGCATCCGCGGCCAGTGTCGGAACACAGTCGGATCGTACGTGTGCATCTGTCCGTACGCCGAGTCTTACGACAAGTTGCTGAACAAGTGCACCAGTAAGTTGGTTGGTTGTTGGAGTTTTACGTCCTGGCAACATGTAAGGTCATATCAACCTGAGGAGTTTCCTATGAGTTGGTTGGTTGTTGGAGTTTTACGTCCTGGCAACATCTGCACCAGTAATAGACTACATCACGGTTCCGACTGCGCATGCGCTGAAAACGGTGTTGGGAGCAAAGCAAAGGCTTACAGCCATTGAGTTTGCCGATACACATATGGCAAAACTTTGATTTTATTCAAAATAAATAGAAATATATAACAATTTGGCACAAATATGGACAGAAGGATGCAATATAATAATATAATGAATATGTTTAAGACACAACTCTCCATAATTAAGCATTTTGAGCTAAGAAACATACCATCTCAGTCACTTTACAGGCAAAGAATATATAACCAATATCTGATTAACCCTACGCATTTTCTATTTCGACATATGTCATTAACCATAGGATATGAATAAAAACATGAATACAATAAGTAAAACTGACTCTGGCTATGGCTCTAACATTAGTCTGAGTGACTAGATTTGTATAAATCTAAATGCACATGGCATAAGATGTCCTGATTATATTGATGTAAATGCAATGCTGGATTAATATCTTAATTTATTATATATATTTTTTTAGTTGGTATTCTACGTTTCAAACAAGAGCTGAGATGAGCTGAAACTAGCACATTTCATAGCTGCACCCAGTGTATTAGCATGTGCCATGTGCTTCTGGGGGGGGGGGGGGGTTGTTTTGCTCTGACGCATTCCACAATGCACCACGCCGCTGGAACTGTGATGTAGTCTATTGATGACGGCCAGAGTGAAACACACTAAGCGGTGTCAGGACACGGCGCGCCTAGTGGCAAATGGCGGAACCACGCTCACGTGGTGTCACCTCATGACCCAGTCACACTACGGCTTGCGACCACTTTGTAACCACTTAGGGCGTAATCGATTAATCACACTCGGGTCACCCGAGCCACTTTTTGGCGCATGCGCACATCCTACAGACTCGGGTTGAATAAACGAATACGCTCGGGGTGGACAAGATGGTGGCTTAATCTAAAACTTAATATTTTTTTTCAATAACAGATATATAAGTCCAGCAAAATAGGATTTAAAGTATTTTATGATTGTAGAAGCTGACAATCTGGGTTATTTTTTAAAAAGCATTAAAACAACACGTAGGACCTGTACTGGTAGCTGTTATCCGACAGGTACCAGCACAGATGTGAAGTCGTCGCTCCCAGCGAACCCCAGCCAAGAGGTGGGTTACTGGGGTCGGGTCGTTTTGCACACGGCACATGTATTTCTCCACTCCACTCGCGGTGTTCGATTTAAAATTCTGACGACTCGGGTGACCCAAGTGGCCCAGGTCGAGTTAATCGATTACGTCCCAAGCGACCACTTTTGATCAAAGAACCCACCGTCTTGCGAACTCCTTGTGATCTCCTTGTGACATCCTTGTGGCTAAAACAATGATCGGCGACCTCCTTGCGACCAAAATGGTCGCAAGGACGTCGGCGACCACTGAGGACCACTTTCGACCACTTGTGACCTCTTTGCGGCCACCCCTTTTTGTTGTGGTACAAAGCGGTTGAAGTGGTCGCAAGCAGTAGTGTGATCAGGGTATTAGACCACAGTCACACCAGGCTTCCATATGCTTGTGACCACTTGTGACCAACAAAAAAAAAAGCTGGGGTGGTCGCAAGAGGTCGAAAACAGGTCTCTATTTCGTCCGCGCTGGTCGCGGATCAGTTTGCGACCATTTTAGTCGTAAGGAGGTTCCATGTGATCAATCGGCGATCAGTCGGCGATTAGTTGGTGATCAATCGCCGATCAGTTGGTGATCAATCGGTGATCAGTTGTCGATCAGTCGGCGATCTGTTGGTGATCATTTGGCAGTCGGCTGGCGATCAGTTGGCAGTCGGTTGGCGATCAGTTGGCGATCAGTCGGAGATCAGTTGGAGATCAGTCGGCGATCAGTCGGAGATTAATTCCAGACTGGTCCCTGTTAGTCGCAATGTGAATGATAGGGCATTTTGATCGTTGATCAGTCTGCGACCAGTCGGGGACCATCACCGACTGCTCGCCGACTGCTTGGTGATGCAGTCTTCGATTACAGAGAAAAGGAATGCATAAAGGTATGATTTCCACATATTAAATGTAACAGATTTTGTTGTCCTTTTCTTCGATTGCAGAGAAAACCTATAGGGATCCACAAAGTTATGGATTTAGTATAGATTAGATTAGATCAGATTGTTTGAGCTGTATGCTTAGGCCAAGTCAGAAACTTCACCACCAGAAAAAATGTCATATGAAACGGGGTTAGTGTCGCAGACCTTAAACGCGCGGTGTTACCGTAACACCGCCTCCTGCATACTGACTTTTCAGCGCTAAACCAGAAATCCCGTTTAAACGCGTTTTGGCTCGGTAACACTGACTCCTGCATATGGCCCCAGGGCCCGTATGCATGGAGCGGTGTTAGCGAGCCAAACCGCATTTAGGGCGGGATTTATGGTTTAGCGCCGAAAAGTTGGTATGCATGGAGCAGTGTTAGGCCTAACACCGCGCGTTTAAACTCGGAAATTCTAACTTTGCTCATAGCAGGTTTACAGCGGTGTTAGTGTTAGGTTAGTGTCAGGATCAAGCCCAAATCTAATCAATGCTATCATATTTAACAGAATTAAATACGCCATAAGTGAAATTTTATCAATTTAACCATAAATTCGAAGCAATATTAACGCTGCCGCCGTAACAGCGGCGATATTAATATTAATATTTTCGAATCGATGAACGTAAAGTAAACAAATCACCGCAGCCGCCGCATCGACATCGCTTTCCATACTGGCGGTGGCGGCGGCGATTTGTTTACTTTACATTCGTCGATTCGAAAATATAAATATTACATACGCAATAAGTGAAATTTAATCAAATTAACCCTAAAAACGAAGCGATATTAACGCTGCCGCCGCATTGGCGGCGTTATTCATATTGTCGAATCGAAGGATTTCACAAATCTATAAATACATTCACGTTTAGCTAACACTCACCGTTTAGGTGCCCATGCATACGGCTTGACATAGTTCTCGACGCCGCCGATAAACGGTGATAGCTACCCAGTGTTAGAGGCTTAACACCACATGCCGCTAACACTGCTCCGTGCATAAGGGCCCAGGGCCCACCACATGTGGTGACAATGCTCTGTTCGGTTGGCATGGGCAGCAATGAGTTTAAATCTGCTGGCATTAGCTGTGTACATTCTGCAATATATGGTTCATCGCGTATTGTTGTTAAGGCCTTCTCAAGCTGTTGGTAAGTGATCATTTTATTCAGCGGATAAAGGTATTTTTTCAGTGCCGAGGCACTGGTCGTCAGGCCATGTTATGTTACATTCATTGAATGATTGTACACTGCAGTTTGATTGATTTCTAATGTAAGCTGGCATTGTATTGAAGAGCTGGACTCCTCAGACAGAAAGACATCTTTCCGGCAGTGTTCTTGTTGACTGGGGCATTTGTATTATTGCCGGTGTAGAAGGAAATCACAAACCCTGTAAATCGCAAACCCCCACATGTGATTTCCTAGGAAATCGCAAACCCCCATGGCACATATGGGCATGGGGGGTTTGCGATTTCCTAGGAAATCACATATCCCCCGTGGCCTGGCATGACATCAAAACTAATCAATTAATCCATCTTGATCCTCCTTGAATCCATTTTATCCCCCAGATCTGGTAGAAGTCCAAAAATCAAACATAGGCCTATAGCTGCCATGCTTGTGGTGATAAATGCTACAAAGCATGGGGAGGTTTGCAATTTCCAGGGGGGCGTTTGTGATTTCCTAGTAAGTCGCAAACCCCGGTGTGGCAGTAAATCGCAAACCCCTGGAAATTGCACACCCCGGGGTTTGCGATTTACTAGGAAATCACAAACCCCCCCTGGAAATCGCAAACCCCCCTGTGTTTTGTAGCATTTTCATACGGAAGAAGTCAAATATCTCTCAAATTACACCATCTAGAAACTAATCGCTTGGTAGACATAGAGAAAACATCTTTACCATAAAGATTATATTAAATTGATAAGGTTAGGGTTCTTGATTTCTATTAATTTTGAATAAAACTAACATTTTGCACTGCGCGTACCGTCAAATTTCATACTTTTCAAATAAAGAAAATGAGATCAAGTATCCAGCAACTATGTGCAAATACCGCCGATCGTCGCGAAGCAGTTCGGTAAACAAATGACCACCGCCGCTTCGACGTCGATATCCATACTGTCGAACGTCAACTAAACATCACCGCCGCCGCATCGGTGGCAATGTATTAAGCCCAAATCTATTCAATGCTATCATATTTAACAGAATTACATAGGCAATAAGTGAAATTTTATTAAATTAACCCTAAAATCGAAGCGAGATGAATGCTGCCGCCGCAACGGCGGCGATGTTAATATTTTCGAATCGACGAATGTAAAGTAAACAAATCGCCGCCGCCGCCGCCGCCGAATGGGGGGTTTGCGATCTCCAGGGGGGATATGTGATTTCCTAGGAAATCGCAAACCCCCCATGCCCATATATGGCTTGGGGGTTTGCGATTTCCTAGGAAATCACAAGTGGGGGTTTGCGATTTACAGGGTTTGCGATTTCCTGCTACACCGGGATGTGCAATTTCAAGGGGTTTACTGCCACAACGGTACCTTACCAAGTCTACCATATCTTTTTGAATGATACATTGTTATGCCATAGTTAGGCACTGCGCGATAGTTAGGTAAGTTATTTTGTTCTTTTCTTCGATGACAGAGAAAACATGTCGGAATACATCAAGCTATGATTTCCGCATACTAAATGTGACAGATTTGTTTTGTTCTTTTCTTTGATGACGGAGAAAACATGTCGGAATGCATAAAGTTATGGTTTCCGCATACTAAATGTAACAAATTTGTTTTGTTATTTTCTTTGATGACAGAGAAAAATGTTGGAATGCAGAAGTTATGGTTTCCGCATACTAAATGTAACAAATTTGTTTTGTTATTTTCTTTGATGACAGAGAAAACATGTTGGAATGCAGAAGTTATGGTTTCTGCATACTAAATGTAGCAAATTTGTTTTGTTCTTTTCTTCGATGACAGAGAAAACATGTCGGAATACATCAAGCTTTGATTTCCGCATACTAAATGTAACAGATTTGTTTTGTTCTTTTCTTCGATGACGGAGAAAACATGTCGGAATGCATAAGGTATGGTTTCCGCATACTAAATGTAACAGATTTGTTGGTTTTTTCCTTCGATTACAGAGAAGATCTGTGGCAATGTGCCTCACGATCCACACACCACAATCCCCACCTACTTCCGGCATGAAGCCGAGGTTGTCCGCATTGTCTGCGACGATGGATTCCAGGTTAGCAGTGACACTTCGCTACAGTCATGCGCAGTCGGTGCTCATCAAGAGAACATAGAGACTCCAACCCCATATCGGGCAATAACTGATTATCACACCTAGGCCTTCGCTAAACTGGTCTGCAATTTAATTATTTTATAATAATTTCTTTAACAAAAAATAGATAGATATTTTCTTTAATAATTTAATAATTTTTATAATTTTATATTATTATTATTATTATTATTATTTTAAATATAAAAGCCATATTCAGTGATGCTAATTTATGGGAAAGCAACTGCTTTGTATGTCAGTCAAACTGTTAATAACACCAACCCCAATTAGGTCAGTGTATCATATAAGCAACCAATATCAGGAAAATACAAGCACACACCATGCAATTTACTACCACTTGCTCTTATGCACTATTTTGAGTTAAATTTCAGTCACATTTCTTGTAATGTTCAACTACTAGAGATTTCCTAATATAAGCTTTATCCTTCTGTTGACCACATAACTCAATTATACACTTGGGCATGCATGCCGGAGATGAGGCTGTGATTAGAATAAGGCCAAATTAAAAAAGAATCGATGATCTTCCTTGTGATCAAAAATCCAAATGGCAACATGAGTGGGATGAAAACATCAATAAACTTAAAGAAATTGAACCATCTGTGGGAAAGCCACCACAGACTCATGCGGGAGGTCGGCGGGACCAAGTGGTCCTTAGTCGCTGCCGTGTTGGCCACTCGTGGCTTACACATGCTTTTCTGCTCAAGGGGGAACCTCCCCCTGAATGTATTGGGTGTCAGTCCCCACTGACACTCAAACACATTTTACTAAGTTGCGTTGATTTTTTGGCCCTGCGCCAACGGTTCTACACTGCAGGCAGTATGCATGACCTTTTTACTAAGGTAAAACAGGAAAACAGTTTAGCCTTTTTGAGGCTGGACTGTACCACCTTATATAGTTTACTAAATGGATTCTATTAATTATTAATGAAACTTTTCTTTTTCTATGGGAATTTGTTTCCCTTGACCACAGATATATGATTGTGAGCTTTCTAATTTAATTAGTGTCTATTGGCACATAATTGATTGTCTGCTTTTACATGTAAAAGCGATGGTTTGAACAAAAAACAAACATTTCTCGCCGTGAATATGGCCTATGCTGCCGACACGGCGTAAAGCAACCACCAATCAATCAATCCTTGTGATCACGCAAATCAGGGTCGGGCGGGTATTTTATATTTATTTTTGTTATTTTTTCTGGCATATGACGTAGACGTAATATGTAACCAGATGCAATGGCCGAATGAGTTGAGCGTCCGCTTCCTATTCTGGTAGGTTGTGGGATTCAAACTCTTGGGTTCGAACCCTAGCTGAGTCAAACCAATGACTTAAAAATTTAATGCGAAAGTTGAATTCCTGCTAGTGCAACACATTTTTAACAGGTTAAAATAGCATCAAAATGAAATAAAAACAGGGGCAGGCGATTTTTCAGGCATTGGCGGGGACGATCACCATTAAAAAATCTTTATTTGGCATAAAATGGTGTATTTCCCAATTTGACCTTTTAAAAATTGTCTATGACCTTGGGAAGCAATGTGAAATTTAGGCGCAGTGCTTTTCCAATTTGCCCCCCCCCCAACAAACCCCTCCCCACACCCCCCAAAAAACACCCCACTATACAACGCATTGGTTATATAGTATCCTGGTCACGGGACAAATGTCATGAAGATTGTTTCCTCAAATGGTAAACATTGCGCATAGAATCGGATTTGAACCTACACGTCCAGCATTCCAGGGCTAGCATCCTAACCGTTAGGCTATCTAGGTTCCTTGATTATTTTTTTTTTTTTATTGAGGCCAAAAGAAAGCTAATACATGGAATTGTAGAGCATCAAGGTTACTTATGCAACCTGATTCAATCAACCTACCCACCCCTACCTGTGTATGTGGCATTTCACCTGGAGAAGTCAGTGCACTTCATTGTTCATGGTGGTCAGCCACCATGGGTAATTTGCGCGCGAACAAGGAGTCATCACGGTGGCGCCCCCTGGGTTCGAATCCCAGAACGACCCCTACCGGAATTCCCGCGGAAGCACGCCCTCACGAGACGTCACGCCACGTCCTTCCTCACAAATCGCCAGCCACCAGACCATCACTTCCACCACGGCAGCCGGACGAGCAGCTCACCACCAACTCAGCTCAGCTCTCCACCTCTCAGCCCCTGGGCTAGCTCTCCAACCAGCAATCACCTCATCGCCGCTTCACCACTCAGCCCCACAGGCTCACTCTACAACAGCCGCATGACCAGCTATCCACTCAGCCTCATGGCTCGCCCTACAAATCGTCATCCCACGCACAACGAAACGCACACGCCGGGACACGGACGAGACCATCATAGGCGACCCCATGCCGACCACCTCTCCAGACACCGTCACGCCACGCACCCGAGGGCGGCCGCATACGGTGACCGGCCTGCCACCCGCCGCGCCGACCTCCACACCGGCCGCTGCCTCCCAGGCCACTGCCACCGTCCTCCAGCCCACAGCCGCCCCTGCTCAACCCCTGAAGACACCCGACGAACACACCACACCTCACGGAGCAAGGCTAGCACAACAAGATGCCCTGGAAGCCTCAAGGCAGATGGCCCTGCTACAAAAATCGTTCGCTGACACCTTGGAACAGCAGGCCGAGGTGAACAAGACCATCTTGGACAAGATGTCAGCCATGGAGACGTCCAACCGGAAAAGGAAGCGATCCTACAGCAGAGAATCCTCAGCAACCTCGTCCCGGTCGTCCCCGGGCAGACAACCTACGGCTCACCGCCACCTCGGTCGCGGGTGCAGAGAAGCCTCCTCATCCCCCGAGACTAACCGTACGAGGCGCCCCACCTCTTCAACATGCGAAAGAAACACTCGACGCAACCGTGACGATAAAGAATGGGGCAGGAACAAGGACCATCGACCCACGAGACGCTCCCCATCATCAGAAGACGATACCAGGCACCGCAACGTCATAGACGAACTACTTAACCAAGGTGGCACCTACAACAAGCAGCGCAGAGGTAGGAAGCCCATTCTCCCCCACACATACGTAATAAGGGGGGACCTAAAAGGCAAGGTAGCACAAGGAGAAAGCACATGGTACAAGTACATAGCCGCCCTCCACAGGATGGCTAAGGACACCTCAGTACCACGCAGCTGGGTTGACCTTCTCGCAGAGCACGTCGAGCATCTGGTCGAGATGGCAGGAGAGTGGGAATGGGAGACATGCCTGGCCTGGTCCGAGCGAATTTTCAACATGATGGACGACGGCAGGCTCCCACGAGGATGGAAAGACCCCACAGCCATAAAGGACACACAACGAGATGCGTGCCTCACGGGCACCAGAAGCCTCCACGTCCAAAAATGCCTCATATCCGGCAGGCGCGCACAACGATCGCCTCAGCATCGTGCGGATGACGACTACAACATGAGACCCGACCCTCCAGCCACCACCGGGTATCAACAATATAAACGCCGCAAATTCAGCTATGAGACCGACGGTCGTCCATGTCACAGATGGAATACCGGACAAGACTGCAGGTTTACAACCTCACACCGCACAGGCACAGAATGATTCGTGCACCTGTGCGCCTGGTGCGCCAACAAATATCGGCGCGCAAATCCACACAAAGAACTCGAGTGTAACAACAAGAGAAGACAGCTTGAGAAGTGCCAAATAGCCGCGCCTGCCGACACAAACCAAGACAAGTCGGATATTTGTTAGACGGCCCGCACAGGGCCATTAAGAGCAATATTCAACAGCCGCACGGCAGTGCCCAAAAAGAACCCACCAGCCCTAACGGCGATATCAAAACACCCCGCGAGGGCGCACCAGATGGGAACCACCACCCACCCCATGCCTCACAAGACGCCGCCACACCACACCTCCCTGCCGCCGCAGCAGACAGCGCCGCTACACACGATACCAGAACACAGGCGGCGCCCCCTACCGCCAAGGGAAACGCAAGCACCATCGCGCCACATGACACCGACAACACACAAGACTCTGCCGCCCTTCATCATGCCCTAGCGCTACCCCCACACAACCACAGCAGGACACCAGAATCCAGAACGAGTAGCTCGCCCGACTCCAGCCGGTAACGCACACCCCCCCTGGAGGCGATGCAACGGCTGCCCCGGGCGGACCCTCGTAGCTACTAACGACCCCAAGGCACATACTCCAGACGACCCAGCAACCTTGCAACCTGCCGCCACCACCATAACACCAACCGGGAACACGGACATTACACCACCCCCCCCCCCGCAGGCACTCACGCTAACGAGGCCCATAACGGCACAAAGGCCACCTCAGAAGAGGCAGCACAGACGCACCCATCACATCAAGACACAGCCTCAGACACCGCCACCACATGCCGCAGACCAACCGACAACCCAGAACTGCCACCCCATCCGGCAGATATCACAACGACCGGGACTCACAACCACAGCTGGAGCGCATCAGAGGATGCCACCACCCACCATACCGCCTCGGTACATGACGGTACAGTCGCCACGCAACACGACGCAGCCCCACAACCAGGCACCACACCTACCACACCATGCCACAACACTGACACCAACAATGAAGTAGCTCGGCGCGCATACCGATTCACACCAGCCGGAAGCCACTGCCATCGTACGCCGTCACCACGCGATCCCGGCCCCGGCGGGAACGGCAAGGTGGGGCTCATCCGCCCCATCCCCGCCCCTCACCGCGCCAGGACTTATACATTTGGTCAGCAGACCTGGCCCGAGCCTACCGCCAACTGCGGTCCTGCCCCCTATCCGTTCCCCTCCTCAGGGTCACCGTGGACTCCAAGGTCTACTTCGACGTCGCCCCAGCGTCCGGGTGCAGAACATCCTCGATGGCCTGCGCCCACACCACCAACGCCGTCGTCTACCTCCTACGACGGTAGGGCCCTACGTCCTCTCCTACCTCGACGATTGTGTCGGGGTGGCGGCCACCAAGAAGGACACCGACGCCGCCTACACCAACATGATCCGAATCATGGCGTTCCTGGGACTATCCTTATCCCCCACAAAATGCACCCCTCCCATGCATAGACTCGAGTGGCTCGGATATCAGATATGCACCCAACAAATGATGGTACGCATACCCGACGACAAACTTGCCGACATAATATCCGAATGTAACCAAGTGGCCACCGGAACCAAGATCACCCGGACCACACTACAGAGGATAGTCGGATGTCTCCAGTACGTGGCCAAATGCGTTGCCCAAGCTCGCCGCTTCATGAACAGGATATTAGCCGCACTGCGAGACACCCCCCTGGACAGGAAAACACCTCGTCACAACCGATCTCATTCGGGAACTCCAATGGTTCTCGGACTATGCAAGAACCACCAATGGCATAGTTCTCCTGAAGCCCTCCCAAAAGGGGACCTCGGTCATAGAATGTGATTCCTCCCTAAGGGCCGGGGGGGCCCACTCTGAGACCTCATACTCCTCTGAGGCATACCGGCCAGAGCACCTCGCCACGGGACACCACATAAACCGCCTCAAGGCCATCAACCTGGTCGTCGCCCTAAGACTACATAAAACCCGTCAACACCGACAACCAGACCGGGCGGGCAAGGACCCCGTCCTCTGCGCCTGCGCCAGGGAGATATGGCGGTTCGCTGCATTACACTCCACCAACATCGAGGTAGTGCACAAGCCAGAAAATACCTCCTCCTAGCAGACGCACTTCGCCACGCCTCCCTTCGACGATGTCGCCCAAGAGAAAGCGCGCACCATCTGCCAGCGCCTCGACCTCACACGCATCCGTGTCCGCCACTCCAACACTGTCATACCCGACACTATTTAGACCTGGGGATAGTAATATTTGCTTTCTATCCCCAGGTCCCCCGCAAGACGACAATGCCCGGATTGCGGCCCTCTGCACGGCCGGACTCGCGGCCGGGACCTGGCAAAACAAGGCCCGACAGGTGGCGTGATACATCCAACACTCGTGTGACCTCTGCTACGACCCCCGTCGTCCGTCCCAGTACCACGTGATGGCCTTCATTGCCTCCCTGAATGAGTCCCTCAGGTCCCCCTCAGCCGTCCTCAACTACATCAGCGGGGCCCGGACCTGGGTCCGCCTCATGGGAGGTGCCACGGATGCCTTCAACACATACCCGGTGTCCGTCGTGAAGCGGGGGGTGGTTCGACATCCACTCACACCCCCAAGCACGCCCCACCCATCACCCCCTCCCCTGATACTCAAACACATCGTCGCTTACTTCCGGTCGACGGGCCCCGGGGGCCGGGTCCTCACGGCCGCGGTCCTCCTCGGCTACGCCACTCTTCTCAGGCAAGGAAAGCTACTAAGGACTGGACGACAATGAGACCCTGGACACACCATCAGAGGCGACGATGTCGTCGATACCGGACGACTCATAATCATTCGAGTTCGCACAACCAAAACCACAGTGGCACCAGCCGCCGCCTTCTCCATTACAGTGAGACCACTGGACAACCCCCATCTATGTCCTGTGCAGGCTTGGCACGCGTATAAGCGGGTCACTACCACCGCCCCCACGCACCTGCTCTAATCCTCCCCTACGGGCGCCCACTGACCGCCATAGCCCTCACCACCGCCCTCAGGGTCCGCCTCCTCGACGCACGGACCCCGGACCCAAACTATTACATGCTACACAGTCTCCGCCGAGGAGGGGCGCAGGCCTCCATCGAGGCGGGCGCCCGCCTCGACGAGATACGACAGCTCGGGAACTGGCGGTCGTCCGCCGTCTTCACCTACGTCCCCAGGACGGCCTTCTCAGCCACGACTCGGCTCCTCCCACATTTGGTTGAGGGGCCGAGTTGAGATACAGCCTGATCCAGCGTTCACACTGACTTACTGTACACTGATTGTCATACCTCTGATACTGACTTACTGAACCTGTACCACCCCCGATTGACTATTTTGCAACTTACTGAACACTGTGTTTGAATAAAAATCCATTCATAAGAGCTCCTTGTTCGCGTAGAAAATTGTTCATGGTGGCCAGCCACCATGGGTAATTTGTGCGCGAACAAGGAGTCATCATGGTGGTGCCCCCTAGGTTCGAATCCCGGAACGACCCCTACCGGAATTCCTGCAGAACCATGCCCTCGTGAGACCCGTGACGTCACACCACGCCCTTCCTCGCGAATCGCCAGCCACCAGACCATCACTTCCACCACGGCAGCCGGACGAGCAGCTCACCACCAACTCAGCCGCCGCCCACCCCACAACAAATGAACACAACTCGCAAGGGTTGAGGGGCCGAGTCGAGATACAGCCTGATCTAGCGTTCACACTGACTTACTGTACACTGATTGTCATACCTCTGATACTGACTTACTGAACCTGTACCACCCCCGATTGACTATCTTGCAACTTACTGAACACTGTGTTTGAATAAAAATCCATTCATAAGAGCTCCTTGTTCGCGTCGAAAATTACACGCATGTATTATTTCAGGTGAAAAGCACCGGGGGTCACCATTATGAGATGACCTGCACTGATGGAGACTGGGGACCAGTTGGCACCATTTGTGAAGGTTTGTACATCTATACAGTGGAACCCCGTTATAGCGCACCCTCCAATTTAAAGCTGCATAGTCCGATGAAATCATCAAATTTTCAAAACCAAAGCAATTATCTAGATTTGATTTGACATATCTAACTTACAAGTTACATACTGACACACTTATTAAACATTTGTTACCACATGTGTCAAATATGCCAACAGAAACTTGTTTCAAAGAAATAATATATAACCAATGTCTGATTAACCTTATCTATTTTCTAGCTCTACAGATGTTATTAACCATAGGATATAAATAAAAACATGAATAAAATAAGTAAAACTGACTCTGGCTATAGTTCTAACACTACTACCAGTCACTAGTCTGACTGACCAGATTTGTCTAAATCTAAATGCAGATGGTATAAGATGTGCAGATTAGATTGATGTAAATGCAAGGCTAGATAAATATATTTGCTAGTTGGTATTCTATGTTTCAAACGAGAGCTGAGATGAGCTGAACCTAGCACATTTCATAGCTGCACCTAGTGTTTTAGCATGTGCCATGTGCTTCTCGCGGGTTTGTTTTATTTTGACGCATCCCATAATGCACCGCACCACTGGAATAGAGGGGGTGTAATGACATCACGAGACAACTTCCGGTGGCCATATTGGATTACATATGAAAGGCTTGGAAATGCTTACATTGTGTTTATTTACTGATTTGTTGGTTTATTTGTCACTGTTTTGAACAGTTTGGCCTCAAAAGTTCATGGAAAAGGGTTTTATTGATGGAGGAGAAGTATTTTTATAATCATGTAGTCTCACATCGTTGCTAAACTGCAGTATGTTGACACTTTGGATGCTCTGTCAAAGAATTAGAAAGATTCAGGCAGTACCCACTGGCGCCACATACTTCAGCGGCCGTCGACAAGGTAGGCCTAGTGGTGGCTGATGTGTTATTGTGGCTGATGTGTTCTTGGTATAAGACAGGGGGCGCCATAGGTGATATTAAGTGTAATCCAAGATGGCTAATTGCTGAGTGTTGATATCACAAGCGTTCCCTCTATTACAAACTAGTCTATAGCCGATGTTTACTTTTTTGTGCTGGGGTGGAGGGTGGGGATTGTTAAACAAACAAACAAACAAACAACACTCAACAGTCCCCTCATTATCATATGGTATCGACCAACCCTACTTGCTCATGGCCTACAACTGGGTCACTAACCTTTTACATCTTGCAGATATAGATGAGTGTAAGGACAAGCTGGTGTGTGGAAAGGAGAAGGAATGCCGGAACATTCCCGGAAGTTACGTGTGCATCTGCGCCTTCTCCAATTTGTACCTGCGCAGCAAGAACCAGTGCACCGGTAAGGCCAACAGAAAAATAAGGGGGGGAAACTAACAAGACCCCCCCCTCCCCCACCCCTGCCTCACCCAAAAATCTCACACTAAACCCACATCACATCTCACACTGTCTCAGGCATATTTTATTGGAATTTGGGGAAGGTGGATGGGTTTAATTTGTTTTAAATATTTGTTTTAACTGTTCGAATGTTCAAAGCAACATGGGTAATTCGGGGACGCGGGGAAGACTCACGTAACTAAGGACGCCGACTGCAGCGCCGCCGTCTACTTGGTGCGTCTGCCCACGACGCGGGTGGGGAATGCAAGAACTAAAATCCGATAGCCTGTGGACGATGGCGTTTGAATCTTGGCCTTATTTTTTAGATAAATATATCAAACTGATCATTATAACCTACTAATCATTAGTCTAAAGTAATTTTGATGAAAACATTCAAATTTCAGAGCAATTTGAGCTGAAAGAACCCAAAATCATTTCGACAAACTTGCCAAAAGTCCTGTACCTATCACACAGATTACTATCTCGTGATGGTCATGTTATAATATTACT
The DNA here is from genome assembly GCA_030323885.1 of Branchipolynoe longqiensis. Lineage (NCBI taxonomy): Eukaryota > Metazoa > Annelida > Polychaeta > Phyllodocida > Polynoidae > Branchipolynoe > Branchipolynoe longqiensis. The sequence continues at coordinate 30,708,794 of CM059202.1, read as the reverse complement.
GGATGCCCGGCTGCATGAACACCAGATAATACTACAAACTCTTCCCCTTCATTTCACTCCCTGATGCATCCCTTAAACCCTTCTACAAACTCCTAAGGAATAAAGGGAAGACAAGTCACACAGATCAACAGTGAAGAAGTTGCGCTTTATTGCATCAACTCCTGTACACCTACTAGTGACCTATCACCCACACCCCTTACCTTCTGTCCACACAAAATCTCATTACTAATTTAGCCTGTATAAGAATCAGTGCCTACAGCCCATTGAACCGGAGTCCCTTGGGTCTTGCACTCAACTCAATTTAGATATATGAATTTGCCTAGCATCAGACAGAGTGTCTGGGGTCCTGCTCTAGAGTAGTTGTCTCACTCAAGAGCCAGGAGTAGAGTGATCTCTCTCCAGTGTGTCTGAAGCAGAGTCTTGAATAATTAATGAATCTCAGAATGAGGCTAGTGTGGTCAGAGAGCCAAGAGGGCATAGGTGACTCCACAGCCGGGGTGGGAGCCACCCCCCAGTGGTGGTGGCTGTCACTCAACTCAGCTGCAGGTGCATATGCAAATTAGGCTGGTGGGCCCACCCCGTGGTCATGGGTGGAGAGGTAGTTGCAGACAGTTACAATATATCTCTGTTAATATGACCTTTTCTCCAATTGCACTCTTTATGGATGCATAGAGAAACATGCAAAATTTACTAAAGCGCTAAGACCAATTTTCTCATTGATGGCGCGTAAAGGACATATTATGCTCCCCTACATTGACGACTCGTTTATTGTGGTGCATTCAAATGCAGCTTGCCAAGATGCGGCCAGCTCCTTGATTGTATGCCCCTAAAACGGAAGTATCAGGTCTAGTACTGAGAAATATGAGCAAGGAAGACATATTTTAAATATGCCCCCCATATGGATGCCAGGGCCGTCGCACCCTCTACCCCCCCCCCCCTTTCTGCCTGGTACTGGTACGGGTTAAGTTATGGTGTGATTTTTTATTTATTTTTTGGTACATTAGTTGTTTAAGCACGGGAAATTTCAGTCGCAAGCGATTGGTCTTCCTCATTCCACTGCTCCTTGCCCTATCCTAATATTGCTGAGCATGTGGCTAGGAAGCGACAAGTATCAATTTTTAAGTCATTGGTTTGACTCGACCAGGATTCGAACCCACGACCCCACGATCTACCACATGGGAGCCGGACGCTCTAACTCATTTGGCCATCCCGTCTGGTTACTTTGTTTGTTGTTTTACGTCCTAGCAACATCTAAGGTCATATCAGGACGGGTGATATGATATGGTAATTAAAACTCCATGTGTATTACCGGGTGCAGTGGCCGAATTGGTAGAGCGCGGGCCTCGCGTACGGGAGATCGGGAGATCGGGAGTTCGGTTCCCGGTCAAGTCAAATCAATGACTTACAAAATCTATATTTGTCACTTCCTAGCGTGGTGCTTTGCATTAATAGGATAGGCCAAGGATTGGTTAGCTCAGTGTCAGGACAATGTGACTGAGTGGGATATCGAGTCATGGTGCCAGTGGCCTGATTTCCCAGTGAGGCAGCAATATAAAGTCGTCATGGGTGTGCACTGTACCAAGTCGGTACCCCTCTTGATATGACCTTAGATGTTGCTAGGACGTAAAACCCCAACAACCAATCAACCCATGTACAGTAAAACCTCTCTAACCGACCACCTCCCTAGATCGACCACTCCCCTATATCAATCGCTTTATTTGGGTCCCAAACGATCGCCCATACAATAAATACCACTGTACCAATAAATAAAGCACCTCTCTATACCGACCACCTCACTTAAGGCCCTGTCACATTACGGCGTATGGCGGGAGCGTATTGAAAACCTACATAAGTCCTGCGGGTGCTGGCCTATGATGACCTTTGGTGACCTCTCGGGTGGTTTTGAGCGTATGTGGAACCTATGAGGAGCGTATGAGGAGCGTATGAGGAGCGTATGGGAGCATACTGTGACATTTTTTGACAGTTTTGATTGGCATGTGGAGCGTACGAGTAGCGCACGAGTAGCGTACGAGTACCGTACGAGTACCGTATGCGTAGCCTATGAGTAGCGAATGCGTAACCTAAGCGGAACCTATGCTTAGCGTATGCAAAGCATATCTTATCTTAAATAAACTGAATAATTAGTGTTCAATATTTGTGTGGCATCCAGAGTAGGACGGTCCAAACATGTGCTCCAACCACTATCAAAAGCGACTACCTGTTAGGAAGCAGTCTCCATATATGATATATGAAGAAATGGGACTGTGCAAACATGTAGGACGGTCCAAACATGTGCTCCAACCACTAACAAAAGCAACTACCTGTTAGGAAGCAGTCTCCATATGAAATATGAAGAAATGGGACGGTGCAAACATGTACACACACACCCACTACAGACACATGTACCTAGATTTTATCCTACATATCCACCTTAGATACCTGTTCGGTTTATTATTATTATTATTATTATATAATACCTGTTAGTCTTACTACTTATTGGGGGGTTTGTGACCTAGCAGTCACTGGCTGCAGCATTAATAAACGGCGGACCTGTTAGGAAGCAGTCTCCATGAGAAATATGAAGAAATGGGACGGTGCAAACATGTAGGACGGTCCAAACATGTCCGTTAACCCGGCTCAGATCGATGTCGAGACCTATGGCATATACTTTGAATACGCTGTGCATACGCTGTGCATACGCTAGGAGTACGCTCGAATACGTAACACGTAGGTTATGCGTATGCTACATATGCTAGAGATACGCCGGTGATGCAAGTTGAGCGTATGCGTAGCATACGGTGGCGTACCCCTAGCGTATGAGGAGCATACGCCGGCGTACAAGGAGCATATGCTGGCATATGAGTAGCATATGAGTAGCGTATGAACCATACGCTCCCGTAGGTCGAGATTTTTTTAGCATGCACAAACAAATTTGGACGGACAGAATGGAGAAAGCGTATGGCGGCGTATGGCGGCATACGCCAGCATAGGCCAGCACACGCGTAGCGTATGACAACGTATGGCACCATATGCCGACGTATATGACGTAACACGCTTACGCCGCCGTATGCTCCCGCAAAAAAACCTAATGTGACAGCCCCTTCAATGGACCACTTTAAGTTGGTCCCATGGTCAGTCGATTTACTGTTTATATATATAATATGTATATTTACATTTTTTTTAATTTGTTCTCCCTTGCCTCATATCACCCATCTTATCTTCCATAAAATTCACAAATCACTTAATTTGATATGTAAATAGTTCTGAGCACCATCTGGGCTGGATTGTAGGGAATCATGACTCAGGTTGCATAAGTGACCTTGATGCTCTACAATTCCATGTATTAGTTTTCTTTTGCCCTCAATTAAAAAAAAAAGAAGAAAAAAAAAAGTATGTTGCTCAGAACAATATCTGTGGTTAATGACATCCTGCTATTTCGATGTATTTCCGGTTAGGTGAGGGGCATTGTGGGTCGCCGATCGTCTACCCGCACGCAACAACCAATGCGGAGGTTGATGGAAACCCTAAGGTAGCATTACACAAAGTTTCTTAATAGACTACATCGCCATTCCAGCCGCGCGGTGCATTGTGGGATGAATGGAAGAAAAACAAACCTGCGAGAAGCACATGGCACATGCTAATACACTGGGTGCAGCTATGAAATGTGCTAGTTTCAGCTCATCTCAGCTCTTGTTTGAAACATAGAATACCAACTAAAAAAAAAAAAAAAATAATAAAGATATTAATCTTTTATCCAGCATTGCATTTAAATCAATCTAATCAGCACATCTTATGCCATGTGCATTTAGATTTAGACAAATCTGGGCACTCAAACTAGTGTCAGAGCCATAGCCAGACTCAGTTTTACTTATTTTATTCATGTTTTTTTAAATATCCTATGGTTAATGGCATCTGTAAAACTAGAAAATGAGTAGGGTTAATCAGATATTGGTTTTATATTTGTTTGAAACAAGTTTTTGTTGACACATTTGACATTTTAATATTTAGAACAAGAATTAGTTATGTCTAATGATAATCATTGGCGATGTAAACATCAGCCTACAAAGTGACTGAAATTGTATGTTTCTTTGCTGAAAATGCTTAATTATGGAGAGTTGTGTCTTAAACATATTCATTATATTATTATATTGCATCCATCCATCCATGTTTGTGCCAAATTGTTATGTATTTAAGCAAATTAATTTTGAATACAATTTAAGTTTTTCCCTACGCGTATCGGCAAACTCAAAGGCGGTACACCTTTGCTTTGCTGCCAACACCGTTTTCAGCGCATGCGCAGTCGGAACGGTGATCTTGTCTATTCAGTCTGGTCTGAAACAGACCCTCACCCTCCCCCCAAAGACCGCCATAGCGACTTCCAAATTCTGCCACTATCGGTTTCAGTCAGTTACTAACATGGTTTATTATACCTTGTCTTAGCATACCCTTCTAGGCAAAAACAGATGGCCCGGTATGTAACTACTAATTTGCATATTGTCATGAAAGGGTGATGAAAGTAGGAAATATTGCGCCGAGAGCGGGACTCAAATCGACATCTCTTTGCATTCCGGGCCAGTGTGCTAACCATTACACCACCTAGGCTCCCTGATATTACCACACTACCCATAACTACCTGTCTATGTGGCTACTTGCTTGAGAGGTCAGTGCCGACCACTACACTCGTCCCCCTGGAATTGTAAGTCTTTTACTGCTTACAATTACATACATACACACAATGCACTTACACATACATACACAGGTAAGGTTCAACAACTATACAGCGCATAGCTTGTACAGGATCATGGTCACGTCAACCAGTGTCATTGGGGGGTGATGAAAATGGGAAATATTGTGCCTACAGTGGGACTCGAGCCCACATCCATTAGAAAAAGTGTTGGGAGGTTGGATAAAGGAAACGCCCACATAAATTTTAACCTAAGAAAAGAAATATATTCTTGAAATACCTCTTTATATTTACCAACTACTTTAGAATTTTGAATGAAGAATAAGGGAAAATGTAGATTAATAGACTGTAAAATTCAAATTGAAAGCATTCTGGTGGTGAACTTCCTCTGAGATCTTTTCTACAGATCATGTTGCCCACTAAACTGCTATCCACACCAGTAGTTCCTGCTATTGCCGTCAGAGGGCAGGTTGATTATGGAAATCCTCTAGAAGACATTTTTCACAGATCATGATGCACAGTGAGCTGCTACCTACAACATTTTCAGAGGGCAGGTTGATTGTGGAAATCCCCTACTGTAAGACATTTTCCACAGATCATGATGCACACAGCGAGCTGCTACCGACAACATTTTCAGAGGGCAGGTTGATTGTGGAAATCCCCTACTATAAGACATTTTACACAGGGCATACCACATTCCCATTCCAATAGATTCTTCCCATGACGTCAGGGCAGTAGCGTTCAGAGAAGGTTTGTTTGTTGTTGTTTTACGTCCTAGCAACATCTAAGGTCATATCAGGACGGGAGGAGGAGCAGGGGGAGAGGGTGCAATGGCCCCAGGAATCCATATCGGGGCATATTTAAAATGTCCTCCACGCTCACGTTTCTCATTACTTGACCCTATACTTAAGTTTTAGGGGCTTACAGTCAAGGATTTGGCCCTGGGCATCACTAAAAGCTTTGCACGTGTCAGCGGCAGAGGTGGGTTGGTTTTGGGAATGGCATCTTGTTGCTAACCAAGTGTGGTGCTCTAAGCCGTGTTCACACACGGGCGTTAAGTCGCCTCAACTAGTTCGCCTTGTCTAGTTCGGCTCACATTCGCCGTGTGGACACGATGCTAAGGCGGATTAGGGCTGATTCGCCTCAACTAGTTCGCCTCATGTAAACCGCGTCGCGAGGTAGCTTATGTAGTAGTCTGAACATGAGCTCTACTATCACGCGGTAGCAGCGGAGACTACGACGCCATCAGCGCAGTTCCATTACACTGCGCTAGGTGGCGGCACGGGTCACCACCGGTCAGACCCCAACTGGGCTGACCTCTACTGCGTGTGGTTGACCCCCCCCCCCCCCCCCCCCCCCCCCCCCCCACACACACACCTATAGAGTCGATGTGGGATCTGGCGAGTCAGGGGGCGGGTCAGACAACTACTGACGCCGCGGAGAGCAGAGGGTTCAATAAACCAGGTGAAGCGTACACTGAATTGAATCTTGGTGTTCTTTCGTGTGAGAAAGGGTGAGTCGGAGGGCCGTGGGCCATTACATTGGTGCCGTGAGCCAGCTTGCCTTCTGCGTAAGGGGGTGAGTATTGGACCTGGGCCATGGACTCCGCAGGTAGGTTCTCTTCGTAATTTGTAGTTATGGAGGGAGCGACGGCCGGTCAACTGCGTAGTGGGCGCCAGTACCAAAATGATGGTACAGGGAGCCCGACGCAGTTGGGTCGCCGGTGGGCGTGGACGCTTCTGCGGTGAGTACACCGCACCACGCTCACAGTACACCTGATAGGGATGTTGATGTTTGTACGTTCATTCCTAATACAGGTGCGTTGTAGGGGACCGCCGCCGTGTGTCAGTGAGTGGGGGGGGGGCGTAGCCACTCCCGCGACGGTGCCGGTGGTGTCGCCTAGAAGTGCTGAGGGTGCTGATAGCTATTGGACGCAGTTAGCCCGACTGAGTGGCAGTCCGCCACCCGGTATTGCGCCGTTGTTTACATCGGGGGCGATACAGGGTGGTGGGCGTGACGCGCGGTTGGGCACTCATTCTGATAGTGGTGGCGCGGCGTCGAAGGATGTCGCGCCATCAATAGCAGTGCGAGATGTTCTCTCAGTTGATAGAAATACTGGGGAGGGCATTATGGGGAGTGCGATGAAGGTGGGCTTCGCTCTTGATGATATGCAGTCTCTGTCGATCAGTAGTGATTCGGGGTCGAGTGTACGTGAGGGTAGCAGTTCAATCGCGTGTCGTGAGGACTTAGGTCTGGCTGGGTGCGGGGGGGCTGTGGGAGGCATACCGCTGGAGTATTCGCCGTGGGGGAGTTCAGCTGTCCGTTCTGTGGGGACGGGAGCTGGGCGTGCAGGTCCCCGAGATCCCGGTTATAGGGAGAGTTCCCCGGCTTTGGAGACAGGGTTCGTAGCCGATGACTCGTTGACGTTTACGTTAGAGCATGATTTGGTTATGGGTCGTACGTTTTCTGGGTCGCAGTCAGAGGTGGAGCGTCAGGAGGAGATGCGGATCCGCCGACTGCGAGCTTGGAAGCGGGTCCAGTTTGACCGGATGGCGGAGGAGAGGCGGTCGTTGGATGAGTTGAGAGTCTCCAATGCTGCCGCCTTCGCGCGCGAATTAGCAGAGCTAAGCGCGGCGCGGCGTGTGTCCGCAGAAGAGGCAAGGTCTAATCGGTTGTTGGTGGACGAGCAGCAAGCTGCGTTCACTAAGCAGACGGAGGACTTGTCTATGCGGGAGGCGCTGAATAATCACTTACAGGATGAGAATCAGAGATGTGAACGGTTGCTAGCTGCCGAGAGGTGTAGCATTAATTCTGCTCTGGGGGTTCTTGTAAGTGAGCGCGCAGCTTTTCAGGCTGAGAAACTGGCGTTTCAACGCGGTTTGGAGCTTGGAGAGAGTAATGTGGGGGTTACTGAGTCTACGTAGTTGGATAACTGCGAGACGCAGTATCCAGTGCATACTGCGCGCCCGGTTTCCGCGGGTAGCTCGCCGCGTTCTCCGGCGCCCTCTAAGGGGGGCGGCGGGGGAGGTGGGGGTCCTAGGGAGCCGGAGCCCTCCAGTGAAGTCGGTACCTCTAAGGGGGGGGCTTCTGGGCAACATCTGAGAGGTGTTGTTCAGGACTCCGTTTACGTGGGTAATACTCATGAAGAGGTACGGAGTGAGAGGATTCCCGAGAATTACACTTATATGAACCGAACTAGCTTAAGTCGACCCACCTTGCTTGTGTGGACGGTAGCGGTTTACTTGAAGCAGATTAAGCACGTCACACTATATAATATAATTTGATCTATGAACCGGCTAGAGGTGTACAGATATTTTTTTCATGATTTATTTTGAGGTTTTCACTGGCCAACAGAAGTTTTGATCGTTCCAAAACAATACGATTCAGTCCATACATATCTAGGTCGAACCCACACTCTCTTGTGGTGACGTCGACTAACCGAAACTGGCGCTGGTTAGTATGGACTTGCTCATGCGCAGATATTGATTTCCACCTTAAACCGCCCCGAATATACTGCATGTGTGGACACGACACTAGTTCGCCTCATCTAGTTTGCCTTATCTAGTTCGGCCTAAAGTTGTGTGTGTGAACACGGCTTATTATTATTATTGTAGCGGTCTGCACTGACATCCCAGGCAAGGAGTGATATATGTGTCACTCTCCTGAAAACTGATCAGCATGGGATGGGATTTTAAAACATCAATAAAAAAACTTCCTACTTATTTTGTTCCCTTATACTTTTCATATTCATGTTCAGATTTGATATAAGAAATAAGGGAAATAAAATAAACTGTGTGGATCTTTGGTCCTATTAGTGTTTTTTTATACAAAAAAAAAACATTTTACAGTCAGCCATTTGTAACACGACATGGGACATGGTTGGATCCTTACTAACATCTTGCATTGCATTGATATATCAAACAAAACAGTTCCCAAATCAAAAAGGAAGTATTTATTAACATGTATGCATGCCTAAATTTAAAAAGAAATTAGTTGATGTCTTCAGAAATAACATTACACATTTCCGCCACAGATGTAACCAGTGGTGTCTGAATGCCACACAAATATTGTACACTAATTATTCAGTGAATAAAACATGGCTTGGAATTACTTAAAAATAAATCAACATAAGCACTACATATATTCTGTATATTATGCCATGATTAATATGCTTCTAAGCTTCTAAGCATGGCATAATTTTGCTTAGATTTTTATTAAGCAGACTGTGTGGTGTCCTAAACATGTGTTACATTTGAGCAACACATGTTATACTGCCATAAGACATAGCTTAATCATGGACTACACCTGTAGTTTTTATCTCATCAATTTGTATTTTACTTAGATGTAAAGCGGAGATTTCCAGCTTTCATTTGCAATCAAAGAAATGTTAAAAATTCAAATATTAGATTGTAACTCTCCATGTGACACTTCTGGCCATTTTTCAGGAGAGTGATCCATATACAGTTGGGCGTTGATAGGGTGATGCCATCAGGGAATCTAGGTGATGAAATGGTTAGCACACTGGCCCGGAATGGAAGAGATGTGGGTTCGATTCCCACTCTAGGCACAATATTTTCCATTTTCATCACTCCACATGACACTGGTTCCGTGAACAGGATCCTATACAAGATATATACGCTGTATGGTTGTTGAACCTATTTTGTATATATGTATGTGCATTGTCTGTATGTATGTAATTGTAATAATTAAATAACCATTTAAAAGACTTACAATTCCAGGGGGACGAGTGTAGTAGTCTGCACTGACCTCTCAGGCAAGGAGCCACATAGCCAGGTAGGCTACAATCAACCTGCCCTCTGAAAATGTTGTAGGTAGCCTACCTGCCATCACAGAGCCTAGGTGATGTAATGGTTAGCATACTGTCCCAGAATGCAAGGGATGTGGGTTCGATTCCTGCTCTATGCGCAATCATTCCCATTTTCATCAACTCCTCCCCCCCCCCCCCCCCCTCAGCACGACATTATTCTGCTTCCAGGATGTGCTGTCGTACTCCTGCTATTCTGGATACAAGGCTGGTGCTACCAATTCATACGATGTCATCTGCACGAGTGGTAAATGGGAGTATTCTGGAGCCCTGTGCGCTGGTACGTATGGTTTTTACTTGTTTTACTTGAGTTTTTACGTCCTGACAACATCACGACTTAAATTGTGACAGTACGCACGCATGGCGACTATATGATAAAAGATTCACCCAATACTTGTAGTACACGGGTGAACGACAATGTAGTCTAAATACGGGCGAAAATAGCATTAGTATGGAACAACAAGTAGAATCCTTGGCACCAGTGTCAAATGGTTACTTATATCAGCACAGAGTTGGTGAAATGGGAGAGAATGCAAAAAGACAAGATGGCAGCCAGAGAACGCCATCAATTTCACTTTTAAATTGCATTAAAGTATATGTTTTATTATATTTTCCAACTCAAAAGTAGCGGGTAAACATGAAGACATATACAAATAATAAATGTTGCTTCTTAGATTGTGAAATTAGGCTCTCATAAAGACTCAATTCATTAGACCGATTTTTCAACCGTTTTTATATAAGGCTGGTTTTCACCCGTGTACTGGAAGTATGGGGTGAATCTTTTATCTAGGGGACTATATGAGTGCTGACCAGGCCACCATGACCCAGTTGAAGGATTTTTGTTTTTCTGTTTGTTTGTTTGTTGTTGTTTTACGTCCTAACAACATCTAAGGTCATATCAGGATGGGTACTAACTTGTGACAGTACGCGATTTTATAGTGCTGCCCCACTGGGAAATCAGGCCACCGGTACCATGACTCGATATCCCACTCAGTCACATTATCCTATAAGGTTAGGGATAAAATTGACGTGTTGCACTGCACGTATCGGCAAACTCATTGCATTGTCCATAGCCAATCTTCATACAGAAAAAGTGAAATATCTCTAAAACTACACCACCTAGAAACAAACCGCTTGGTACACATATAGAAAACAAATTCAACGAAAAGATTATATTAAATTTATAAGGTTGGGGTTCTGCATTTATATTAATTTGGAATAAAACTGAAAGAATGATCTACTATGTTACTTACTTACTGCAACCGGCAGGTTGTTTACTGGTTGATATCGCCACAATGGCCGCGCTTCCGGTTGATGACGTCACGGGAATACCCTCTATAGGGCAGACTCAATATTGGTGTAGAAAATCAGTCTAATACAGCACTATAGTCGAAGAACAAGGAATCATAGATAGTTGGAATAAATTGATAAACAGCCACATGTTTGTTGGTCTGTCAGTAACGAACGTCAAACTTCATTAGTTACGGCCCTGTCACACTACGACGTTTCTCACCGGCGTGCCGGCAATGCGCAAAATATTTGCAACCCGTCGACACACGTCCAACTCTTTGGTGTTTTGGGAGAAAGTTTGACGCGGCGCAGCGTGTTAGTAGCGTGCTATGAGCGCGCGGCCAACGGGGTTTGACGTGCGGCAGAACAAAGTGTCAACGTCCCACCAGCGGTTCCCAGCGTGCCATCGGCGTGTTATCGGCGTGTTGTCGGTGTGCCGCCGGCACGCCGCCGGCGTGGGGGTAGCGCATCATTAAAGGTTCGCAGAACGCCGGGTAAAGTTAGGCACGCGGCAGATGCGCCAGCAACACGTCAAGATGCGGCAGCAACACATCAAGACGTGCCATCAACACGTCCAACGCGCCGAGAAACGCTGGAGCAACGCTAATAGCGCGCCCACTACCCGTCCATGGGACGTTACCGACGCACCGACGGAACAGTCGCATTTTGGCGAAAAAAATGCCAACGTTAACCGATGTTGATCAATGTTATGCCAGCGTTCTGCCGGCGCGCCGCCAACGGGTATCGACGTGTTGGTAACGCGTCCGTAATGCCCCCTCCAACCCGTCAGGGCACGTCGAAAGTTTTGTGCAAGCACAAAACGATCGGCGCGACCCGACGCGCGCCGACGTGTCGATTCACACATTGCTATCCCTCAACATGTACCGACGCGCCGGTAACGCGCCGGTAACGTGTCCCGACGTTTCAACCAAAATGGCAACACGTCGACGCGCGTTGGTGGGAAACGTCGTAGTGTGACAGGGCCTTTACATTCGACAGTCCTGTCAGTACATACACGCTATAGACGAGTTCGTAATTCCAACTGCGCATGCGCTGAAAACGGCATCCAAAGCAAAATCACTGCACATGTCCATTGGTTTTACCTACACACACAACACAACACTTCTGTATTTCTATTATTTTCAATAAAATCAAACAATTTGGCCGCATAAACATGGTATAGTTTACCTTTCAGTCCTGTTTTTAGCCCTGTTTACACGGGCGATTTAAAACGCTTCATATGAAACCACTTGCCTAGATCGACTCACATTTGGCATGTAAACGCGGCTCTGTGGCATTTTAGGGCTGAATCGATTCGTATGAAACGGTTTATCTATACCACCTCCGGAGGTGGTTTATATGAAGCGATTCAGCTGGTTCCTGGACGGTGATATTATAAAATAGTATTGCTTGCCAGCTACAGGCAGAGCAGTAACTAATCGCTGGTGCCCGGCAGTGTTAGGGCCCGATTACGCCGAAATCTAGTGAATGTGATCATATTTAACAGAATTACAGACTCAAATAATGAAATTTAATTAAATTAACCTTAAATTCCAAGCGATATTAACGTAGCAGCTACATCGGCATCGAATCGACGTGTGTAAACTAAACAATTAGCAGAGCTTGCCGGCTACAGGCACCTGCTGGTTCCCGGCGCCGACACACTTTCAAACTCCACCGTGTAAACACACATCTAAAACGCTTCATATGAATCGCTTTGTCTACATCGTTTCACAATTCTCCGTGTAAACACGGCTATAGGGTCCGTACGAGGCCTGGAAAGTCTTGAAAAAATAGGTCTTGAACTTCATTTGCCCCATTTCAAGGCATTGACAACTCTTGAATTTAACCTATTTTGGGTAATTAATCTTAAAAAGCCTTGAATTCCATTTAACTGTCCTCACTGATCTAAATCAGTCTGAAATCGTGCCATTTGTAAAAATATACGGATTTTCGGTTAAGAATTATATATTGGCAGAGAGCATTATTATTCTTGGGTGGCGGAGTGGGGACAAGGTTATGTAAACGAAAAGTGATAGTATCCCACTCCCATTGTACATGATAAGAGGTGATGTGAAATATATGTTATATATGATGCCTGAGGTTACTAAAGAGATGTTCCTATAAGAGAGACAGTACAGTATTATTGAAATGTTTCTCTATGTATTCATAAAGAATCCAATTGGAGAAAAGGGACATTTTATATATATATATATATCTGTAACTGCCTGTTAACCCATGACCATGGGAGGGCCCACATTCAGCCTCATTTGCATATGCACTCAGGGTACTACCTGCAGCTGAGTTGGCTCCCACTCCGGCTGTGGGGCCACCTGATTGGCTGACTGTGGGACTGCCCAGTCTCCTACACTACCCTGGCTCTCTGACCACACTAGTCTCATTCTGAGATTCATTAATTATTCATGATTCTGCTTCAGACACACTGAAGAGATCACTCTACTCCTGGCTCTTGAGTGGGACACACCTACTCTTGAGCAGGAACCCCAGACACTCTGTCTGATGCTATCTAAATTCACATATTCAAATTGAGGTGTACACAGCCATAGGACTGCTGTCCCATTGGCTGTAGGCACTGGTTTCATACAGGCTAAAGTAGTAATGGGATACTGTGTGGACAGAAGGTAAGGAGTGTGGATGATAGGTCACAGGAGTTGATGCCAATAAACCACAACTTCTCCACTGTTTATCTGGGTGACTTGTCTGCATTCTTCCTTTCTTTTTGTTTTTTTGGTCCATTAGTTGTTTAAGCAGGGGAAATTTCAGTCATAGACGACTGGTCTTCCTCATTCCACTGCTGGTCGATGGAAAGCCCGATCCTACACCTTTACCGACCCAAGGGATTTTTAACCTCCCACACCACATAGACATGGTATGAGAGCAACCGGCCTTTGATGACGCTGTAAGTTATACACAGCGGTGGAAATCCAAATTGGCAGAGCTGGGGGCATGGGGGATCGAACTGCCGACCCTCAGATTAGGAGTCTGACCTAGAAAAAGGTCAGACACTCTAACCACTCCGCCACAGAGAAAGCCACAGCATCACAGGTGATATGAAGGGGAAGAGTTTATGGTATTATCTGGTGTCCCAAACGCGGCCGGGCAATCAGTAATATTATACATTGTCCCCCCCCCCCCCCATGAAATCCAAATGAAAATAATCTTGAATTCCTTTGAAAAGAATAGCCCTGAAAGCCATGAAATGGGGGATATTTCACGTAGTTATTTGTTCCCGACAATAGGTGGCGCAGCGATACTAGTGTGCCTACACTACAGCAAAGACCCTATAGTACTAAGATGGCTCACTCAGCCTGTACTGTGTAATCAAAATGATCAAACCCACCACTTGGTGCGCTGGCTGTTCTCTTGGTTAAACAGTTGCTATATTATATGTATAAATGTATATATGAATGTGAAAGATGTGTGATGATGGTGATGATGATGATGATGTATATTTGTTCATAGCAATTTCATATTGATGTGTATTCATACTTACCTATCTCATGTATAATATAATTGTATGTGTTTACATGTGAAACACCAACCAGCAGCCAGGCTGATCAAACCCACCACAAGGTGGCACTGCGGAATTTACATTACCATGGGAGAGATAGGGAGTGAGCCGTCTTAGTTGTATAAGGTCTTTGACTACAGCCACAGTCAGTCATTGACAGCTACAGCCAGTTGAGCGATAAACAAGGATCTTCATAAACATTAGCCACAAAGTCGCATTTTTTTCGGCATTAATGATGCTATTTAAAGCCGTGTTCACACACGGGCGTTAAGTCGCTTCAACTAGTTGGACTAGTTCGGCTCAGATTCGCTGTGTGGACGCGACACTGAGGCGGATTAGGGCTGAGTCGATTCATCTAGTTCGCTTCAAGTAAACCACGTCACGAGGTAGTATTGATGAAGCGAACTAGCTTAAGTCGGCCCAAGTTCATAGTGTGAATGGTAGCGGCTTAGATGAGCCGAATTAAGGATGTCACACGCATGCGCAGTCGAGACCTTAATTTGTTGACTTTCCGGTCGATCAAAAGCGCATATTATATGATTTGGTCTATGAAACCGATGGCTGTGCACAGATATTTTTGTCATAATTTATTTTTAGGTTTTCACTGCCCAGCAGAAGTTTTGACCGTTCCAAAACAATATGACTCAGTCTATACATACCTAGGTCGAACCCACACTCTCTCGTGGCAACGTCGACTAACCAAAAGTGGCGCTGGTTAGTATGGACTTGCTCATGCGCAGATATCGATTTCAGGCTTAAACCGCCCTAAGTACTGGATGTGTGGACACGACACACTTTCACACCTAGGTCGCCTCATATAGTTCGCCTTATCTAGTTCGGCCTAAAGTTGTGGGTGTGAACACGGCTTAAGACAAAGTAAATGTTCTTATATAATATGCCTCATGCCATCACCTCTGCCAATCGGAAAGAGTAGAGTATGTGGCGGCAGCAGGTGTCCTCCAAAGAAATATATCAGAATTACGATATGTTTGACGTCCAATAGCCGATGATATGAAAACCAATGTGCTCTGGAGGCATCGTTAAATAAAACAAACTTTACTTTATTTTTACTTGAACCATAAAACCGCAATGTCCCCCATTCCCTGATTGTGTTACGTCGGATTACAATTTACATGTTCTAGATATTGACGAGTGTGCTGCCGACTCGGACATCTGTGGGGCAGTGGGAGAGTGCCGGAATGTTCCCGGCTCGTACATCTGTGTCTGTCCCTACAGCAAGGCGTATGACTCTACTACTAACTCGTGCAAAGGTGAGATCATAATCCATTGTAAAACTCCTCTAGATACATTGTTTGTTTGTTGTTGCTTTACATCCAAGCAACATCTAAGGTCATATCAGGATGGGTACCGACTTGTGACAGTGCGCACACATGGCGACTTTATAGTGCTGCCCCACTGGAAGACCAGGCCACCAGCACCATGACCTGATATCCCACTCAGTCACATTATCCTGACACTGAGCCAACCAGTCCTTGCCCTATCCTAATAATGCCGAGCACCAGGCTAGGAAGCAACAAGTATAACTTTGTACGTCATTGGTTTGACTCAATCAGGGTTCGAACCCACGAACCCACGATCTACCAACACGGTAGACGGACGCTCTAACTCATTCGGCCATCCCGTCTGGTCCCTCTAGATAAAAGATTCCCCCCCCCCCCCCATATCCATCCAGAGGTGGCGCATAATTTCGAATTGTGGTTGATTCGGCGTCAGAAGCCTGAACACCCGCCACGTCACCTAGCGGGCACGACTAGCACTAAGCCAATTTGGATCCCCCGATCTCCGAAAACAGGAGACGGATGCTCAACTCATTCAGCCATCCCGACTGGTCTCCTTATATAAAGGCCCAAAACAAAACTAACAAAAAACCCATATTCAATATGTGGGTGATAATAGGTTGATTTACCTAATTTAAATCAACCTTTGTATAAAAAAAAGAAAACCAACAATAAAAGCAAATATACTACATAATTTGTACATGTGGGTGATAATGGGTTGATAATTTAAATCACCCTTTGTATTATAAAAACAAACCAACAAAGATAGTATTAGAGGGCCTATGTTGGCGATAATAGGTTGACTGTCCTCAAATAAAGCACCCTTTATTTAATAAAAAGAAAACCAACAACAAAAAACAAAGATACTATATGTGGGCGATAATAGGTTAATTGTCCTCAAATAAAGCACCCTTTATTTAATCAAAAGAAAACCAACAACAAAAAAGAAAGATACTATATGTGGGCGATAATAGGTTAATTGTCCTCAAATATAGCACCCTTTATTTAATCAAAAGAAAACCAACAAGAAAAAACAAATATACTATATGTGGGCGATAATAGGTTGATTGTCCTCAAATAAAGCACCCTTTATTTGATGAAAAGAAATTCAACAACAAAATACCAAGATACTATATTCCAGATAGCACACAGCCGTCGGCCCGACGGCGGCCCGACGGCGGCCCGACAGTGGAAACCGCCGTCGGGCCGACGTTGTTTTGTCCAACCTCCCGCCGTCGACTCGACGGCGGCTGCCGCCGTCGCCCCGACGGCAGAAACCGCCGACAAGCCGACGGCGACAAAACAACGTCGGCCCGACGGCGACAAACGCCGTCGGCCCGAAGGCGACAAACGCCGTCGGCCCGAAGGCGACAAACGCCGTCGGGCCGACGTTGTTTTGTCCAACCTCCCGCCGTCGCCCCGATGGTGACAAACGCTGTCGGCCCGAAGGTCATCTTGTTTTTTCCCCCCGAGAAGACACTGTCACTCTAGTGTCAATACGTACAGGTGCAAAAATATTAGTTTTATTTTATAGAAAACATCGTTAAAAAAAAGATTATATTAAATTTACAAGGTTAGGGCTCCTGAAATCTATTAATTTTGAATAAAACCAATATTTTGCACCTGTATGTATTGACACTATAGTGACAGTGTCTTCTCGGAAAAAACCAAGATGGCGGTCCTTCGTCACCATTCCGTACCAGGTAGTTCAAATCGTATTAACACGAATAATTCCATTAATACATCGTAATAAATTACAAAACTTTTACAAAATAATCTAAACATATTAATAAACAAACCTGTCAAATAATTCCTTAAAATTCCTCCAATTTCTGGAGTTATTTGTAGAAAAAGAACGCTGCTTAACGATAGCACGTGTTCCAGTGGCGACTTGAATTGAGTCGAACCATCAACAAACCGTACCGGATAATTCAAATCGTATTAACACGAATAATTCCATTAATATGTCGTAATAAATTACAAAACTTTTACAAAATAATCTAAACATATTAATAAACAAACCTGTTAAATAATTCCTTAAAATTCCTGCGATATCTGGAGTTATTTGTTGAAAAAGAACGCTGCTGAACGATCGCACGTGTTCCACTGGCGACTCGAGCCAGAAATTTAAAGAACTGCGCATGCGCGGATCAACACCGTCGGCCCGACGGTGGCCCGACGGTGGCTCGAATGTGGAAAATGAATGCAAACCAGCGGCGGGCTACCGCCATAGGCCCGACGGTGGCCCGACGGTGGTTCAAAAGTGGAAAGGGATTGAAACCTAAAGTCGGAATAACACCGTCAGCCCGACGGTGACTCAAAAGTGGAAAGGGATTGAACCCTAACGTCGGAACACCACCGTCGGCCCGATGGTGGCCCAACAGTGGCTCGAATGTGGAAAATGAATGCAAACCAGCGGCGGGCTACCACCGTAGGCCCGACGGTGGCCCGATGGTGGTTCAAAAGTGGAAAGGGATTGAAACCTAACGTCGGAACAACACCGTTGGCCCGACGGTGGCTCAAAAGTGGAAAGGGATTGAACCCTAACGTCGGAACACCACCGTCGGCCCGACGGTGGCCCGACGGTGGCCCGACGGTGGCTCAAAAGTGGAAAGGGATTGAAAACGAATGTCGGACTACCGCCGTCGGCCCGACGGTGGAAAGTCGATGGCGACGGTGCGACCAATAGCCGACGTCGGCCCGACGGCTGTGTGCTATCTGGGATGTGGGCGATAATATTAATAGGTTGATGGTCATCACATAAAGCACCCTTTATTTAATTTTTTTTAAATCCAACCACAAAAAACAAAGATACTATATGTGGGCGATAATAGGTTGATTGTCATCATATAAGTCACCCTTTTATAATAAAAGAAAGCCAAAAAACAACGACACCATATGTGGGCGATAATAGATTGATTGTCACCCTATAAATCACCCTTTATATAATAAAAGCCAACAGCGAAAAACTAAAATATACCATATGTGGGCGATAACAGCTTAATTTTGCTCATTTAAATTCTCCCTTGTAGAAGTGTTTTGCGGATGCCCACGAGTCGACCCATACGCTGTGCGCAAGAAAACATTGCAAATGAAGGACAACACAGTCAACTACGAATGTCTGAACGGTTACGCCGTTTACGAAAACAAAGGCACCAGCACAGAGTCGCAGGCTAACAACTATGACCTTACCTGCAGTGTGTCGGGGGATTGGACACCAAAGGACAAAGTCTGTGAAGGTTTGTTGAACTAATTAATAATATGGATAAGCAATGCTAATGCTGCGTTCATATGAACTGGTGAATATGGTGTTTCCCATTTCACAACTGGTGAATTGCGTTCAATTGACTTCACAACTGGTGAACACCACCTGTGAAGTGGAGATTTTTTAAGCGGCTCTTTATTCACCACTTGTGAAATAATGGCAGCGAATGGAGAAAAGTTGCATGGTAAGGTTCCATAATAAATTGACAAAAATATGTTTGTAATGAAACCATTGTCCATGATGTGTGGTCCTAAAACAAATCATACATGGTGTATAATATGATAGTGGATGCTATCTACCAAAAACGTGCAGTTTACATGTTATTTACACATGTATTGTAGTTTGCCTCTATTATCGCCCAGCCTGAAACGTTCAATTTATTTTTTATCATAGACTGCAAAAACTTGCTCAAAATTAATTATTTCAATCATATTTGATTAAATCTATACATATCTAAACTTAGATTATGTGTTAATATAATGGTTACACCATAGTAAAAATGCTAAAAGCCTTCTGGAGTCCATATTGTCGTTGTTTACCACAAATTATCAAATGAACGCTCTCAGTTCACATGGTCTTGTTCACCGACAGTAAGTGGGAAGTTCACCATATTCACCAGGACGCTATGAACGCAGCATTAGCCTTGGCACAAACCATTACCGCATCAGACCATATATGAAAGACCTGTAGGGAGGGACCAGTATAGTTGTTCCTCCATGTGGCATGCGCTACTCTGCAACGGGTCGTTGTCAAGGCATTAAGCCCATAGGCCATCAATTTATGAACCCTATAACATATACCAATACTAGCATCTATTTTTGGATCGATATTTACATTCCCTAAATATACATAATTCAAATAAAACTTTCAAACTGAGATGCCGGTACATAGTTATTGCACAATATAACTGTAAATCGGGTCTATGGCCTCCAGAGTAGCGCACTCGTGGAGGAACCCCTACACTGGTCTCGATGACGTCAGGCTTTACGCCAAGCCTACAAACTAACTTGTTCTTGGCGGGGTACCAAGCTAAGGACCGACTCCGCTTGGTGTTTCCGTGGAATTAATATAATGGCCTTGATATAAACTGGTCCCTGGGAACTAGGAAGGGAGTGGGGACCAGGAATTGTGTGTCTCTCGGTCGTTTTTGTCATTTTTCTTTTAAAACTATTTAAATTCAAAATTAGGGCTTTATACATATTTTTATATCTATATATATATATTTCGGATGGAAAACTATGATCTTGATCTATGATGTGTAATTTTCATAGCTATGCACATTAGGATTTGCATTTTTCTAAACAAGTTAAAGTTGCCATATCTACTTTGACACTTAAAGAACTCTATATAATTAAAAAGAAGAGAAACTAATGACATACTAATCTAAAAGATAGTGTTACTTTAAATTCCAAATTGCTGTTTGTTTCACACTGTTCACCAGCGGACACAATATATAAGCACAAGATTTGCCCAGAAACAGTTTCAGCAGTTCGGCAGAAATAGCTGGTCAGTTTCAGTAGTTCTGCAGAAACTCTGAATTGTGCTGAATTGTGAATTGTGCTGAATTCATTTCCCCTCTTTATGATTATGGGTATTGTTTACACGTCTTAGTCATTAGTCTCCCCCCTAGGTGGGCCGGTATGAAAAAGCAATGCTTAAGACTGACCCCCTACATTGCCATTAGTGATTAATATATGTATATTTTCTGCGGAATTGATATAAACTGGTCCCAGTGCTTTCTCCCATGTTCCAGCCCAGAAGCAGTCTCAGCAGTACTTATAACACCTGGGCCGCGTTCAAGGTCCGTCTCGGAGGCGCCTCGGAGATGGCACTGATGTCACGCTAGTCTGAATGGCAAAAGCAGTTTGTTGTTTCGAAAATGACCGCCCCCATAGCCGGTGGCCATTTGCAATGGAAAACCTGCACTGTGATTGGGTGAAACAACTGGATACGGCGGCCATTTTCGAGGCGCTTTTTGTCTCCTATCTGAAAAGGGAGGCGTCTCCGAGACGTCGCCGAGACGTACCCTGAATGGAAATAGGCTAAAAAGCATCGCCCAGAAGTCGCCGAGGCTCCTCCGAGACGGACCTTGAATGCGGCCCTGTTGATACTTTATTAAAACATAGGAGAAGGCACTGGGACCAGTTTATATCAGTTCTGCAGAAACAGCTGTTTCCGATTTCTGGATTCTGGTGAATTCATTTTCCCTCTCTATAGCCGTGTTCAAACGGGCGATTTAATCCGGTTCATATAAAGCGCCTTGCCTAGTTCGCCTCACATTTTGCTGTGTGAACGCGATGTGAGGCGGATTAGGGCTGAATCGCTTTATATAATCCACCTAGCGAGGTGGTTTAATTTTATGATTCGACTTAGATCGCCCGTGTGAACGCAACTGACTTACTTGATGCGAATTAAGGACGTAACGCGCATGCGCAGTCGAGACCTTAGTTTGTTGACTTTCCAGTCGATCAAAAGCGCATATTATATAATTTAATTAATGAAACCGCTATCTATGCACAGATATTTTTTTCATCATTTATTTTTAGGGTTTCACTGCCCAGCAGAAGTTTTGACCGTTCCAAACCAATACGATTCAATCCATACATATCTAGGTCGAACCCACACTCTCTCGGTCGACGTTGACGCACCCAAACTGGCGCTGGTTAGTCTGGACTTGCTCATGCGCAGATATCACTTCCGCCTTAAACCGATTCAAAGCACTGCCTGTGTGAACGTGCAACACTTTCAAACTAAATCGAATCATATGATTCGATTTGTCTGATTCGCCTCACATTTTGCCCGTGTGAACGTAGCATATGACTATGGGTGTTGTTTATGTATATATACACATGTTAGTCATTAGCCTCCCCCCTGTGTGGGTCTGTATTAATTAATGAAAAATCATCTTAAAGTTGCCCGGTGTACCTCACCCAGAAACAAACAAATCCGCTATCAACAACTTTCCAAGCACACATTTGCTTACTTTTTTTCAGTTCATCCAACTAAACATGTTGGGGAGAGTGTTGAGGTCTGTAACGTATGAATGACATCATGGGTGGGATTCCCTCATCACATGACCTGGAGGGCTTCCCCTCACACAAGGGCATCATGGAAACCACCAAGATGGCAGCCACAGAAAGCTCTCAATTCAACTTTTGATAAGTTACTGACAGAACAAAATAGCTGGTTATGATGAATAAATATTTAGCATTTTAGATTGCAAATTATGACATTTTTCTCAATAGTGCTGCTGGACTAACTACAACACAGCAGGAGTAACACACCTTAGCACTCTCCCCCCCCCCCCCCCCCCCCCCCCAACATATGTAGTTGCATAAACTGAAAACATGCAAAGCTATGCTAGGAGAGCATTTGTCAGAGTACAGTTCATATCTCAGTGGCCTATACAGGGTCCGGTTAAAATGAGCCCACACAGTTAATTAGGCCTAAAACAAACAAAAAGTTGTGTTTCTGGTTGCTGGCAAGCAAAAAAGTAGGGTAGGTAGGGATTTACAATTTATTATTTACCATGAATCTCTTGACCATGACGTAATTTGATCTGTATATTTCTACAGATTTAATAATTTCATGAGACATTTTTGTTTACGGTCATCAACTCATGGCAGGGTCGGTCACACAACCGGAAACACAATCTTTTGTTGGACTTAAAAGAAGTCTAATGCATAACAAACTTATGTGCATATTATTATGGATGGAATTATCCTATCTGCTATTGTACTTCTACCTAATAGACCCCACCCTGCCAGTTAAGCTGGAAAGTACCTGAATAGAGTGGTTCCAGATTCTGCTGATAGATGTCACTAGCTTAACTGGTTGGGTGTAATACACATGAAAGCCGTGTTCACACGGGAACAGTTTAAACCGATTTAGACAAGGCGAATTATATGAATCGAACTAGTGGCGAGTTCACACGCACCGAGTACTTGGGGCGGTTTAAGGCGGAAATCGATATCTGCGCATGAGCAAGTCCATACTAACCAGCGCCAGTTTCGGTTAGTCGGCGTCACCACGAGAGAGTGTCGGTTCGACCTAGATATGTATGGACTATATTGTATTGTTTTGGAACGTTCAAAACTTCTGTTGGCCAGTGAAAACCTAAAAATAAATCATGAAAACAATATCTGTACACCTCTAGCCGGTTCATAGATCAAATTATATTATATAGTGTGACGTCCTTAATCCGCCTCAAGTAAGTCAGTTGCGTTCACACGGGCGATATAAGTCGAATCATAAAATTCGGTTCATATAAACCACCTACAGAGGTGGTTTATAAAATCTGAATTATATGAGTCGATTCAGCCCTAAACCGCCTCAGCCGCGCGTTCACACGCCAAATGTGAGCCGAACTAGGCAAGGCGATTTATATGAATCGAATTAACTGCCCCGTGTGAACACGGCTGAAGAGAGGTAACAACAAATATCAATTTCAAAAGTCACGGGTTTGAGTCGGCCTGGATTTGAACTTCCAACCTTCCAGACGGAAAGCCAGCGCACTTATGGATTCAGCCACCGCGTCCTGTACCGACCTTGTTGTTATTGTTGAAAACTATTCATAACTTCCGTTGTTTCTGCTGTTTAGATATAGACGAGTGTGAGCAGAATATCTGTGGCCTGTCAGCAACATGTCGCAACATACCTGGCAGTTATGTGTGCATCTGCGCCTACTCACAAGTATGGGACAAGGGAACCAATAGATGCAGTAAGTACTTAAAGTTGCATAGTCCGATGCTTTTGAGTTTCTGTCATTTTCTGAGATAAATATTTTAGGTTGATCGCTATAATCTATCTTACTTTAGTTTGAAGTAACTTTTATTTTAAATGGCTAACTTTTGAGATAATTGAAGCGCAAACAAGCCAAATTAATTTTGGCAAGCACCTCAAAACTCTGATAGCAAAGGCTTCTGCAGTAATAGGCTCTATTAAGTTGACTCGGTATTTCCTTCTATGTGGCAACAAATGCTTAATAAGTTCATCAGTATCTAAGTCAGATATGTACAATCAAATCTAGGTCAGTCTTTTGGTTTTGAAAATTTGATGTTTTCATCAGACTATGCAGCTTTAAAGACGCAGTGACATGACCAACGCAACTTCAGTTATTCACAATTGTTCATGTCGCGCAAGCAACCTGGGAAATTCACAGCTCGGGACCTGATGTCATCCCTATCGACCATTGCCAATGACGTCAAACTCTGGCGCCACCTCCTCTTTCCCAGCGAGACCTAGCCCTCCCCACCAACAGGTGGCGATGGAAGTAGGCGTTGGTCTGACCAATGCCTACTTCCATCGCCACCTGGTGGTTCTGGCCCAAACCAAAGTTGACCATTGGGAGTAGCCCTGAGCAGCTTACTTCGTATATAGTGCCCGAGCCTGCCATCTGACTACTAGAAGCTGTCATACCTTTTTCATCC
Source organism: Branchipolynoe longqiensis (assembly GCA_030323885.1). Classification (NCBI taxonomy): domain Eukaryota; kingdom Metazoa; phylum Annelida; class Polychaeta; order Phyllodocida; family Polynoidae; genus Branchipolynoe; species Branchipolynoe longqiensis. The sequence goes on along the minus strand of CM059202.1, from coordinate 30,684,471 downwards.
ATCCCTCTCACCCAACTAATCTAAAATTTGGCGCCTGGGACCTCACAAACCCATTTTATTATTATTACCATCACGACCACCATCCTCCACCACCACCATCCTCCAGCACCACCATCCTCCACCACCACCATCCTCCACCACCACCACCATCCTCCACCACCACCATCCTTCACCACCACCACCATCCTCCACCACCACCACAATCCTCCACCACCACCATCCTCCACCACCACCACCACCACCATCCACCACCACCACCATCCTCCACCACCACCATCCTCCACCACCACCATCCACCACCACCATCCACCACCACCATCCTCCACCACCACCCACCACCACCATCCTCCACCACCACCACCATCCACCACCACCATCCTCCACCACCACCATCCTCCACCACCACCACCATCCTCCACCACCACCATCCACCACCACCATCCTCCACCACCACCACCATCCACCACCACCATCCTCCACCACCACCATCCTCCACCACCACCACAATCCTCCACCACCACATCCTCCACCACCACCACCACCATCCACCCCCCATCCTCCACCCCACCACCACCCACCCTCCACCACCACCACCACCCACCCCCACCCACCCCACCATCCTCCACCACCATCCTCCACCCCACCATCCACCACCCACCACCACCCACCTCCACCACCCCCACCACCATCCACCACCCCCACCATCCTCCACCACCACCATCCTCCACCCCACCATCCACCACCACCATCCACCACCACCATCCTCCACCACCACCCACCACCACCATCCTCCACCACCACCACCATCCACCACCACCATCCTCCACCACCACCATCCTCCACCACCACCACCATCCTCCACCACCACCATCCACCACCACCATCCTCCACCCCACCACCATCCACCCCACCATCCTCCACCCCACCATCCCCCACCACCACCACAATCCTCCACCACCACATCCTCCACCACCACCCACCACCATCCACCACCCCACCATCCTCCACCACCACCATCCTCCACCCCCACCATCCACCCCACCATCCACCACCACCATCCTCCACCACCACCACCATCCACCACCACCACCACCATCCTCCACCCCCATCCTCCACCACCACCATCCACCACCCCCACCCCCATCCTCCACCACCACCACCACTACCACCATCCTCCACCACCACCACCATCCACCACCACCATCCTCCACCCCACCATCCCCCACCACCATCCTCCACCCCCACCATCCTCCACCACCACCACCATCCACCCCCACCACCATCCTCCACCCCACCATCCTCCACCCCCACCACCATCCTCCACCACCACCATCCTCCACCACCACCCACCCCCATCCTCCACCACCACCATCCTCCACCACCACCCTCCACCACCACCATCCACCCCACCATCCTCCACCACCACCCACCCCCACCATCCTCCACCCACCACCACCATCCACCACCACCATCCTCCACCACCACCATCCTCCACCCACCATCCTCCACCACCACCATCCACCACCACCACCATCCTCCACCACCACCATCCACCACCACCATCCTCCACCCCACCACCATCCACCACCACCATCCTCCACCCCACCATCCCCCACCACCATCCTCCACCACCCCACCATCCTCCACCCCACCATCCTCCACCCCACCACCATCCACCACCACCACCATCCTCCACCCCACCATCCTCCACCCCCACCACCACCCTCCACCACCACATCCACCACCACCATCCTCCACCACCATCCACCACCACCATCCTCCACCCCCACCATCCTCCACCACCATCACCATCCTCCACCACCACCACCACCATCCTCCACCACCACCACCATCCACCACCATCCTCCACCACCACCATCCACCACCATCACCATCCTCCACCACCACCACCACCCCACCACCATCACCATCCTCCACCACCACCACCACCCTCCACCACCATCACCATCCTCCACCACCACCACCACCACCATCCACCACCATCACCATCCTCCACCCCCACCATCCTCCACCACCATCCACCATCCTCCACCACCACCACCACCACCACCATCCTCCACCACCACCATCCACCACCACCACTACATCCTCACCACCACCATCCTCCAACACCACCATCCACCACCACCACCATCCACCACCACCACCACCATCCACCACCACTACATCCTCCACCACCACCATCCTCCAACACCACCATCCTCCACCCCCACCATCCTCCACCCCCACCATCCTCCACCACCACCACCATCCTCCACCCCCACCATCCTCCACCACCACCACCATCCTCCACCACCACCATCCACCACCACCATCAAAACCATCATCCACAACCACCACCATACCATCCTCCACCACCACCCACCACCACCACCATCATCCACAACCACCACCATACCATCCTCCACCACCACCACCATCCTCCACCACCACCATCCACCACCACCACCATCCTCCACCACCACTAGCATCCTTCACCACCACCATCCTCCAACACCACCATCCTCCACCACCACCATCCTCCACCACCACTTGCGTCAGCATATGCCGACGTATGGCTGGCGACGACGCTTGAACTTTCCCGCCAAAAACCACCATGTCACCCAACGACCCTTTGACCAGCCCGCACAACCATCGCAGCCGCCGCACATTAGTTGATTAATCAGGGGAAATTTCAGTCGCAGACGACTGGTCTTCCTCATTCCACTGGTCCTTGCCCTATCCTAGTAATGCCAACCGTCTGACTAGGAAGCGACAAGTATCAATTTTTAAGTCATTGGTTTGACTTGACCAGGATTCGAACCCACGATCCCATGATTTACCAACACGGGAGATGGACGCTCTAACTCATTCGGCCATCCCGTCTGGTTACCACCTATCCTCACCGATCCACCCACGCTGCTGAAAAAACAAGAACTCGGTAGGGCTGAGGGTTCGAGTCCCGCCCAGCCACGCCATTTGACACGAGCAGGGAAAATGAGAAAATAAAGAAAATAAAGTCCACTATAACCAAATGCGGCCTCCGCCTTAGTAAATTATAATAAAATTGTAATAAGAAATATAATTATTATAATTTTTTAATAATAATAATTTATTTATTAAAATAATTATTATAATAAAATTATAATAATTATAATACAAATGTATTATAATCAACATTATTAATATTATCACCAGCATCGTTCTACCTATCGTTAGCATTATCAGTAGCATTATTATTATTATTATTATTATCATTATCATTATTATTCAGAACATGTCTGTGGGTCTCCTGTCAATGACCCCAACGCCCACTTGCCGGAATCGCGGGGCTACACCAATGACATCATCAAGTACACGTGTGTCACTGGGTGGGAGGCGCCATCTGGTGGCGGAGCCGAGTACCAGGTGAGGTGTTTGAACGGCGCCTGGCTACACACCGGTTACTGCAAAGGTTTGTTTGTTGTTTTACCTCCTAGCAACATCTAAGGTCATATCAGGACGGGTACCTACAAACTTGTGACAGTGGACACTCATGCCGACTTTATAGCGCTGCCCCACTGGGAGCCCAGACCACCAGCACCATGACCTGATATCCCACTCAGTCACATTGTCCTGACACTGAGCCAACCAGTCCTTGCCTTATCCTAATAATGCCGAGCACCAGGCTAGGAAGCAACAAATATAAATTTTTAAGACATTGGTTTGACCCGACCAGGGTTTGAACGCACAAACCCATGGGTTCGGATCCCCCAATGTCCCAAAACAGGAGACGGATGCTCAACGATCACTGCCAAGGTAGATAACAGATTCACCTCGTACTTGCAGTAGGGTGAATGACAATGTAGTCTAAATATGGGTGATAATTGACTACATCACGGTTCCAGCGGCGCGGTGCATTGTGGGATGCATCAGAGCAAAACAACCCCCCCAAAAGCACATGGCACATGCTAATACACTGGGTGCAGCTATCAAATGTGTTAGTTTCAGCTCATCTCAGCTCTTGTTTGAAACATAGAATACTAACTAAAAAAATATATATAATAAATTAAGATATTAATCTTTTATCCAGCATTGCATTTACATCAATATAATCAGCACATTTTATGCCATGTGCATTTAGATTTAGAAAGATCTAGGCACTCAGACTAGTGTTAGAGCCATAGCCAGAGTACTCAATGCATTGTCAATGGCAGTGAGCAATCTCCATACAGAAAAAGTAAAATATTGATAAAACTACACCACCTAGAGACAAACCGCTTGGAACACATATAGAAAACATGTTTAACAAAAAGATTATATTAAATTGATAAGGTTAGGGTTTTGGATTTCTATTATTTTTGAATAAAACTAACGTTTTTCACTGCGCGCATTGGCAAACTCAATGGGCGTACGCCTTTGCTTTGCTCCCAACGCCGTTTTCAGCGCATGCGCAGTCGGAACCGTGATGTAGTCAATTGTTTTAGTATGGAACAGGAAGTAGAATCCTTGGTTCCAGTACCAAATGGCTACCAATATCGGCACAGAGTTAGTGAAATGGGAGAGAATGCAAAAAGACACGATAGTGACGATCGAATGCTGTCAATTTCACTCTTAAAGTTCATTAAAGTTGCATGCTCCGATGGCATTTGAATTTTTGTCTTATTTTTTAAATAAATATATCAAATTGATTGTTACGAGCTACTAATCATTAGTCTGGAGTGATTTTGATTAAATATGATTAGTTTTGAAGTAATTTGAGCTGAAAGAACCAACAATAATTTCGACAAGCTTGCCAAAAGTCCTGTGGCTATGACCCAGATGGTCATCTCGCGGTGACCATGTAATGCGAGATGACCTACTTATCTTGGAACCTGAGACTGTGACAGGACTGTACGTAGGTATTTCTGTTTGGGGTTGGAACATTCTGGGAACGGATTAGTGCGATCGGCCCATGGCACTAGGGTTTTTAACTAAATATAATGTGTGTCTGCTTGTGTCTGTCTGTCTGTCTATGTATGTCTGTATGTGTATGTGTCTGTGTGTGTCTGTCTGTGTGTATGTCTGTGTGTGTCTATCTGTGTCTATCTGTGTGTTTCTGTGTATGTGTATGTGTGGGTATGTATGTGTGTATGTGTCTGTGTGTGTCTGTCTGTGTCTGCCTCTGTCTGTCTATGTTTCTGTGTCTGTGTGTGTCTGTTTGTGTGTGTCTCTGTGTCTGTGTATATCTGTCTGTCTGTGTGTTTGTGTATGTATGTGTGTGTATGTATGTGTGTGTCTGCCTCTGTCTGTGTGTGTCTGTCTATGTGTCTCTGTCTGTGTGTGTCTCTCTCTCTCTGCAAAGTCAGGTTGCGTATATGTGTGTCTGTGTATGTCAGGTGTGTGCATGTCTGTCTGTGTGTGTCTATCTATGTGTGTCTGTGTGTATATGTCTGTGTGTGTATGTTTGTGTATGTGTGTGTCTGTGTGTGTCTGTCTGTGTGTGTATGTCTGTGTGTATGTCTGTCTCTGTGTCTCTGTAAAGTCAGGTCAGGAAACACACAGATGCATACACACACACAGACACATCCACCTCATTTCCCCTTCCCCTCTATGGCCCTGCACAGTAGGCCTACTTGGTTGGGGGATGCTAATGAGGTCACGAGATTGGCCTAGTTGGTTAATGGCCTCCATGCATAATGGGTGTTTCAAAGTGAGTGTCTAAAGGGGCGAGCTTATAAATTCACTGGTTATTCTGTATATGCTGTCCCAAATCATTAGCTAATACACCAGTATCTAAGTTGGATATATAGGATAAAATGTAAGTAGTTGTTTTAATTTTGACAAAATTATATTTCATCAGACCATGCAACTTTAAACTACATGTTTTATTGTATTTTTCCACTCAAAATTAGCGGGTAAATATGAATACATATATAACGAATATATTTTGCTTCTTAAATTAAGAATGTATCTGCTCATTTTATTTCAAGAGAAGAAATCTGAAAAATCAGGAAAGAAAGACAAAAATTGTAAAGACAAATCGGTAAAGAAATAAAAATCGGAAAAAATAAATATCGGAAAGATAAAAAATCGGTATGAAAATAAAACTCGGAAAGAAAATCTAAATTGGAAAGAATACAAATTGGAGAAAAAAAAATTGGAAAGAAAATTTAAATCGGAAAGGAAAATCAAAATTGGAAAGAATAAAAAGTCAGAGAGAAATTATAAATCGGAAAGAAAATAAAAATCGGAAAGAAAAAAATCATTTTGTTTTTTAAATGCTTTCCGCTTATTATTGTTTGACAGACATCAACGAGTGTAAGAGAACCACGACCATCTGTGGACCGACGGGAGAGTGTCGCAACACTCCTGGCTCCTACATCTGCATCTGCCGCTACAGCGAGATCTGGGACGAGTTCCTCAACAAATGTGTCGGTGAGTAAACAAACAAACAAAAATTAAAAAAAAAAAAAAATTAATTAAAGTTTAAAAAAAATCATTCTCAAAGAATCCAGCGCTGGGTGAATGGGGGGACCAAGGGATGGGCACCGATCAGAATTCAGTAATGGGGAAACCTATGGCTATAATTGGGAGTTTTATTTATGAAAAAGAGAAGTAACAGAGATGAGGTTAGGCCTCTAGTGTTCATTTTTGTGTTCATTTTTGTAGTCGTTTATATTAGGTCAGTTCCCAGGACGCTTAAAGCTGCTTAGTCCGATGAAATATCAAATTTTCAAAACCAAACCAATTATCTAGATTTGATCTTACATATCTGACTTAGATACGGATGCACTTATTAAGCATTTGTTTCTGCGTAGAAGCCAATACTGAGTCAATTTAACAGAACCTGTTACTGCAGAAGTCTATGGTGTCAGAGTCACTTTCCATACTGGCGGCGGCATGTTTGCACTCAAAATATCTCAAAAGTTTACCATTAAAAATAAAAGTAACTTTGAACTGATGTAAAGTAGATACTAGTGATCGATCTAATATATTTATCTCAGAAAAAATACAGAAATTCAAAACCATCGGACTATGCAACTTTAACCATGTCGCCATTAGTTGGGTGGGAGGGATGGTGAGATTGGACCAGGGGCCGTATGCAGGAGTCGGTGGTAATCGGTGGTAGCGAGCCAAATCGGAGGTAGGCAGGAATTTCCTGGTTAGCGGCGAAAAATGGTATGCACGAGGCGGTGATAGGCCTAACACCAAAACCTTAACCGGTGTTACCCTACCCCTGGAAAATAGCAGGTTTACAGCAGTCAGTTAAGCCCAAATCTATTCAATGCTATCATATTTGACAGAATTAAATACGCAATAAGTGAAATTTCAACAAATTAACCCTAAATTCGAAGCAAAATTAACGCCTCTGCCGCATCGGTGGAGATATTAATGTTTTCGAATCGACGAATGTAAAGTAAACAAATTGCTGCCGCCGCCAGTATGGAAAGTGACGTCGATGCGGTGGCAGCGGCGGCGATTTGTTTACTTTACATTCGTCGATTCAAAAACATTAATATCTCCGCCGATGCGGCAGAGGCGTTAATATTGCTTCGAATTTAGGGTTAATTTCATGAAATTTCACTTATTGCGTATGTAATTCTGTTAAATATGACAGCATTGAATAGATTTGGGGCTAATCTGCTACAAATGCAGAGGGATTTCCCAAATCTATAAATAACTTCACGTTTAGCTATAATGAAAGTGTTATGCGCTCCTGCATATGGCTTGACCTAATTCCCCATCTCGGAGATAGCTACCCGGTGTCAGGCTTTACCACCAAAAGCCG
>CM059202.1:30019221-30074221 GCA_030323885.1 Branchipolynoe longqiensis | reverse complement strand
TTTCCTATTGATGTAGGTCTACTCTCTTGACACTTGCATAAAAGAAAAGTCATGTTAGAATATTAAAAAAAATCTTCTTTGTTGTAAACAGTTTGAGTTTGTCTAATTCTGGTGGAATCTGGTAGAAGCTTGTCAGTTCTTCTCTATTCGCTCATCTGTCATACCTCTCTCTGTACTAGATCCCTTGCCGGTTTAAAAAACTTAATTAGATTTTAAGTATTTATAGACTGGGACGGTTTGAATTAATCAATTTTCTAATAGGACTAAGACAGATATATCTTCAAGCCTTCTAACTGAATTCGGTGCGTGGGAAATGATGTAAATTGGGGAACGGGTCTTCTTGTTTGTAACCAGGCGCGGTGGCCGAATTGGTACAGCGCGGGCCTAGCATCCGGGAGATTGGGAGTTTGGTTCCCGGTCGAGTCAAACCAGTGAAGTATCAAATTGATACTTGTCGTTTCCTAGCCTAGTGCTCGGCATAAATAGGATATGGCAAGGATTGGTTGGCTCAGTGTCAGGATAATGTGAGTGGGATATCAGGTCATGGTGCTGGTGGCCTGGTCTCCCACCTGGGCAGCACTATAAAGTCACCATGAGTGCGCGCTGTCACAAGTCGGTACCCGTCCTGATATGACCGTAGATGTTGCCAGGACTGCTTGTTTGTTATAGCAGTTCTGTGTGTTTCTTCCGCTATTGTAAGCAATAGCCAATATATGTGAAAAGCCATTCAGGCGTAAAGTTAGAGCCTGCGTCTCTTGTCAACAAATGCAGGCTGGTGCTCTAAGCAAGTAATCATGTGGAAACTGCTTGACGCTATCGCGACTAAGGCGCTGGTGTGGTTGTGGGGTTGTGGTTCCACTTCACTCGGCACCATGAACTGTAGTTGCGGGAATGCGTTTTTGTGGCATATGTCATGTCCAATATTTTTACGTTAAAGCTTTTATCAGGGATGAAGATCTCCACGATTTCACGGATTTCCGGCATTTTTTAATCCCGCACCACCATCAGCGTATACTAATATGTGGTGCAGATGCCGCAGCAGTATCAGCATATACTACTAATAAATTCTCCAAACGCGGCAGCACTATCAGCATATACTACTAATACATGCTTCAAACGGTGCAGCACTATCAGCGTATACCAATGTATATGAAACCCGACTTCCGGAATTTTTCCGCGACTCCCTGGCAATGCTAAACCTATGGGAGAACATCCGCATTTCCACTTTTTTTCCCGGAGACCACTTTCATTCCTGTTTTATGACTGAAACAGTTTGAATACCATAACTTAGACCCACAAATAAAACCTTTGCATGAGTGGTTTTACATATTATTCAAAATCAGTGTTCTCTTAATATTCAAGTATTGGTTTTACTAGAATGTGAAAATTTATTCACATATTTATTTGTTTCTCTACTTCAATAATAATGATTCTATAATGGGGCAAACCGACATAATTTTTAAAATGTTGCATGACCAGACGCGGTGGTCAAATCGGTACAGTGCAGCCTTCCCGTCCGGAAGGTCCAGAGTTCGAATCTGAACTTAAATCTGAACTGAGTCAAACCAATGATTGATCAAATTGATACTTGACGCTACCTAACCTGCCGTTCGGCATTAATAGGATAGGACAAAGACTGGTTAGCACAGTGTCAGGATAATGTGACTGTGGGATATCGGGTCATGGTGCCGGTGGCCTGATCTCCCAGTGAGGCAGCATTATAGTCGAGATGAGTGCACACTGTTATAAGTCGGTACCCATCCTGATATGAACCTACATGTTGTTAGGATGTAAGACCCCACCAAGCAACAACAAAACAGTCTGCTATCACATGTTGGCATTAATTGGTTCAGATACATTTAAATTTCTATTAAAAATGGCTGGAATTTCAAATCTAAAGTCATCTGACAAGTCCTTTAGCGCCTCTAGGTCGGGCCTTGGGTATCTGAAATGTATCAATCTCGTGTAGGCCTCGGTGGACTGTCATCTGGAGTGCCTCAGGCCTCAAACCCCATGTTTGGCAACAACTGCTTATTATAACATACATCTGGGTTGTTCTCAGAAACTGTGTACTGCTTGAGGTAGTCTACTTGAAATGCATATTTCAAAGACACCCATCATTGGAATGTCAATATTTAGATTTCATCATTTAGCCCAATAATATGGGAGATATTCTAGATCAAAAGTAAATGTTAATATTCTGCATTATGTATCTTATTGGGATGGATGTAGCTACATAAATAGAAAATTACATCACTAATTTGTGACATTGTCAACAGCATTGAAAATAAAGTGTCACAAACTTAATGAAAACCTCTGAACAACAGCACAGTTCACTTCAAATGGTCATATACAATGTCTTCATTAAGTTGAAGACATTTATTTCGAAACAAATGATCAAAATGATGAAATAGTTAACCTTTTCTGGAGTCATTAACATCATAACATTTCGTTTCCACTTGCAAGTACTATGAAACTCTGTATCAAACACTGAGTACAGATACAGTAAAGGAACTATTTTCACCATTTGACGCTCAATGCATGGACCCAGTTATGGTATAGTAAAAGAGCAATGCTGAAATTGCCCCTAAACATTGAAATTTGAGCCGAACATTTGTGTAAAGTTGTTGATTCCACTTGGACTGTTACCATGCTAATATTTTTCTGCTTTTCTCTTTAATCATCAAAAATAAGACAAAACCATAGCAATGAGGTTTCAAATTATTATTACTACCGCATAAAGTGGCATGTGAAATGTCCTAAAAATGTCAAGCTTTGTGTGGAAAATATTTGATTTTGGAGTCAGATTGGTTTCCATGCTATACTGCTATTTACTGGGTGTGAGCATCATTTGACCTACTTAAAAATGTCAGAATATGTTTATTTTCAATTATTCAGATGCAAAAGGACATACACATTGAGGAAGCTTGTATATAGGACTTTGACAGCATTTTGATTTTGTGGTACTGATGTCACAGTATTGGTACACAACTTCTGAGAACGACCCATCTGTCTTAGGGGCACTGATCTGTTAATGATTAAGTGATGAAATAATCAGGTTTCCATATCCCTCAAATCAATCAATCAACCACTCTCCCACCCACTCACTCATACGCTCCATGTATATTGCCACTGCGAATTCATCATTATTCACTCACTCACTTACGCCATGAGTATCATTGGTTTTAATTCACTGCTCGCTCACACATTCCATTAATCTGGCCGTTGTTAATTCACTATCACTCACTCCATGAATAGGGTCATTGTTAATTCACTGTCACTCACTCCATGAATACGGTCATTGTTAATTCACTGTCACTCATTCCATGAATATGACCATTGTTAATTCACTGTCACTCACTCCATGAATAGGATCATTGTTAATTCACTGTTGCTCATTCCATGAATATGACCATTGTTAATTCACTGTCACTCATTCCATGAATATGGTCATTGTTAATTCACTGTCACTCACTCCATGAATAGGGTCATTGTTAATTCACTGTCACTCACTCCATGAATAGGGTCATTGTTAATTCACTGTCACTCATTCCATGAATACGGTCATTGTTAATTCACTGTCACTCATTCCATGAATATGACCATTGTTAATTCACTGTCACTCATTCCATGAATATGGCCATTGTTAATTCACTGGTCATGAAGATTTATACTGTCTATCATGGATAAGTCTGAACAGACTTTGTTTTCACCATTAGACAGTTTGTCGATAGAAAGCCCAAGCCTCCACTTTTACCGACCCAAGGGATTTTTAACCTCCCACACCACATAGACATGGTATGAGCGTAACTGGCCTTTGATGACCCTGTAAGTTATACACAGAGGTAGAAATCCAAATTGGCAGAGGTGGGGGCACGGGGAATCGAACCACTGGCCTTCAGATTAGGGAGTCCGACCTAGAAAGAAGTCAGACACTCTAACCACTCTGCCACAGAGAACACCACAACTGACTCATTCCATGAATATAGCCATTGTTAATTCAGTCACTCCATGAATATGGCCATTGTTAACTCACTCACTCACTCACAATCTCTCACTCACTCACTCACTCACTCACAATCTCACTCACAATCTCACAATCTCTCACTCACAATCTCTCACTCACTCACAATCTCACTCACAATCTCTCACTCACTCACAATCTCACTCACAATCTCACTCACTCACAATCTCTCACTCACTCACACACTCACTCACTCACTCACTCACTCACTCACTCACTCACTCACTCACTCACTCACTCACTCACTCAGAGAGCGCCTGTCTGCATTTGGTAGGTTATGGATTCGCAGCATTTATAAAACCCCAAATGCATTGCTTTAACCGGGAAGTCAGTGAGGCAACACCAGACCATTGGTACCATGACCCGATTTCCCACTCAGTCACATTATCCTGATACTGAGCTAACCAGTCCTTGTCCTATCCTAGTAATGCCGAGCGCCAGGCTAGGTAGCAGACAAGTATCAAACTCCCAACTTTCCGCGCGGGAAGCCTCTGCTCTAGCAATTCGGCCACCGCGTCTGGTCAGGTGGATTGAGAAAGCCACCCGTGTTAATTCATCCTCACCAGAGGACACACCCCGCATTCATGAGTACGCAGAAGATCACAGCGTGCATTTATACAAGTATAACTAAGTTACTATCTTTAAAAAGCAACCCTATTTATTTCTTTAAAAAATTAGCTTCACCCATTGGCCAAATAAAAGAAAATTGGTGATGGTGCTCGCTCGTGCCTGATTTGTTTTATTTATATGTTGTATAAGCCATTTTACGAGTATAATAAGGCCGGAAGCTTCCATCTGCTCCTCAGCTCTAAATCCTCCTTCAGTCACCTACACTTCCATCCTACTCACACTTACCAGACGGGATGGCCGAATGAGTTAGAGCGCCCGTCTCCCGTGCTGGTAGATTGTGGGGTCGTGGGTTCGAACCCTGGTCGAGTCAAACCAATCACTTAAAAATTGATACTTGTCACTTCCTAGCCAGGCGCTCGGCATTATTAGGACATGGCAAGGACTGGTGTGCTCAGTGTCAGGATAATGTGACTGAGTGCGCACTGTTACAAGTTGGTACCCGTGCTGATATGACCTTAGATGTTGCTAGGACGTAAAACAACAACAAACAAAACAAAACAAACAAATCCTACTTACACTCAGATCCGTTGAGGGGCACCACCCGTCTGTGCACGCACCACTGCCCCCCCACACCCACCCCACCTACACTCACTGTATTGCCGATTTCTTTTTTTTTAAATTAGTCAAGGGGCGTTAGTTCCTCTAGCCAGAGATTATAACTCTTACCAACTATCATGTCTTGTGTCTTTCTTTATTATGTAGGTCAACTATTATGTATATGGGTCATTCTTTAAAACTGGCCACGAAAGTGTGACATGGTAATCAAAAGTGAAAACCTTCCAAATAATAGCATAAATCCTTCCAAATAATAGCCTAATCCAATGTCCTATGAAGGTTTGCATGTTGTGCATATGTCAGAGTTGAAAAAATTTAGTTTCACGTTTTGAATTCGATCTTAAACAAATTGAGCAATACAGTAATATCACTGGTGTAACATGAAAATCAAAGACACATCCAGAACCTCATTTTAACATATACAACATAGTCAGACAAGATTTTATTGATTACTCTTAAGCAGTCAAGGTTATGACTTACAAGAAAAAACTTGAAAAATAAGTTGAAAATAAGTTTGGCTACATGCATAATGTAAATGTGTAAATTATCACTTTTTCACATTAGCACAAAATCATATAAGTAAACTTGTAATTTCTTTCCTGCGATAGCTTCAATAAATGCACTATTGCTAACGTACTTAATACACACAGGATACAATCATTATTTGACTTGCAATCAATAAAAGAACAAACAAATTATCAGCATCGTAATGTGGAAACCAAATATGTGGTGCCCAATTTTAAAGAATGACCCATATATCTTCTTTTTTTTAAAGTGTTAAATGGAGACTGCGGGTGAAGTGAGAATTGAAAAGGGGGGGGGGAGAGTGGGGTGGATGGAGTGAGGAATGGAAAGTGTAGTGAAGAGAGGGAAATGGACTAGAAAGGGGGGGGGGGGGGTGGAAATGGAGAGGGGTTTGAGGGGTGGCAGGGAGGGAACTGGGATTGGGAGGGAGCAGGGTCGAGAGTGGAGGAGGTCGGGAGAGGGAGGGTGTTGGATGGGGAGGAGGGAGGGTGTTGGAGTGTGGGAGAGGGAGGGTGTTGGATGGGGAGGAGGGAGGGAATGTGAATGAGGGTGGGCGGGAGAATGGAGGGGGCATGGCGAGGAGACCGGTGAAAGCCACCCGCCCTGACAAAAATATAAATAAAAACCACCCGCCCGACTCTGATTTTTATTTCAAAAGGACGACCGCATACTTTTTTTTTATTTAGCTTTCGGAAAGAGATCAGATAGTAAAAATACATTAATGTGTAAAATTTAAAAAAAAAAAAAAAAATTCTGTGTGTGTAATGAATTTGTTTACCATACGCATAACGGATAAGTGTGTTAATACTTGTTTTCACCGGTGGGCAGCACTAGTCCAATTTGATTCAAATCTTTGGAATTTAGTTTGAGTAATAATTTAGGTTTTCTTGCTTCTTGTTTATGTCAATTAAATCCGTAGTACGCGTACTAGATGAATGTGTGGAAGTAACTGGCGCTGATGCAGTGGCAAAATAATACATGACGTTTTGAATGGGTTGCTTCTCTCTGGACCGTGCGCGGAGGCCGAAACGATAGAGGGCACCAATGACTTATCAAATTTATACTTGTCGCTTCCTAGCCTGGTGTTTGCCATTATTAGGATAGGGCATGGACTGATTAGCTCAGTGACAGGATAATATGCCTTGGGTCATGGTGCTAGCGGTCTGATTTCCAAGTGGGGCAGCACTATAAAGTAGTCGGGTGTGCACACTGTCACAAGTCAGTACCCGTCCTGATATGACCTTAGATGTTGCCAGGACGTAGAACTCCCAACAACCAACTAACCAACCAAATTCTCTGGTTCTAGAATTGAATTCCATTAAATAGATAGTAATATTGTAGTTTAATTTACACCATAGGAGCAGTTTTCATCTATCAGTTTGTTTCAATTGGATTTAACTGGTTTACTACAATGGTTCTGCATAGTATAAATTAAGGTTTAGCTGTCGTGAGGCGAGTCTTTTCGAATAGCATAGGATGTGAGGGTATTGTCAAATTATGTTATCAAATTATGTTACGATATTACCACAATTGTAACACCACATTGATATTGCGATGACCAATTGACTGTCGGGCTGTGCATGCTGTGTCTGGTAGTTTAGTTGGCACACAGATGTGCCTGTAGCAATGCACAACAGGTGATAAAGCTTCAACTTTTCGTGGTGCCAGGTGGCGTAAGATGATCACTGGTCGCTTTGCTTTGTCTGTGTTGCAATGCACAATCCTGGAGAAAGCCGTCACACATTTAATTTCACATTTGAGTAAACAATCTTTGGACATGCTCATCATTTCAAGTACTGTGCAATAATAATAATAATAAATAATACCAATTTGCTCTTAAGATGTCGCAAGAACCATTGTGTTTCGGAATATTGGAAAAGTTGGTATTCAGATTGATTTGGATTGCGAAGACTTGAAGCGAGATTTTAAAAGAATGTACAGTATTCTCGCAGGTTAACGCTCATGTGTGGGTTAACTCCCCCCAACCCCCCAACCCCCCATTTGGCCAATATTTTGTAAACGCACCCCCCCCCCCCACTTCATTGATATGCCAATTTAAAGGCCCAGGTCGTTAACCCGTGAGAATACAGTATATTTTGCAGTAGATAGAGGATTCACCCCGTACATCCAGTACAGGGGTGAAAACCAACATATTAGAAAAACTGGCATTTCGACATGGCGGAGAAATAATTTGAGCTGGTAAATTCTTAATTTTAAGAAGCAAAATATATTCTTCACATAAATCTTCATATTTACCCACTACTTTTGATTTGAAATATATAATAAAACATGTAGTTTAAGGAATTGTTTTAATAAAACCGACGGCGTTTTATCGCCGCCATCTTGTCTTTTTGCATTCTCTCCCATTTCACCAACTCTGTGCCGATATAGGTAGCTATTTGATCCTGGAGCCACAGTTTCTCCTTCCTGTTCCATACTAAAGCTATTTTCGCTCGTATTTAGACTACGTTAGGGTTCACCCCTGTAGTGTAAGTACCGGGGTGAATCTTTTATCTAATCTTGTAGGTGCATTGGCCTGGCTATCGATTTCTGAACAGCGAAAATGAAGTTATACCAAATTGAAGTGAAATAAGGCATGATGGTTTAACAGCAAAGTTTGAAACTTTACACCTTTGTGCATCACCAAGTCCATTCAGAATGTGGTAGTTATTCATTAATATAGACACACACACAGGCTCAGTTTCAGATCCCAGCCATGCCCAGGGTTGCCAACCCTTACAGTTTCGCCTTAATGTGTATGGTATTTTATGTCGCCATCATCACCTTACGACGATCTTCCGTTTAAATTTTTTTCCAAAATTATATAAATCTTATGGATTATTGTGTCCAAAATGCACCACATAGCATCTAAGATTTTAATATTTTTCTGGGGGAGTACCCCGAGAACCACCGAATATAACATCCCTTAAGATCTTCTGGTTTTTCATTTTGCAATGTTGGCAACACTGCATGCCTGGTATGAGGCTTAGAGTTGAATATTTCGTTAAGCCAGGGCCGCGTTCAGGGTCCGTCTCGGAGGCGCCGCGGAGACGTCTCGGCGATGCTTTTTGGCTTATTTGCATTCAGGGTCCGTCTCGGCGACGTCTCGGCGACGCCTCCCTTTTCATAGTAGAGACAAAAAGGGTCTCGAAAATGGCCGCCATATCCAGTCGTTTCAGCCAATCACAGCGCAGCTTGTCCATTGCAAATGGCCGCCGCCTATGGGGGCGGCCATTTTCGAGGTGACCAACTGCTGTTGTAGTTCAGACTAGCCTGACGTCACGGCCGCCTCCGAGGCACCTCCGAGACGGAGCCTGAACGCGGCCCAGGTTTCAAAGGAAGTTATTTAATCATGTGTTTTTTGTTCATGTAGACTATACCTAGTTCATGAATCAAATCACAAGTACTTTTAAGTTTGTTACAACTGTGGGATCACCAAGATCTGTCAGTCAAGATAATGAGCCGGTTTGTGTGGGGTGCGGATGTAAGCGCGTCAAAGATGGCTGCTGGTGTTGACCCGCTGTGTACACTTGTCTTGTTTGCAGTATCGTAGGCTACCACCCAGTCACCAACACGGCCTCAAATGAGTCAATCCCATTCCACCTTCCCAATCCTGTACAGCCAGGTAACTAGGTCACTAGGTCACTACTACATCGCTGGTACCTGCTAACTGGGTCAAATCGACTCGGTAACTAGGTCACTGCGATGAAATCATGCTTGTAATTTGGATGCCATAGCCTGATCAGTTCATGTTGCTGCAGCAGTGAGGATCCAACTTATGGAATGTCCGAAACACCGAAACCTCAATGCGCTTTTCGATCTGAACCTTCGTTTTCACCAATTCACCTCTGGCTCCTCATTATAACCTGAATTTATTGCATGACCTAGATTCTGCTTCAACTTCAGCATGTAGCTGTTTGGTAGTGCTTACCAGTGCCTTGTATATAGCTGCCTTGCTATCGCTTTGCGTTTCTCCTGCGTGCTGTTTGTTTTTCAAAGTAGCGCTCTTAACACTGAACCCGTTACACCATGTCTTCTGTCCTGTTACTGCATTTCAATGACTTACCTTCGTCACCAAAAGACCAGACGGGGTGGCGGAATGAGTTGAGCGTCTGTCTCCTGTTTTGGGAAATTGGAGCATCTGAACCCATGTGTTTGTCGGTTTGAACCATGGTCGAGTCAAACCAATGACTTGAGAATTGATACTTGTCGCTTCCTAGCCTGGCGCTCTGTATTATGAGGATAGGGCAAGGACTGGTTGGCTCAGTGTCAGGATAATGTGACTGAGTGGGATATCAGGTCATGGTGCTGGTGGCCCGGTCTCCCAGTGGGACAGCACTATAAAGTCGCCATGAGTGCTCACTGTCACAAGTCAGTACCCATCCTGATATGATCTTAGATGTTGCTAGGATGTTAAACAACAACAAAATCTTCACCAAAAATTATTTCGGCAGTGATCGTTATCAAAATCTAATTAATGTCGCAAGTAATGTCGCTCATGGAAACCAAACCAAACGCTCATACCATCATGCTGATGCAGTCAGATATGCGCACTAGAAGTTTATGTGAAAGCTATGGAGATGTGGCATCAGTTTAAAAGCAGCTCTCGCACATGTCCCTTGCGCATGCATTCGGTGATGGCGCACAACTCTTTTGCATTACATTTTTAACGGCTACGCATTAGATCCCATTGATATCGTTCTATATTTCCCTGCTAATATAGTGTGCGAAAACATGTGTACACGACTCAGGTGAAGGTAAGGTTTCAGGCAGGAGTTTGACGATGCATTTGCTTGTTGCAGTCACTCCCATGAACAGTTAGTTAACCGCGAGTTAGGCCCATGTGTCCAGCTAGGCGCGACAGTCCAGCAATCCGAAGGTAAGTGCCTGTAGCCCATTCTTCGGAAGTGTCCTCTCAAATGTAATTTATATATATATGTATACACACACATATATATATGTGCGACTGACACTGGTCAGGATAAATTTAAGGACTTTGCAACACCTCTGTCAATGCTAAACTATAAGTATGCCGATCGACGCCGACATCCAATGATCTATGCCGACAACTTCCTCCAATTGGCCTCTTTTCGTGATCCTGACCCATATATATATATATTTTACCTCGGTATACAGCCTCAGGCTAGCCTCAGGCTAGGGAGAAGGAAGCACGTGAGGTACCAGCAATTAGCATATACAACTCACGACTGGATTACGTGTCGTTGGGTTGCTCCGGCAAATTTAGTCTACATACAAGCTAATACGCAGTAAGTATCATAAAAACTGTGGTTAGCTTAATCATGATGCATTAGAGCATCATTATGGAAAGTTTAGACTTTCTTTGGTCCATTTTGGACGAGTTATTTGGTTATAAAAAACCAAGGATAGAATTCCTTCTCGAAGGATTGAAACCGGTCATTAGCGGTTCTGTCAACACCCGAGTCACCGTGTGATTATGGGTAGAGATGTGGGCTCTGCCTCGTCTCCTGTGGAAATTCTCTCGTACTCTAATAGAGAGTAATGTTGGGGATGCTCCTGGGTTTCTTTTATAGACTCCCCACAAACTTTTTCAGGCGTTTCTCCGAGTTTCGTAGCATTTTCTCCAACTTGTTGACGTTGTAGTCACAGGTGGGAGAAGTGTGCGTGACAGAGGGATGGGCGGGCCGATACACTGGTCCCGACCCCGCGTAAGGTTTGGGCTTGACCCACAACCCACGCACAAATTTAGCTTATTACGCCTGTGTTATAACGGTATAAACACGTTCTCTAACACCAATAGATGTCCAAATGAGTTTTAAAACAACCATGTTGTGACATATATATATATACCGGGACTGATCAAAAGTTTTGTTTCAGCTCTCGATGGCCACGAAGCGGAGTAAGCGCGGTGCAGCAGCAGCCGAGGGGCGTGTTCCGAGTGGCGAGGACGAGGAGTACGACTCCTCACCCGTGTTGTCGGCAGGGCCTGCGACACAGCCCGGGGCGCATATTCTCTCCGAGGAGGACATAGTGCCTGGCGGCGCCGCGCCTCAAAATTGGGAGACGCGGTTTGCGGCGATGGAGAGTCACATAATGGCTCTCAAACCACCGGTGTCTCGTAAACGGAGTGTGCAAGAAGAGTCTTCTGTGGAGGATTTCTCCGACACAGACTCAGAGATGGAGCTTAGGGCTCCTCCTCCTTCTCCTAAACGAAGAAAGAAGAAGAAACACATTGTTTCTTCGGGTGATGAGTTCATCAAGGAGAGGGGGAAGACTGGGCTGCGCAAAAAGCGCAAGACCAAGTCCAAGAAGAAGAAGAAGAAGAAGAGGAAAGTTTCTTCTTCTTCTGACTCGTCCACGGATTCCACGTCTACGGAATCGGACTCAGACACGCAATATAAAGGTGTCTATGCTGCCATTGGAGGCAAAGTGGCTAAGAAAGTCGAGAAGCCAAGGGCTAAGCGGGTGAAAACCACTACGCTTATGCGTGAGAACATTAATGGCCATTTCCGCACGTTTAAGCCGGCGGAGATTATTTCTAAATTATCAGATCAGTTAACAGGCATTAAAGGTGTTCCCAACTCCATCATTAAGGAGATGGATCGAGATGTCAATATGACGGAGGACCGTAAGAGATTTGAGGGTGTGTTGCACATAGTGCATAAGGCGGTGCTTGGTACCTTAACAGCTATTGCTCCTGTAGCAAACAGAATGCAACAAGAAAACAAGTTCTCGTCTTTGGCTAAGACGATGGACAAAGGTATTGCATTGTTGGCGGCGGCAGGTAATTAATTACCTGTCGTATCGAAGATATGAAAATGTTTTCAAGTCAGTTTGCACAGATGCTGGCAAAGAAGTGGCTCGCTCAAAGAAGGTTACTGATAATGATGGGAAAGAGTTTACGCTCTTTCTTGCTCCAGAGCCGATTAAAGGGAAACCTTTAGATAACACCAAAATGTTTGGCGGTCAACTACAATACCTCTATAAAGAGGTAGAAACTGCAGCCAAGAGTGGCAAAAATATGGATGGTAAGAAGAGACAGGAAACTCCTCGTTTCAAAAGGTCACGAGGGGATTTTCGTCCACGGCGGTTCACCAGGGGAACCAGATCGGGTTCAAACTTCGGTCAAGCTTTTCGGGGCCGGGGCGCTCGCTCAGGCTGGACCGACAACACCGCACGGCCACTAGGCCGAGGGGTCAACTCGCCGAGACCCTTCCCAAGGGGCGGGTCCAAGTAGAGGTTGAAACACAAACGTTACAAGTCCTTCCAGCCTCTAAAACCACACAAACTGTAAGCAACTTTGTGGCTGGTAATATTAATAATCATATTTCTGAGTGGCACAAAATTACTATAGTTAGGGGTGTAGAAATTTTACAAATAGTTAGGGGTGTTCATATTCCCCTTCACACAATTTCCGGTACAAGGCAGGATACCTTTTCCTTATAACATTGAACAGGTTGAACGAGAGGCACTAACTAAACAGGTACAAAAATTCTTTGAGAAAGGAATTATACAAAAAGTGACATACTGTTCAGGAGAGTTTATTTCAAACATCTTCTCGAGACCAAAGCCTAATGGTGAGGTTCGAATGATCCTGGATTTAACAATCCTTAATAATTTTAAAATGTTCTTGCTAGATACAGCACGTGATCTGATTACGCCAGATGCGTGGATGGCTAGTGTTGATTTACAAGATGCATATTATACGCTTCCCATAAGAGAAAAAGACCGGAAATTTCTTCGGTTTCTATGAGTTTACTTGCATGCCGAATGGTTTAGCTTGTGCCCCTCGTTTATTCACTAAACTGCTTAAACCGTTTTTTTTCAGTAATGGCGCGGAAGGGTCATATAATGTTTCCATACATAGATGATTCCTTTATTATTGCATCAACACAAATTGATTGTGAGAATGCAGTGTTCGATTTATGTGCATTACTTACTAAATTGGGGTTTTATGTACATCCACGAAAGTCAGTGTTTAAACCAACAAAACAACTCAAATGTTTAGGGTTTATTCTGGATACAGTCTCTTACAGTGTCGATAACAGAACAAAAACTAATTAAGTTTATGAATACAGCGACCCAGCTTATTAAGTTACCAAAACCTAAAATTAGACAGGTCGCAGTCCTTATTGGGATAATGATATCGTATGCACCCGCTATTCTATACGGGAAGGCCCATATTAAATCTCTAGAAATAGATAAAAATTTAGCGTTAACACGAACTAAAGGGAATTTTGAGCGAAAGATGTTTATTTCGCAAGAAGGGCTACAGGATATTGGATGGTGGATGCAACATATAGCAAGTTCACCAAATCCAATCCGCATGGCGGAACCTAATACGGTAATTACTACTGATGCTTCGTTAGAAGGTTGGGGAGCTCATCGAGATGGGGTCACAACAGGAGGTAGATGGCTTGATGATGAAAAATCAGACCATATTAATGCACTATTTATCTGGGCTTATGTAGTTTAGTAAAGATACATAAATCACAAGTTAGAATACTAACTGATAATACTACTGCCATGGCATATATTCGTAACATGGGTGGAACCAAATCAAAGCCTTGAAATCAGTTGTCTAAACTGATTTGGAACTGGGCACAGGCTCAACAAGTCTGGCTGACTGTAGCGCATATTCCAGGGTCACAAAATACACTTGCAGACTATGTAGTTTAGTAAAGATACATAAATCACAAGTTAGAATACTAACTGATAATACTACTGCCATGGCATATATTCGTAACATGGGTGGAACCAAATCAAAGCCTTGCAATCAGTTGTCTAAACTGATTTGGAACTGGGCACAGGCTCAACAAGTCTGGCTGACTGTAGCGCATATTCCAGGGTCACAAAATACACTTGCAGACCATAAAAGTAGAAATTTCCATGACCATTTAGAATGGTCTCTCTCTACACCTTTGTTTAAATTCATTTGTGAAAAATGGGGTACACCTGAAGTTGACTTATTTGCATCACGAAATAATAACAAATTACCTTGTTATGTTTCTTGGCATCCTGAAGCCTCGGGTAGACATGGGCTAGGGCCCACCCACCACGCCCTGCCACGTCTATCCCGTTGGTGTACCGTTACGGGAAAATCATAGTATCCATTGTATTGAAAGTTCATTTTTATCCTGAATAAGTAGGTTAAAATTGCTGGTACCTCACGTGCTTCCTTCTCCCTAGCCCACGTCTACCCGAGGCTTCTACCTCGGGAAAACAACAGTTATCCATCATCTATACCCAGGTAAGATTCGTATAACTATACTATATATATATATATATATATGTATGTATGTATGTATGTATGTATGTATGTATGTATGTGTATATATATATATATATATATATATATATATATATATATATATATATATACACACACATATATATGTGCGACTGACACTGGTCAACATCTGGTGGAGTACCAGACGGGATGACTGAATGAGTTTGTCCGTCTCCTATTTTGGGAGATCGGGTGATCTGAACCCATGTGTTTGTGGGTTCGAACCCTGGTCGAGTCAAACCAATGACTTAAAAATTGATACTTGTCACTTCCTAGCCAGGCGCTCTGCATTATTAGGACAGGGCAAGGACTGGTTAGCTCAGTGTCAGGATAATGTGGCTGAGTGGGATATCAGGTCATGGTGCTGGCAACCTGGTCTCCCAGTTGGGCAGCACTATATAGTATCCATGAGTGTACTGTAACAAGTCGGTACCCGTACTCATATGACCAAAATCAAGTTAATGTATTACTGTTAATATATATGAGAGTTAATATAATATGAGAGTTAATTAAATATATGGGAGTTCATATATTGGAGTTAATATATTAGTCAATATATTACAGTTAATATATTACGGTTAATATATTACAGTTAATATATTACGGTTAATATATTGCGGTTAATATATTACGGTTCATATATTACAGTTAATATATTGCGGTTAATATATTACTGTTAATATATTACTGTTAATATATTACTGTTAATATGTTTCAGTTAATGTACAGTTAATCTAATACAGTTAATATATTACGGTTAATATATTACAGTTAATATATTAAGTTAATATATTACAGTTAATATATTACAGTTAATATATTACGGTTAATATATTACGGTTAATATATTACGGTTAATATAGTATGGTTAATATATTACAGTTAATATATTAGGTTAATATATCATGGTTAATATATTACGGTTAATATGTTATGGTTAATATGTTACAGTTAATGTTACAGTTAATATATTACAGTTAACATATTACAGTTAATCTAGATTCTTCTCAATGCGGTGTTTTTAGTGTGACTTGTTGAATTGTGATAAGTAAATAACTCTTCATGTGATGCTTCATTCCTGTCTGGCTGCGTAGTGACTCGGTGAGACTCTAAATAACCTCGCTGTTTTATATACCGCAGTGAATACTGCTACTTAATATTTGTGCTAATCATTGATTATGTTAATTGTTATATTCCCCCAAGTTTTGTGTGCCAAACTTTCATTGTGACTCCTTGAAAGGTGCACTCTCACCTTCCAGCGACCGAATCCTCACAGCGCCTCGCTTTCGTCTAATCTCTGGTAGTCGCATGGCATTCTGGGAGACGCTTGGTTATGTTTGCCTACATGCAGATGAGATCTGCGTTCAGGCTTGCTGTCAATGGGTATAGCAATGTGTAATTATATCTTATCCATGTGTGGCCAAAACGAGGCTAGTGGAAGTCTTTGCTCATTTTGTTTACAACACATTGGCTAGATTGATTGATTGATTGATTGATTGATTGATTGGCTGGTGGTGATTTGGTGCTCTGTTAGCAGCAAAGGCCATCACGGCAAAAGACTAGTGGTATTTATTCTGTCACTTTTGTTTCACGATACAAATGTGATAATCGCATTTATATGTTCACCTTGAAATTTTCATGAAAATCTGAGCTGTCCAAATTTGTGTCAGATGACGACAAAAATGATTTTTGAAGTGGTTGAATTTGTGTCCAATGGCAGCAAAATCTAACTCGCCTAGTTAAAAGTACAGGAGCGATGCAGCTCAGTTGTTCTTAAGAACTCTAAAATGTATTTGCGCTTAATGTTGGTTATGTCGTCTCTCATATTGTTTACATTATTTACAGATTTTTGGCCCAAAGCCATGAAATCTACACATTCGAGTAGAATGTGTTTGAGTGTCGGTGGACACTGATGCCCAAAGTCACAACAATCACAGTGGCAGTGGGTAATATGCAAAAATGAATAAAACTATGGTGGTACTTACCAAAGGGGAAGCTTTCATAATCTTACTAAGTACCAGATTGCAACACCAGGGCCTATATGTATGTGTCCGGGTTAGCGGTGCGAAGCTTGTTTTCGGCGGGTTTACCGGGTTAGCAGCGAAAACTGCGTATGTATGTGACCGGGTTAAACTAACTCGGCGAGCGTAAAGTCGCCTGCACTAACCCCAAGCGAAAGGAGGGTTAAAGGTAGGGTTAGGCACCGACTCGGCCCAAATCTATTCAATGCGACCATATTTAACAGAATTAGATACGCAATAAGTGAAATTTTATCAATTTAACCCTAAATTCGAACCGTTATTAAGGCTACCGCCGCATTGGCGGCGATATTAATAGTGTCGAATCGACGAATGTAAAGTAAACAAATAGCCGCCGCCGCAGCGACGTCAATATCCATACTGTCCAACGTCAACTAAACATGGCCGCCGCCGAATCGACGGCAATATATTAGGCCCAAATCTATTCAATGCGATCAGATTTAACAAAGTTACATAGTCAAATAGTGAAATTTCATTAAATTAACCCTAAATTCGAAGCAATATTAACGTAGCAGCTACATCGGCGGCGTTATTCATATTGTCCAAGCGACGAATGTAAGCAGGCACAGAGGGATTTCCCAAATCTATAAATAACTGAAACGTTAGCTAACCCGCGTGCGCTTTGGTCACATACATCCCCCCGTGACACATTTGGAACTCTGGGGTTAGCTAACCTGGCACCCACCTTTAACCCCTGTCCGGTTAAAAATTGGCTCATACATATAGGCCCAGGGGTTTAGTAAATAGTATGCAATGCTATCCCTCAACCACTTTTGTGCACCTCTTTTTTAGTTGCCTCCCGGGTGCGGTGGCTGAATCGGTAGAGCGCAGGCCTCACATGCGGGAGTTCGGTTCCCTGTCAAGTCAAACCAATGACTTATAAAATTGATACTTGTCGCTTCCTAGCTTGGTGCTCGCAATTAATAGGATAGAGCAAGGACTGGTTAGCTCAGTGTCAGGATAATGTGACTGAGTAAGATATTGGGTCATGGTGGGGCAGCACTATAAAGTCTCCATGAGGAGAAGGAGAAGCAGCCCTGAAAACCCACAATGTCCGATGCCTACTTTTTGTCCTGGGGGAGGGGGGGGGGGGCTGTCGCTAAACAAACAAAGAAAAAAAACAGTTTGGGAGCCACTGATTTAAATCCACAAAGGCTGGTGACTATCAGAGATTAGATTTGCGCTTGTAAGGTCTTTCGCCTCTGGTTAGTGAATGTTGAAGCGATATAATTCTTTTAAAACATCGCTTTCTATTTTTTCTCCATGCTTCTTTTGGAGGGCAAAATGCTTACTGTTCTTCTTTTCTGTTTTTCTTTTTTCATCCATGTTTTTCTAAGTTTATGTTTTTTTTAATTGATTAATGATTTCGCTTTAACTTACTTAAAGTTGCATGGTCCGATGAAACGTATTTAAAAAAAACAAAAAAACGCTTATCTAAATTTGGTTCTATATATCCAACTTAGATACTAGTGCATTAGCTAAGAAGGATTGGGGACAGCCTATACAGAATAATCAGTGAATTTATTACCTCGTCGTAATGCGAAGCATTGCGCTTGATGCGAGGAGAGGAAGAGACCCTCCACCCCCCCTCCCCGGTCGTCGCGCAGCATTCTCACCTCGCGCGACGTCCGCCTCTCAGCTTTCTTCCTCCCCCCTCCCCCCCGCCTTGCTTTCGCACCTCACCTGTCATCCGCCCTCCTGCCCTCCCTTATAAGGCCGCCCGCCGGCCTCCCTCAGTCATTCGCCTTCCAGCCGTCCTCCACGCTCTGCCTTTTTCCTGCTTGACCCTCGCCGGACCTCCTCCCCTCAGGCCTCAGGAGCGGGCCTCCCCTTTTTGGCTCGCTCCCCGTCCACGTAGTCCCCGGACCCTCTTCTCACCCAGACCTGCAACTCCGGGCCCCCGCCTCGGGCGCCCCGTGCCCCCGCCTCGGGCGCGCCTCGAGCCCTCTCCTCCTTTTTGGTGGAGGGCTCCTTGGCCCCCCCCCCCTCACCAGAACTCTTTCACCTCGGACATTGCTCCTCATGAGCCCCTGCTGTATTTATCCTGTTTCTGCCCCTCAGGAACCTTACTTGCCTCTGTCCTTACTTCCTTGTTTACCACTGTGTTATGTACCCTTGTCTAACCCCTCTGTTGCCAGAGGCGCCATCAATAAACGCCTCTTTTCCCACCCCCGCCTTGCTTCTTCCTTTCGCGCATCGGTCGTAATGCGAAGCATTGCACTTGATGCGAGGAGAGGAAGAGACCCTCCCCCCCCCCCCCCCCTCCCCGGTCGTCGCGCAGCATTCTCACCTCGCGCGACGTCCGCCTCTCAGCTTTCTTCCTCCCCCCTCCCCCCGCCTTGCTTTCGCACCTCACCTGTCATCCGCCCTCCTTCCCTCCCTTATAAGGCCGCCCGCCGGCCTCCCTCAGTCATTCGCCTTCCAGCCGTCCTCCACGCTCTGCCTTTTTCCTCCACCCACCCACCCAACTCTCCTTCCTCTCCTCTCTTCTCCCTCAGCTGGTGGAGGGCTCCTCGGCCCCCCCCCCCCCCTCACCAGAACTCTTTCACCTCGGACATTGCTCCTCATGAGCCCCTGCTGTATTTATCCTGTTTCTGCCCCTCAGGAACCTTACTTGCCTCTGTCCTTACTTCCTTGTTTACCACTGTGTTATGTACCCTTGTCTAACCCCTCTGTTGCCAGAGGCGCCATCAATAAATGCCTCTTTTCCCACCCCGGCCTTGCTTCTTGCTTTCGCGCATCAAGTAATTAGGTCACTGTCATGGCCTAATTAGCCATACCCTCATTCCAAGTACCATATGTATCGTGGTCATCACGAGATGTCAATAGGCGTCATAGCTCGAGGACTTTTACAAAGCTTGTCAAAAGTATTTGTTGGTTCTTTCAGCTCAAATTGCTTAAAAAACTAGCCATGTTTCATCAAAATTACTCCGAACTAATGATTAGTAGGTTATAACGATCAATTTGATATATTTATTTCAAAAATAAAATAAAAATTCAAACGCCATCGGACCATGCAACTTTAAGTAGACACTGGAATAATGTCCTACATAATTATGGCCATCTAGATTCCTTTGAATTTGTACCAGTAATTAATGTATAAAACTCATGTGTTATAAATGTATTGATAATGAAACTATTAAGATATTATTAATCTGTTCATTTTATGTCATGTATTGTATCTTTTATGCACTATTACACTTCTACTTCATTTGTAGGGTTTGTTTATCTGTACCTGACATTAATTTGTTAATATATGACCCATGTTTGCAAAAATAAATATGCCAATTACAGGCCCTTTTTTTTGGTAAAGTATTTATTCATCTGAATATGACATTTGTCAGCGCCGGAGCACTGGTCTTCCGGCCATCTTACTATTGGAATTGACATTCTAAATAATCTAAGTTTGATCAGTGCTGTATTAGTCACAGCACCGATCGTGTAGAATTAAGGGAGTGGATCCTGCTGTATAATGTACAGCACCAGTCACTGCAGTTCATACAAATATGGGGAGCAGCACCGAGTAGAAGGTGTATACTCGGGGCAACTCAAACAATCGTTGTGGGTTACATTTTTCTCTTATAAAACAAGCTAAGTTTATAGTTGACAAGACATTTTGTCTGTCTTATGTAATGTTGGCACACATTGTGAGCAACACGTTGTTATTACATGTGCCTGTAGCAATGCAACAGGTGATAAAGCTTCAACTTTTCGTGGTGCCCGAACAAACAGACCAATTGTTCATATTGCAGCAGCAACATGGGTAATTTGGCGCGCGGGACCGAATCACACGCTTAGCCTTAATCTCTATGGCCGCCGACAGTGGCGCCACCTATATTATATTCCCTAAGTACGCTGCCGCCTGGCGGTTCGGGCCTGCACTGCCGAGTTGAGCATCGAGTAGCTCACTTTCGCCAGTGAGCCCGAACCTGCCGCATGGTTACTGCAAGTCTACCATATTTTCTTTCTCAGCCATGCCACCCACCCATCTGTAAGAACTAGGGGTTGAGCGCTGGGACAATACACTAGACATTCGGCCAAGAACTGACACTAAGCGACAAGAATACCACCTGACTTGAAGAAAATTAAATAAACACCAATTATGGGTCACATAAATGTTAATTGCATTTCTGGCTCTGCTCAAAACCTTTTGAATATCGCTTCATGGGGGGTCTGACAAAAGAGGTGGAGGGGGTGAGGTAACTTAATTAAAAGATGCGATGTGTAATTTGTAAGCTATTTTGTGAATAGCATATGATATTTTTGCAAACTG
The DNA here is from genome assembly GCA_030323885.1 of Branchipolynoe longqiensis. Taxonomy (NCBI): domain Eukaryota; kingdom Metazoa; phylum Annelida; class Polychaeta; order Phyllodocida; family Polynoidae; genus Branchipolynoe; species Branchipolynoe longqiensis. The sequence goes on along the minus strand of CM059202.1, from coordinate 30,052,907 downwards.
TGTTGTAGAATTTTACCCGACTGTATTGTGTGTAATGCTATTAAATTCTGATGGATCAGAATTTAACTAAACTAGTAGATTACTTCTGGATTACTTTTGGATCACTTCTCAATATTCTGTTTTCCATCTTATATATTAATCAACATCTTATATCATAATGTATATATTTACATTGTACAACATACGTAATATATAAGGTATATATTATACAGTACATTCTATATGCATTTTATATTATACATATCTCATGTATTACATAATATATACATATTATGTAATACATGAGATATTCATCATATTGTATACATTATGTATAATATATATTATGACCAGACGGGATGGTCGAATGAGTTGAGCGTCCAGGTCCCGTTTCGGTAGATCGTGTGATTGGAACCATGGTCGAATCAAACCAATGACTTAAAAATTTAAGCTTGTCGCTTCCTAGCCAGCCGCTCGGCATTATTAGGATAGGGCATGGACTGGTTGGCTCAGTGTCAGGATAATGTGACTGAGTGGGATATCAGGTCATGGTGCTGGTGGCCTGGCCTCCCAGGGGGGGAAGTGCTATATAGTCGCCCTGAGTGCGCCCTGTCACAAGTTGGTACCCGTCCTGATAGGACCTTAGATGTTGCCAGGATGTAAAACTCCAAGAACCAACCAACCAACCAAGCCTGTATTGTGACCGGCCCCACTGTGGTTTCAGAGCCTGTCGGCCCTCCGCTGTCCCGGCCCCTCCAGCGGCCCCGGCCTGCGCCCCGCCTGACTCACAACGGAAGCAGTAGGTGTCTTTTTGTTGTTGTTGGTAAATATCTTTATTCTGCTGAATAAGTTCTTTTTTCAGCGCCAAAGCACTGGTCTTCCAGCCATTTTTCAATTCGGGATTATTTACACAAAAATGGTGTATAGAGTCAGGTACACAATTTGCAGCATACACAGGGTTGCCAACCCTTACGGTTTCACCGTAAGGTGTACGGTATTTTATGTCCCCATCATCACCATACGCTGATCTTCCGCTGTTTTCTTAAGGGTTTTTTTGTTCAATTTTGTTCCAGTTGAATGATATCTTTTTTTTGTATCACCGAGGCTGAATTTTCCAATGTTGGCAACCCTGCAATACCATTACTATAGTTATATTATATAAATCTTATGGATTATATTGTCCAAAATGCACCACAGAGCGTCTAAGTTTTAAAAATTGTTGTGGAGGTGTTCACTCACCTAATATAACATCCCTTAAGATTATCCGGTTTTTCATTTTCCAATGTTAGCAACCCTGCATATCATCATCATCATCATCATCATCATCATCATCATGCTGTCGGTCGCGATGCGACAAAGACTGCTTTCATTACTTGACTGCCGCTCTCCATTTAGCTCTCTGCTGTGAGAGTGATGTCCATGAGTCGGTCTTAGTGTCGCTCAGCTTCAGGTTTATATTTCATGAAAGCTGCCTGCAAAAGTGTTGAAGTGCTGCTGGCTTTTGCAAGTTACCACCGGCACTCTCTCGGGGAGCAAATAGAGGTTTCATACCGGCAAGAACATGTGAAGACAGGCGCAAAACTATTTTTCCCTGCAGTGGCTGGTCGGGAGATGTTGGGAGTTCCATACATCAACCGCCCTTAATGCTGCCACAGTGACATGGTTTTCTGTTTAGGGTTTGCTCCCTTAGCCTTCTGTTCTGTCATATAACATAATGGAATTCTGTTACTCAGAAGTTCCACAGCAATGTGGCAACAGTAGTGTCATATGACTACATCAATATTAGTCAGTTCAATGTGAGTATTTCATCGTATTTAGAATGTAAGCCGAAGTTATCTTGTGTATTCATTTGGTAAAGTTGTAGTAAGTTTTAATGTAGAGTCTGATCAGTTTGTGTTATATAAATGTCAGTTTGCTAGGAAGACACAATAGGAAACAATCCATTCTAAGCAATTTAGTCTTACCCGGATAAAGGGGCTAGTTATTGAAGCTAACAATTTACCTTTCTCAAATTTGCTGACCTCCCAAATGAAATGCCAGATGCACAAGTATACGTGGGTAGACTGATTACATCAGACGGGATGGCCGAATGAGTTAGAGCGTCCGTCTCCCATGTTGGTAGACTGTGCGATCGAACCCTGGTTGAGTCAAACCAAGGACTTAAAATTGATACTTGTCGCTTCCTAGCCTGATGCTCTACATTATTAGGATAGGGCAAGGACTGGTTGGCTCAGTGTCAGGATAATGTGACTGATTGGGATATCAGGTCATGGTGGTGGTGGCCTGGTATCCCAGTGGGGCAGCACTATAAAGTTGCCATGAGTGTGCACTGTCACAAGTCGGTACCCGTCCTGATATGACCTTAGATGTTGCTAGGATGTAAAACAACCAAAAATAAACAGCCAAAACGCCTCCCACAACAACTATGGCCTATTTCACTTGGTTTCAACTGGTGTGCATGCACAAATTATTTATTATCCCTTCATGTCTACACAAAATTAATCAGTAATTTTCAAACTCACTCTCAGCTAAATATCAATTGTATTTTTTATCTAAATTTAATGTACAATTCCCTTTTTTCCCTTCCTTTTTTGCAGAAGAAAATCCTTACGCCAACGTGCCTCAAGGGGTTAGCTCACACGAAAGCGGTAGGTACCACCGAAAAGACAAACACCTTGTTGGGATGAGAATTTTATGCCTTTTTTCTTTTTAATTGTGACTTTTGTCAGATTCCCAAAGGAGAGACGGGGTGGCCTAATAAGTTGAGCATCCGTCTCCTTTTTTGGTAGATCGTGGGATTAAAACCCATGAGTTTGAACCCTGGTCGAAGCAAATTGATACTTGTTGCTTCCTAGCCAGGTGCTCTGCATTATTAGGATAGGACAAGGACTGGTTGGCTCAATGTCAGGATAATGTGACTGAGTGCGATATCAGGTCATGGTTCTGGCATCCTGGTTTCCCAGTGGGGCAGAACTATAAAGTCATCATGAATGTGCACTCTCACAAGTCAAGCCCCAGTCACACATACCGCGATCATGGGCCGGACAAGCCCCGGACCGCCATCCGGGGTGGTCTGGGGTGATCCGTGGGTCGTCCGTGCTGACCCCCCCGCCCCTGATCCGGCCTGATCCGTGGCTCAGCCCCGGATGTTTTAAAATGTTTAAAACATCCGGGGTGGTCCGGGGCATTTTGCAATCTGGGCTCAATCCGGCCTGATCCGGGGGTGGTCCGGAGGTGGTCTGGGGGTGATCCGGGTATTTCGGGGGTGGACCGGGCCTGTCCGGGGGTAGTCCGGCGTCATTTTGAGCCACGGTTTGACCCGGACCATCCAGGACTATCCAGGACTAGCCACGGACCACTCCCAGACTGCCCCGTAGTCCGGGGGTTGTCCGGGGGTGATCTGGGATAGTCCGGGGGTGGTCCAGGGCAGTCCGGGGGTGGTCCGGGTTAGTCAGGGGCCGGTCTGGGGGCAGTCCAGGGCTCGTCCGGGAAAGTGTGACTGCGAGGCAAAAATTGACGAAAACAGTGATTTTATCGTGGTAGTCCGGGTCGTTGGTCCGTCGGTGGTCCGGCTCAAAATCCGGGGCTCGTCCGGCTATGTGTGATTGGGGCTTTAGTACCCATCCTGATATGACCTTAGATGTTGCCAGGATGTAAACCTCCAATAACCAAACCCAAAGGAGAGTTCAGTCACCCCCTCAGCTGCTGGAGAAATGCCGGTGTTGGCGGCAGTCGAGTGTGGAGTTCTGAGAGAAGGCAGTAAAATAGCGCCTTGCTGGAGACCTTTGATTGGCAGGCGAAGGCCAGCAAGAGAGATAGCTGGATGGGTAGGCCATCAGCTTTCTGTGTGTAAGGTTGTGTGTTTGAATCTTGGCCGAGTCAAAACAGACTTATTAAATTGATACTTGTCGCAACCTAGCTTGGTGCTCAGCATTACTAGGACAGAACACGGATTGGTTGACATGGACTCATGTTTCCTTCATATTTCCTTCATGTCTCATCCATGTCTCATTCAGGTTGCATTCATGTCACATCCATGTCGCATCCATGTCTCATTCAGGTTGCATTCATGTCACGTCCATGTCGCATTCATGTCTCATTCATGTTGTCCTTCATGTCTCATTCATGTTGCATTCAAATCACGTCCATGTCTTATCCATGTCGCTTTCATGTCACATCCATGTCGCATTCATGTCTCATCTGTCTCATTCATTTCAGATTCGTGTTCCATCCATGTCTCATTCATGTCACAGGGCGTGGTAGCCGAATTAGTAGAGCATGGGCCTCGCGTGTGGGAGATCGGGAGATCGGTTCCCGGTCGAGTTAAACCAATGATTTATAAAATTGATACTTGTCGCTTCCTAGCCTGGCACTTGGCATTAATAGGATAGGGCAAAGACTGGTCAGCTCAGTGTGAGGATCATGTGACTGAGTGGGATATCGGGTCATGGTGCTGGTGGCCTGATTTCCCAGGGGCAGCACTATAAAGTTGCCATGAGTGCATGGGTTCGAACCCTGGTCGAGTCAAACCAATGTCTTAAAAATTGATACTTGTTGCTTCCTAGACAGGCGCTCGGCATTATTAGGATAGGGCAAGGACTGGTGTGCTCAGTGTCAGGAAAATGTGACTGAGTGGGATACCAGGTCATGGTGCCGGTGGCCTGGTTTCCCAGTGGGACAGCACTATAAAGTCGCCATGAGTGTGCACTGTCACAAGTCGGTCCCCATCCTGATATGACCTTAGAGGTTGCTAGGATGTAAAACAACAACAAACAAACATTGTCACAAGTCAGTGCCTGTCCTGATATGACCTTAGATGTTGCAAGGACGTAAAACCTCAACAACCAACCACCCAACTCATCCATGTCTCAATTCATGTCGGATCCATGTCTCATTCATGTCACGTTCAAGTCTCATTCATGTCTCCATGTCTCATTCATGTCTCATTCATGTTGACCTTTGCAGGGAATCCTTATGAAAACGTGGCCAAGCTTCCCCGATATGAAAACATGTCATTTCCTCCAAAGCGAGATCCACCACCGCCACCAGTGGTAAGTTGTCCGCTACGTTCATTCTGCTAGAAAAGACACTTGATGATGATGATGATGATGATGACGATGTTGATTTGCCACTAGACAAGGCTCTTGTTAATGATGTTGATAATAATGTTGATGTTGATCATCTGCCACTAGACAAGGAACTTGGTAATGATGTTGATAATAATGTTGATGTTGATAATGATGTTGATGATCTGCCACTAGGAACCTGGTAATGATGTTGATAATAATGTTGATGATGTTGATAATGATGTTGATCTGCCAGTAGACAAAGCACTTGGTAATGATGTTGATAATAATGTTGATGATGTTGATCTGCCACTAGACAAAGCACTTGGTAATGATGTTGATACTAATGTTGATGATGTTGATAATGATGTTGATCTGCCACTAGACAGAGCACTTGGTAATGATGTTGATAATAATGTTGATGATGTTGATTATCTGTCACTAGACAAGGCACTTTGTAATGATGATGTTGATGAAGATATTGATGATCTACCACTAGACAAAGCACTTGGTAATGATGTTGGTGATAATGATGTTGATGGTCTACCACTAGACAAGGCACTTGGTAATGATGTTGTTGATAATGATGTTGATATGTTGATGATCTACCACTAGACAAATTATTATTATTTAATAGAGCGCGCTCAATAGCAGGAGCCGTTCTAAGGCGCTGTGTAACAAAACAATGTGACATTTACGAATTAGTCACGGGGCATGGTGGCCTCATCGGTAGAGCGCGGGTCTCACATGCGGAAGGTCGGGAGTTCGCTTCCCAGTCGAGTCAAACCAATGACTTTAAAATTTATACTTGTCGCTTCCTAGCCTGGCGCTCGACATTAATAGGATAGGGCAAGGACTGGTTAGCTCAGTGTCAGGATAATGTGACTGAGTGGGATATGAGATCATGGTGCTGGCGGCCTGGTCTCACAGTGGGGCAGCACTATAAAGTCGCTATGAGTGCGCACTGTCACAAGTTGGTACCCGTCCTGATATGACCTCAGATGTTGCTAGGATGTAAAACAATAACAAACAAACAAACGAATTAGTTACAATAGTTGAAGGATAGAGAAATTTCAGTTACGGTCCTGTGAAAAGCTAAGATTGTCAGTTAGTCTTACGGATATTTGATTAAAGGAGCATAGTCCAATGGTTTTTTTTGAGTTTCTGAAATTGTATTGCTCTCTAGGGGTAAGACCCTTGATCTACTTTAATGGCTGTCTGGCTATATGGGTAATACTGTGTATGTTATCTCACCGGGTTCGCACAATCTTGAAAAGGCTTTGAATTTGAAGGCGTCTCTTGAAAAGCCGTTGAATTTGAAAATGCCCTGAAAGGGCCTTGAAAATTGACCAAACATGCTGAAAAACCCTTGACTTTTTAGATTTATCAAAGTCCGATTCGAAAGCATCTGTGATTTCATTCGTTTTCGTTACCAGCTGCATCAACGTAACATCGACCAATTACAGAATCGGGATACATCAATTCTGGGCATTAACATAATACATTCTAGTTTGCGTTGTCATAGCTACTATCCTTATTTTGCTTGATAAAAATAGCATACAGAAGCCTGGTGAAGTAAGACCATAACGAGTTGACATGTATATAATCATTATAATTGAACAACACGAGGCCAAGAATTCATAATGTGGATTTTATTTTTCCCATCTTTATGTTTCTCGGTCCAATGCGATTTCAACGAGACCCTCAGAGACTTAACGCTACTTTTTACTTCTTAAAGCTGGGGTGGGTGGGATGGCAAATTCGGCACTGTAAGGCTATCGATGTGGTCACTTGAAACGCTCAGGACGACGTAACTACGTTAAGGCCCTGTCACTATGACATACGGTGTCAGCGCGTGCTCAACGTTCGAAGATTTGCCAGTTAGTCGGCATTCGTCAAACTTTTCAGTGGCGGGGGATAAAAATTGGCGTATACACAACGTACACACAACATACGTAACGTATGCAGAAAGTATCTCTGACATATTGCTAGCATATGAAAGCGTTCATGTGCCTCGCAAAACGTTCGTAAAACGCTCGCATACTCTCACGGAATGCTGAACGTTACATACGTTACTCCATTGCTAGAAGTATAGCGTATACCTTAAATACGCTGGAGATACGGCAGGCATACATTTGAAGTATGTTAGGAGTACATAGTGCATCTGTTGGCTGTACGTGGACTGCACGTTCCCACCGGCTGAACGTACGGCTAACGTGCAGCAATGTATACCAACGTATCCCTAACATACTCCCAATGTACACTGACGTATCCTGAACCTACACACATCGTACGTTCAACGTACAAGCCACACGTCGACACACGTTGGCACACGTTGGAAATTTTTAGCATGCACAACATTTTTTCGGAGGCTCGCCGCACGGCGACGTAAGACAATGCATAACGACGTATCTGGAATGTACCCTTTAAAGGGGCTGTCATATGTGACATATACATTGGGCATACGTCGAGTCCGCTCGGGATATGGCGTCGTAGGTCGAGCCATTAAAAAATTGTTGTGCATCTTCAAAGTTTTCAACGTAGTCGGCGTATGGTTCATACGTTTCTCATACGCTTGGTGTACGCTCGGCATATGTCAGCGTACGTTATCCACACGTTAGGGGTAGGTTGGGATAGGTTGGAACACATTAGCTGTACGTTCAGCCTGTTGGGAATGTGCAGTCCGCATACAGCCAACGGATGCATAACGTACTCCAAAGATACTTCGAACGTATGCCTGCCGTGTCTCCAGCGTACTTAACGTATGCGCCATACTTCTAGCGATGGAGTAACGTACGTAACGTTGGTCAGCGTACCGTCAGTGTATGCAAATGTTTTGTGAGGCACATGGACGCTCTCAATAGGTCAAAGATACATTCTGTATAGGTTACATACTTTGTGTGTACGTTGTGTGTCTGCCCATTTTTATCCCTCGCAGCGCGAAAAGTTTGGCGTATGACAACCTACATTGATTTGAAATTTATTTCACCACATTACGCACACGCCGGCGCCATACGTCGTAGTGTGACAAGGCCTTTAAAGGTTGCGCTGGGCGTATATTACTATCTTACACCAGGTGGCGGGTCAACTAGCGGGGATCTGTAGTTCTAATGTTACTCGATAGGTGGCGCCACCAACTATGCTTCCTTAGTTTACCGGGATGCGTCGGCTCGGCATATTCAATTAACCATGTTGCAAGCGAAATGAACAATATCGTATTTTGTCGGCCTTAAAAAATGAATTTCTTACCTGAAAAGGCCCTAAAAAGGTATTAAATTTTGTTGCTGAATAGCTGTATGAACCCAAAGTAAAGCTATTGAAGATAGAAGTGCTTAAATTAGTTAAAACTAAAGTAAGTAGATATAATGATCAGCCTAATGTATTTATTTTCTTATAAAAGAAAAGTCGGGAACTCAAAACCATCGGACTATGCAATTAATCAATCAATCAATCAATAGTTCCATCCTCTAGTCGAGGGTTGGATGCAATGGTTCTCCACTTGTCCAGATGTTGTGCTGTTCTGATAGACTGTGAATAATTCAAGCCTGTCCACTGTGAAATATTTGTAAACCATGATGTTCTTGGTCTCCCTCTCCCTCTGCTGCCATTCACCTTCCCTTCCAACAATGTACGGTATATTGAACTCTGACGAATGATGTGGCCAAAATAAATAAGTTTCTTTGTGTGTATAGTGGCAAACAAGCTTTTCTTATTTTTAATTTTTCTGAGAACTTCTTTGTTGGTGATCTTCTTTGTCCATGATATTTTCATCATCCTTCGATAAGTCCACATCTCAAATGCTGCTAAACGTTTGTACATTTTCTTAGAGATTGTCCATGTCATGCAATTAATATTAATTCTAAAATGCTAATTAGTTCATATTGCTAATTGTACTTTGATGTTGGTGTTTATGGTGCTTTAATTCTCACACATTCACTGTTTGCCCATTGTTCTTGCCTGAATCAGGGTGAGGTGCTTTACGATGACGTCAGTCATAACCAGGGTTCGCTACCTTGCTCAGACAAACCGCAACCAAGCACCATGGTCTACACTGATGTCACCTTCGACTCCATCCCACAAAGCGCGCAGAAGCCCAGCAACGATGTCTACATTCACGGTGTTGAGAACCTAGTGGACTATGCGCATATCAAATTCCCGGTGATGGATAATCAGCGAACAACCGACAGTTCTATGTGATGATTTTTATGGGGATGGGTTGCCCTTATAGTTGGCCTGACCTTAAACTTAAAGCCGCATAATCCGATGAAAGAGTCATTTTCGTTGAACAAAGCGCTTGCATTGATTTAATTCTGAATATCCAACTTAGACGCTGGAGCTTTCGTTAAACGCTTATTGCAGTTTGGTGCATCAGTGTTATGTTGCTATGCGCAAACCTAGGTAAACAAAGCCTATGTCCGCCATTTTTGTATGCACACCAAAATTAATTGAGCACATCTTCACCACAAACATCTCCAAAGATAGCCCTTTAAAATAGGTTACCTCAAACTAAACTGGATTACAACAATCAACCGAATATATTTATCAATATTTTTAAAAGGTGTAATGCAAAAATTGAAAAACCCTCGGATTGTGCAACTTTATTTCAAGTCTCGGCATGGCTGGGGTTTTTGGCTAAAAAAAAAAAAATAGAAAAGTGGGTTTTTAAGTTATTTTATGAGAAGAACTAATTCTCTTAGTTAAGAGGATTCAAGCAAGGATTCAAGCAATTTTCCCTCCTGTATAGGTTAATGTATGCTACACTGCTCCCTCATTGGTTCCAATCAACAGTGGCTAATTTGCATAATTGATTACCACGTGACCTGTGTTGGATATATATGCAGCAGTTCTTAATGGTTGCTGACCATGTCTACCTTGTAAGTATGATGTATTATTAGACTGGCTACGGAAGCTTTCACCAAGCAGGTTGCATAATGTAGATAGCGATATCAACTAACGTCTAGTGACACATTTTGTGTATGTGACTACTGTATTCTCGTGGGTTAACGCCATGGGTGTTTAAATTGGCAAATCACTGAAGTGGGGGTTGCGCGTTTACCCACATGGGTGTTTAAGGGGTGGACTTTTACGAAATATTGTTGGCCAAGGGGGGTGGGCGGGGGCATTAACCCGCACATCGTTAACCCGCGAGAATATAATAAATGTAATGGGTTTGGATTGCTAAAGGATCCACTTTGTATATATGTAACTAATGATTGCAAAGTATTAGTGTCAGAATGGGACACAAGCGAAAGCGCTTAACGCTAATAACGATTGATTATGAACCGAAGACAAAGTCACTGGCCTATCTATAATGGCGGGAAAGCCACGTATGTTTTCTCTTATTTAGCAGTTAGTTGAATTTTTACTTCCTTTGTTGATGATGTTAGTTATATTACAAATGATGTTACTGACCCAAATTAGGGAGTTGTGACTGTTGCAGATATACTTACGATGCCGACTGTTATGTTAGGTGTGTACTGACAGATGTGCCTGTTGTGTGTTCGGTATGTTTTGCGAACATGCGTAGCAGCAGGCCTTGTTTGCTGACTCATTTTTCTTTAAGATTGTCAGGTTTTTTTTGTGTTTTTTTTATCGGGGAGAAACTGCATTAAGTAGACTGCAGATAAACACAGTCAAATTACATCATTTGAAAGGTCATCTATATATACACAATATATTTGTAAAAAGGTAGATAGCTAATCTGGCAATATATGAATTTAAATTGGTAGTAATATTTTTGTTCTTTAATTATCAGCGGGTAAATAGAAAATGTAATTTTGTTGTTGTTGTTGTGATGGTTTATTTACTCTGTCCATAACGAGTAAGTCGCATTGCGACTTGTTTTCATCGCTGAACAATGGGATCATGAATTTTAATTCCCCACAATAATTTTAAACAGATGGCAAAGCTTTGTAATCTGGTACCCATGCAAAGAAATATTCCAGTTATTAATTCACTTATATCAACTGCCATCTAAACATAGTGTTCAAATTTTATCTCGGGGTTTGCTTTAGTTGGTTGAAAAATAACGTGCTGTATAACATTATGCGAATATAAATAATGTATAGATCACCATTATTAATGCCATTCATGTATATGCGCGATACCAACTGATTATTCACTGTGGGCTAGCCACCATCCCGCAGCAAAACCTGATGCTGGCGCCACCTGTGGCCGCTTTCGACAATCCTCACTCCTGTTCGACTGGCTTACTCACCGGAACTTTAAATTAAAAAAATATCTTTCTCGTTAAACTTATGGGGATGAAAGTTTTCTACAATTTCGTTCAGTGTTGGTAGATCGTGGGTCCGAACCCTTGTCGAGTCAGACCAATGACTTAAAAATTGATACTTGTTGCTTCCTAGCCTGGCACTCGGCATTATTAGGATAGGGCAAGGACTGGTTGGCTCAGTGTCAGGATAATGTGACTGAGTGGGATATCAGGTCATGGTGCTGGTGGCCTGGTCTTCCAGTGGGGCAGCACTATAAAGTCACCATGAGTGCGCACTGTCACAAGTTGGTATCTGTCCTGATATGACCTTAGATGTTGCTAGGACTTAAAACAACAACAAACAAGGAATTTTGCGGATTTTCGCGATTTTGTTTATATTCACCGTATATGACAACATATATGACAGCAATTGGTTAGTTTTAATCCCATTCTTATATCACCTCAGATGTTGCTAGAACATAAAATCCAAGCAAGAAAGAGTTTGGCATGGGTGATAATACAGTCGCAATAAGGACAGTTGAAACCTGACTTCCGGCATTTTTCCCCGCGATTCCTTGATGTTGCTAATCCTTTAAGGGAAAATCCACGTTTTCGCGGAAATTAGCAGTTGGTTCTGCCAAAACCCACTAGGTGGCGCCATAGTTTTGACCCAATTTCCACATGTTTTTTTTTTGCCAGATACCACTTTCATCCCTCTTGTCCTGATATGAACTTAGATGTTTCTAGGATGTAAAACAACAAACAAACTTTCATTCCTGAACTTACAGAATGGTGCTAATCTAATACAGGCTGGATCCCGTTGTCACATTGAGTACTGTTTGAAGCAGATGTGTAAGTAACCCCCGTTAGGAGTTCTCCAAAGTTGTCAATATTTTCACGGTTGTACAAAGCAAAGCCCACATCATTCGTCAGAGTTCAATATACCGTACATTGTTGGAAGGGAAGGTGAATGGCAGCAGAGGGAGAGGGAGACCAAAAACATCATGGTTTACAAATATTTCACAGTGGACAGGCTTGAATTATTCACAGTCTATCAGAACAGCACACCATCGGGACAAGTGGAGAACCATTGCATCCAACCCTCGACTAGAGGACGGAACTATTGATTGATTGATTGACAAAGCATACAACAGGGGGAGGGGGGAGAGGTGTACTCCGTAAAGTATGACTTTTAGCATTTAATGTAATGATGATATTTAATGCGATTTTTGGGCAAAGAGCCAAATAGAGATATGTAGGTGTGGATAGAGTGATTGCATCAGGGTCCCTAGGTAGTGTAATAGTTTGCACACTAGCCCTGGAATAGCAAGACGTGTGGGTTCGAATCCTACGCTAGGCATAATATTTGTCAATTTGACACATGTAAACTTTTAAGTTACTGGTTTGACTCAACCGTGGTTCAAACACGGGGGTTTGAATTCCATGACGTCCCAAAATGAGAGGCGGGCACTCAACTCATTTGGCGACCCCTTCTGGGTCTGTAAGTAAAATGTTGATGTGTACTACTTTTAAAAAAAATTATTAAATTAAAAAAAATGTAAATTGTGTTTTTATTGAGGCTGTATTTATACTGTCCATAGCATATAAGCCTGGGTATTCAGGCTTGTTTTAAATGCTGACCAGCTGTAGTGTTGGTGTTATCTTACCACACAGGAGCTGCTGATAAGGTATTTGATTGCCTGCATTTCAGTAGCAGATAGATAATTGGTTGGTATGGTTAGTAGCCTATGTTAGTTTTTAAAAAATTTCTTGGCATATATGTATTTTATTTTGTTCTATTCTTATTACTAGATTAGCCTACTCCTATTTACATATCATAGGCTTATACGTAGCTGTGTGGTGTATTATCTGGTTACTTATGGCATGGTTACCTTCCACTGGGCATCCCGCTGGTGGGCCGTGACATATCACATGCCCCTTTGCAGTGCAGCTTAGTGGGGGTTTTCTAGCCGTATTTTGCACGTATATTTTTTGTAAGTTTTTAGCTCAGGAATTTGTCGTTCCTTTACTTTGGGGGCGGGCGTGGAAAAGTAATACTCTTTGTACTATTTTTAAAATGTTGACAACTTTGGATGGTCCCTTTGCTAATCACTGCTAAGTATCACTCAGATGGCACATAGAACAAACTAATTACAAGGATTACATTGTATTCTTAATTACCCCGTCCTGATATGACCTTAGATGTTGCTAGGACGTAAAACAACAAACAAACAAACTTGATAAAAAAAAAAGAAGGTTAGGTCAATTAACATTACAACATTAAAAAAGTTATTGGATATTATTTTTATGAGTCAGGCTCACGAAAATAGGCCAATTGGGGAAAGTTGTTGGCGTTGAGCATTGGATGTCGGCATCGAACGGCATAATTATAGTTTAGCATTGACAGAGGTGTTGGAAAGTCCTTAAATTTATCCTGAATGTAAAGGTAGAGAAAATACAGCAACCTTATTTGTTTCTAGGATAATCTAATATGAAACAAAGAAATGCACTACACTTTAAGAATTGCGACGCCGACATCTTAAATTAACCACAAATTGGCCCTTTCATGAGGCCGACTCATATATAGAAAAAACCCTGATTTTAATGTTTTTTCTTTCGGGAATACTATATTTGTTTTCGAGATATTGAACTATTTAAGTTGAAGCCATGTTTATGTAGCAGTGTAGGCATATCGCTCACTTTTAAATTAAAATATTTGGTTTATTGTTATAGTTGATCGTGATGGAAACAATTTTTTATTTGCAATTTTGTTGTTGTTGCAGTTTTACATTGCAATATAATTAATTTGTATTTGATAGACAAGTGGCATTTTTCAGTAAATTTTATCGCTGTCATTTGGATAGCGTTTTGTCTAGAGATTAATTTGTATGTACACATGTTAGGTGACTCGCGATTATGGTGTAGTGTTCTGCGTGTATTACTTAGTAATGTGAAGTATATCAGGTGTGAACAGTTTTATAGGTCTGTCATCCCTGGGTGTGTAATATGATGTTGAAATATGTGTACATAATAATTAAGTAGCAGGAGATGTCACTATCGAAACAAAATGTGATTTTACTAACTCAAAATGAATGTTTGAGATTAAGCACGCTTGAAACAACACTTTTAAAATATTTAGTGTACATATGGTATTTCACTCAGTATACCCATTTTTACGTAGGCTATTGAAGTGAGCACACGCATATATATATATATGGTAGTAAATTTAACTAACAGTCCATTTGATCATGTTCGTCAATTCCTCGATTTTGTATTGTACTTGATATATACATATATATATATATCCTGTTATACTTATAAGACCTTTCTTGTCAAGATGGCGCCAATAGTTGCAAAGTGGGGAACTAACTACCTAATGTAGGTCAGACAACAATTCATCTGTGAAATTCACCTTTGGAGAAAGTGTGTGAACTTGGCTGATAAACTTGGTGCCCTGTCTGCTGGGAGTGAACCCAAAGTGGCTATAGTTGCAGGAACCTGGTGGCGTAGTTCCACTGGTCGACACTACGTCTTGTGGCGCTAAGAATAATTAAGCCTCTATACACTGCTTTTCGAAACCTAGTCAAATGTTGAGTGGTCAAAGCAGAACTGTAACGTTAAACAATCAGGGTCGGTGCCCTATTGTTTTGCGTCCTAGGCAAGGCCAACTACTTGCACCGCCACCGCCCTCATCCCTGCCCCCTTCCAAAAAATATGTATAAAACCCTGACCCCTCAAAGGTCAATTCTGTACCCCTTGGAGGTCTGTGGGCCCTAGGTTGCCGCCTAGTTGGCCTAATGGTAGCAGCGGCCCTGTAAGGACTAGTACTTGACAAACAATATTGAATAGTTGAACCTCGTCCTGGTTTGTGTGGTCGGATCGAGCTCTGAATGGGAAATGCGCTGGAACGCTGCTGCACTCGGATAGCTTCGAACATGTGTTATTTGTTATAGAAATAGGGATAGGAGGTTCTACCAACAGGTGTGAAAATAATGCAGTGGCTAATTATCCACCAGGGAGAGGTATTGAACTGATTTAGTCTAATTTACTGTACCGAGGACAAAAAAAAGATCTGCACCGCTGACCCATTTATAAGCATTTCGGAAGCCGATGGTGGTATATGAGTTGTTCATTTCCAGTGCTGTACATAGTTAGTTGAGCTTTTTGCGCCTCATCTCTGAATCAGCAGTATTTTGCATATTGCACGCACAAGACCAAAGCCTAGTCCACAGTGTACATAATCCCATTTTAATGTTGAATGCATCATAGTATCTGTATATATATGTATATATATATAATATATTATATATATATAATATATATGTATATATATATTATACCGGTAATCTGGTGGTTGCCGCCTACTTTACAAATGGCGCCAGATGCAATGCCATTGGGCCAGGCACTAAGGTCATCATCCTTTCTTATATTATCGCTCAGAAAGTATGTCAATAAATGCTATGTAGATAGATATCTCAGAAGGTGATGTTTAGTGTTAGATAATATATTTTTATATGTATTAATATATATATACAGTAAAACCTCTTTAACCGACCACCTCCACAGATCGACCACTCCCCTATATCGATAATTTTATTTGGGTCCCAAACGATCGCCCATACAATACCATTCTAATGATAAACAAAAACTCCCTAATCCGACCACCTCCCTAAATGGACCATTTAAAGTCGGTCCCATGATCGGTCGATTTAGAGAGGTTTTACTATATATATATAATATTAATATCCTCATTTGGCTACTGTTTTAATATCACTTTGGAGAAACTGTTTAGTGAAAAAGAAATTGACCTTTTTGCAGTACTTAGGTGTCTTGATATAAACTGTTGAGATCAGAGCTTCTGCATGAGTTCTTTGTTTATATAACCAAATATGTGCCTGGAGAGTGAGAGTTGCAAGTAGCCTGGCTGTCTTATGCTAGGAGGCTACTCATCCCCAAGTTTGTTTGTAAATAAGTTTGAGCATTGTCCGCTTTTCTTAACTCCTTGCTTCTTTGGTATAGGTCAAATGTAAATATTGCAACCGAAAGTAATTCTAGAATTCAACTATGAATTCGAAAACAAATTTGATTCAAAACAAGGGGCTATGTAAAAACCGAGAACTTGTGCGAAGCGGTGCTGGAGAGCATTCGTCTAGAGTTCAGTTCAGATCCAGCCAGTCTCTACCACACACCTTAGATATTGCTATGATGTAAAACACCCAAAACCAGACTCGGATCTATCAAGATCCAGTGTGATTATTGAACCCCGCTTTTAAGTTGGTGCAGTAAATGAGCATTATAATAGTGGCCAAAAAGAGGGACGGGGGAATTTAGTAACCGCTAGGGGGCGCCCCCATGTCATGCTACTAATGCCAAAGAAATATTGTTACTAAGGTGTTAAACTTTTCATCTCAATAGACCTGTGCCTCGTTCAGGGTCCAGCCTTGGAGACGCATCGAAGAAATTCCAAATTTCACGCTACTCTGAACCGCATAGTGACGAAATGATTCGTTGAGATTTGTAGGATGGTACACAGGGTCTGCCTTTGTGCCTTTTAATAGGGAAGATGCGGTCTGGAGACATCAACATGTTTCAGCGTCTATCACAATGACGCCAACTACTAGGGAAGGTGTGGTGATATATTTATGACCTAGCGGTAACCAACCCAGCAACATTTATCTCAGTGCCTGCCATCATGCAGTCAACTAATAGCAAAGGTGCGTTGATGTTTCTGACCTAGCGTTAACTCAGCCACCAACATTTATCTCAGTGCCAGCCATCATGGATTCAACTACTAGGGAAGGTGCGTTGATATTTCTGACCTAGTGGTAACCAAGACACCAACATTTATCTCAGTGCCTATCATCATGGATTCAACTACTAGGGAAGGTGCGTTGATATTTCTGACCTAGCGGTAACTCAGCCACTGGCATTTATCTTAGTGCCTGTCATCATGGATTCAACTACTAGAGAAGGTGCGTTGATATTTCTAACCTAGCGGTAACTCAGCCACTGCCATTTATCTCAGTGCCTGTCGTCATGCAGTCAACTTTTTGCAAAGGTGCGGTTATATTTCTGATCTAGCGGTAGACAAGCCACCAACATTTATCTCAGTGCCTGTCATGATGACACCAACTACTGTGGAAGGTGTGATGTATTTTTGATCTAGCGGTAAGACACCAACATTCGTTTCAGAACCTATCTACCAATAGAGAAGGTGTGGTAACTACCACACCAACATTTGTCTCAGTGTCGGTCATGATGACGCCAACTACTGTGGAAGGTGTGATGTATTTTTGATCTAGCGGTAAGACACCAACATTCGTCTCAAAACCTATCTACCAATAGGGAAGGTGCGGTAACTACCACACCAACATTTGTCTCAGTGCCTGTCATGATGACGCCAACTAATCGGGAAAGGTGCGGTGATATTTCTGATCTTGCGTTGACTATCTCACTTCGCATACATTAAAGTGGATGTCAAGTCATGCATATATATATATACAAAACTATTAACACTCTGTCACTTTCACAGCAGGCCATGTCATCATCATCATGCTGTCAGTCGCAATGCGACAAAGACTGCTCTCATTACTTAACCGCTGCTTTGTGCGGTTGTACATTTCATAAAAGCTGCTTGCAAAGTGTTGAAGTGCTGCTGGCTTTTGCAAGTTACTAGCGGCACTCTCTTGGGGAGCAAATAGAGGTATCACACCGGCAAGAACATGTCAAGACAGGCGCAAACTATTTGTCCCTGCAGTGGCTGGTCGGGAGATGTTGGGAGTTCCATTCATCACTGCCCTTAATGCTGCCACGATAACATGGTTTTCTGTTAGGGTTTGCTCCCTTAGCCTTTGATTCTATCACGAACCAGAACTTGTACCACAAGGCAGTGGTTTACAACTTTGCAAGGCAGGGGCGTCAAACTCCCTGAGGTATTTTAGCACCTAAGGTATCCGAGGTACTGCATTAACCTAAGGTATCCGAGGTACTGCATTAACCGCACAGCAGGCCATGTTATCATCCTTTAAACAACTAAACATCTTTTTCTTAGGGTTATGGTAAGAAGGGGGTGGAGATAACGGAGAGGTGGAGGAATACTGAGTGGATTTAATCATAGGGAAAAAAAAGATGAACAATTATTTGTTTTTAATATACCCCATGGAATTTTAAAGCTTAAAATTGTTCAATTTCAGTGATAGTCTTGACTTCTTAATATATTCGCACTGAATTTCGCCCTGGTGCTGGTTTTTTTTGTGTTTTTTGTTTTTTTGTTTTAAATTAAATTGCTGATGAGATTTTTCTGTAAATAATTGCCAGAAAAAATAGAGATGGATGAAATCTGTAAATGCCGCCATTTTGAGTTTTAATGGTTGTAGCGTGGATTAATTGATACCATAACGGGGGCCTAGGTTGGGATTTTCAGGTGGTACACAGATGGAATAAAACGCGTTGGAATAAAACACCAAGATGTCATATTTGAATAATAACAAAAATATTTGCAATCTCGGGTGGTATGCAGCTGTGTACCTGCGTATATAGAAGCTAGGCGTTAGACCTGACACACTCTCGACACTGCGGTTAATGATTACATGAAGATACGCGTTGAAGAGGGTATTGAGATTAAATATATACATTGCATTTGATGTACTTGAACCGTTAACTTTACATAATGGGTCAATTTGAACGTTATACACATATACCTAAATATCATTGGAAACTTAATTGGATGGGTGGGTGGGTGGGGTAAAACCTCTCTAAATCGACGGACCATGGGACCGACTTTAAGTGGTCCATTTAGGGAGTTGGTCCATTTAGTTAGAATATTCTTACAATGTATTTTTGGGACCCAAATAAAGCGATCGATATAGGGGAGTGGTCGATCTGTGGAGGGGTCGGTTTAGAGAGGTTTTACTGTAATTGGATCTATTATATATATAACCCAATTATCCTTCATAGTTGGCACTATATATATACATTTATCAGGGATGAAAGATTTCCCGGATTTCCATTCACAAAATTTGTTTACCAAATAAAGTTAAACAAATTGCTGAGGAATCAGGATATATATGACACAGTTGGTTGGTTCAAATCCCATTCTTATATGACCTGAGATTATATGGGTGATAATATAGGCACAACAAGGATATTTGAAACCTGACTTTCAGCATTTTGCCCGCGATTCCCTGACCACTAATCCTATAGGGGGAAATCCGCCTTTTCGCAGAGATTTGCCGTCGATAAAATAATCCCGACTTGCTTTCCGCATTTTCTGGCCAGAGACCACTTTCATCCCTGGTATATAGAGGGGGTGTAATGATGTCACAAGACAACTTTCGGTGGCCATATTGGATTACATACAAAAGGCTTGCAACTGCCTACAATCTTCTTATTTACTGATTTGTTGGTTTATTTGTCACTATTTTGGGCAGTTTGGCCTCAGAAGTTGTTGCTAAAGTGCTGTAAGTAAACACATTGGATGTAAACTGCCCAGAATCTCCTAGAACCTCCCAGAACACAAGAAAACTCTTGTTTTACTGCATCTGCATGCATTCACTTGGGCCGTAATCGATTAACATGACCCGAGCGACTCGGGTCACCCGAGTCGTCAGAATTTCAAATCGAACACTGCGAGTAGAGTCGACAAATACATGTGCTGTGTGCAAAACGATCCGACCCAAGTAACCCACCTCCTAGCTGGTGTTGGCTATGAGCGATGACGTCACATTTGCGCTGGTACCGTCCTGCAGGATAACAGCTACCAGTACCAGTCATACATGTTTTTTTTTAAAAGAATAACTTAGATTAATGAAATGGAAATATAGCTAAACTAGGCCATCATAAAATACTTTAAATCCTATTTTGCTGTAGTTTTATCGGTTATTAAACAAACAAAAAATTGTCCACCCGAGTGCAGCGAAGCATATTCGATTATTCGACCCGAGTCTGTAGGATGTGCACATGCACCAAAAAGTGGCTCGGGTGACCAGAGTCGATTAATCGATTATGCCCAACATGGCTAGGGAGGGTGCTCATAATCCAAGATGGCTGACCGCTGACTGCTGAGTGATGACGTCATGTGCACTCCCTCTATTAGGGTTACTCAATACCTAATGACTTCAGTTAAATGCTCTAATACAGTAACGCAGACTAGAAAGTACTCTCAGATTGCTCAGATTATTCTTGGAAATACCACCAGAACTTTGTTAGCTCACTAATTAAACAGATTTTTGTGTGCCTGTAAAACAGTTTATTCATCAGAATATACATTTTTTCAGCACCAAGGCACTACTCTTCCGGTCGTTTACAATACATTGTAAATAGGTAGATAAGAGGTTTTTTTTCGGGGGGGGTGGTGGGGCGGTTCCATAAAGATTTATACCGCCTATCATGAGCCGTGTTCACACGAACGATGTAAATCGATTCGTAGAAAGCGACTTGTATAGTTCGCCTCACATTCGTCGTGTGAACGGACGTCTGAGGCGGATTAGGGCTGATTCGACTCACGTGATGCGGATCCTGTAAACCACCTATCTTGTTAGTTTACGTGAGGCAATTTCTGTGATGCGGTTAATTTTGCCCGTGTGGACGCAACCGACCTACGTGATGCGGACTAAGCACGTCGATCTATATACTATAATTTGGTCTATGAACCTGCTAGAGGTGCACAGATACTTTTTTTATCATTATTTTGGTTCACTCCAGCAGTTTTGACGTCCAAACCAATACGATTCAGTCATTACATATCTAGGTCGAACCCACACTCTCTGGTGCCAGCATCGTCGAACCCAAAATGGCGCTGGTTAGCCTGGACTTGCTCATGCGCAGCATTCGATTTCCGGCCCAAGTACTGCCCGTGTGAACGGGCCGCTAATTCGCCTCACCTGATTCGATTTGTCTAGTTCGCCTCACATTTTGCTCGTGTGAACACGGCTATGGATAAGTCTGAATAGACTTGTTTTCAACATTAGACTGTTGATAGAAAGCCAGAATCTACACTTTTACTTACCCAAGGGATTTTTAACCTGCCACACCACATAGACATGGTATGAGGGCAATTGGCCTTTGATGACGCTGTAAGTTATACACAGTGGGGGGGGGGGGGGATCCAAATTGGCAGAGGTTATATAAAAATAATAATAACAGAGCACTCCACAACACTTGAAAAGCATCGTAAAATTCCAAAGGAAAATACTGCTAATAACCGCCTTTAAACATTGCAAGTAAACCATTTTCAATGTACTGTAAAACCTCTGTAACTGGACCGACCATGTGACCGACTTTAAATAGTCCATTTAGAGAGGTTGTCGGTTTAAGGAATTCTTTTTATCGTTACAATAAAATTGTATGAGCGATCGCTTGGGACCCAAAGAAAGCAATCGATATAGGGGAGTGGTCAATCTGTGGAGGTTGTCGGTTAGAGAGGTTTTACTGTATTCATCACACTATTTCAGGTTGGACTACAAATATCCCGGTGCATTAAGACAGCCATTCCGATTTTTAAACGATTTCCCCTTTTTTTTTTTAAATTCGATTTCAATCCAAATATCCGATTTATTTCTTGAAAAAAATTAGTTGAATTAAAAAACGAAAGAAATTGTGTGCTTTTAATAACTTGTTCCCAGTTATTGTCAGATATGCACTATTGTAACTTGTTGGGGCCGGACGAGATGGATTTGTTATTGTATTTGGCTTCTACTGAATGAATGATTCCCACTGAAGAAGTTCCATCTGGAGATGCTGTCTGCATCCTTGCTTTGTGGCTTGTAATAACTTGTATTGTACAGTAAATAAAGCATTGTCATAACACAAGTTCAGCCAATCCAGTTTGACTTGTTAGTAAAACCTGTTTCAGAAATAGTAATTTATTTAGATCACACAATTTAGTTTTTGTTGAATCAGTTATCCTAACCATGGGCATGGCATTTTCCTGTGAACTGATATTAAACCATATGGGATGGCCGAATGAGTTAGAGCGTCTGTCTCCTGTGTTGTTAGATCGTGGGATCGTGGGTTCAAACCCTGGTCGAGTAAAACTAATGACTTAAAAATTGATACTTGTCGCTTCCTAGCCAGGCGCTCTGCATTATTAGAATAGGGCAAGGAGCAGTGAAATGAGGAAGACCAATTGCCCGAAATTGAAATTCCCCCTGCTTAAACAACTAATGAACCCCAATACGCATGATGGCACTGCTGACAGTGTGATATGGCACAGTTTTCCATCGATGCACATTCTAATTTTTGTATAAACCGAACAATGACTGACTAGTCCTAACTTTATCCACCGCTTCCCATCGACTAATATATAAACGATGCATCAAAAATGTGCAAACACTAGATGGCTTGCACTAGTCTCAGAACAGTTCCATGAACTTGAGAACATCCAACACCGGGCTGCCAGG
Source organism: Branchipolynoe longqiensis (assembly GCA_030323885.1). NCBI lineage: Eukaryota > Metazoa > Annelida > Polychaeta > Phyllodocida > Polynoidae > Branchipolynoe > Branchipolynoe longqiensis. The sequence goes on along the minus strand of CM059202.1, from coordinate 30,030,252 downwards.
CTTGTCTTCCATGTTCCCAGCACTACCAGGATTGAGATCCTCCTCGAGTCTGGCCTCCCTCCTCCACATCCGAGGGAAACAACTTCTCACCACCCACCTCACAAGAACCCTCTCCTCAGGCTTTTATCATATCAGGACGGGTACCGACTTGTGACTGTGCACTCATGGCAACTTTATAGTCCCGGCACCATGATTCCATATCCCACCGCAAAGCCGCGGCCTACCTCCGAGATGGGACCCACGGTCACCCTCACATCTACTGCCTCAAGGACGCCATCACCACCCTCAAGGACTCATACAGAGTCCACATTGCAGACTCCACCCTGAGCCCTCACAAGCCACCATGGTTTTCCATTCCAGTGGAAACCCCAACCACCAATCAAGGTGGTTTACACCACCCCAGAACTCCACTCCCTGGTTCTCGAGGCCATAACTCAGACGGACTTCTCGCTAAGACGGTCTACACTGATGGCTCCCTTAACCCAACATCAGGTAGAGCCGAAGCCGGAATCTTCAGCCCCTTCTCCAACACCACCAGAGTGTCAGACTTTGCCTCCACTCTCGATACCGAGCTCACCGCCATTCACTTGGACCTTGAAGACCTCCACAACTCAAGCGGCATCATCATTACCGACTCTGAACGCCATCAAAAAGATCGCCCACCCAAATGCCTGACACTCCCTTGCCGACGAGATCCAGACGTAATCTCGACCGGACATCAGGCACACCTGAACACAGTCCTGCTGTGGGTCCCCTCCCACATAGGACTCTATGGTAATGACCAGGTTGACTGTGCCACTCTAGCAGGTGGCAACCGAGCAGACGGGGGAGACAGCCATCCCTCCCTCCATCACCAAACTGACCACGGCCGCTTCTCGAGCCACCACCAAACTCTTGGAATGCGCCCCACAGAAGGAACAAATATGGAACCCTTATTTAATAAGCTGGCTCTGTACACCCTGGTCAGAACGAACATCCCCCAACCAGTCGGCCTTCCTGCTTCTACCCAAGTCGCCGTCAATGGCTTCAGGACTGGCTACCGCCGGTGGATTGATGTCCCCAACCTCCAGCGCTGCCCCCCCTCCTGATATGACCTCAGATGTTGGTAGGACATAAAATAACAACAAACAAACAAACCAGTGCTGTCCCTGCAGCACTAAGATCTTCAATGTGGCCCACATACTTGCCTCATGTGTCGCTGTCGACAAATCTGCCACTTCATGGAGGACTCCGACCACCAACTTAGTGACAACAGGGCCGCTCTGGCCATACTCTCCAGGATTTCCAAGTCGTCCTGGAACACACTTGCCCACTTCTATCACCAGAACGCAGATATCATCAACACTGTTGCTCGCCCAGACCCTGACACCGAGGACTAGTAGGCTCCACCTCATCCCCATACCGGCTTGACACCACTGACCACAAATAACCACTAATCTTCACTAACAACTAACAGGTAACCCCACCCACTGCCTAACTAACTAATCCTATCCTCAGTTCACTTCCTCATGGACTTACTGTGCATACCGGTGAATCTGCAGGGACTGAAGTATGGATCCTGGTCGAGTCACACCAACGACTTATAAAATAGGTACCTATTGGTGCTCGGCGCTTGGCATTATGAAGTCAGGACAGGGACTGGGCACACAGTGTCAGGATAATGTGACTGTGTGGGACATGAGGTCATGGTGCCGATGGCCTGATTTCTCAGTGAGGCAGCACTATAAAGTCACCAAGAATGCACGCTGTCACAAGTCGGTGCCCATCCTGGTATGCCCTAGAGTCTTGCTGGGGTGTAAAACTACACCAACCACCAAGCCTGACCAGGGCCTCTCAGAGGACTGTGGTTAGACTGTGGTTCTCTTACCCCTACCCTTCGGAAGCCAACTCCCGACCACACGATGTAATATATGTATCAGAGGTCAGACCGGGTCATGACTGATGACGTCAGGTCAAAGAGTGTTCTAAATAAACAGTTACATTACATAGCTCACTCTGTCAACACATCTTTACATGGTGTCAGATGTGGGGTCGAACCAAAGAGTATGGCGCTATCGGGATTGAAACCCCCCAGGACCTTTAAATCTGGCCGGGTTTTTAGCAGTGAATTGGAGATCGTGGTTCCGATCATACCAGATTTTGGCAACAGCAACAGTGGGAAGAGCCTCAAATAAATGCGTTCAAACACTTAAAACTGCTATTAAGTAATGCCCCAATTCTTTTGACCCAAGTATTTTGACCAAAAAAAAATGTATCATAATACAGGTAGATGTGTCAAAATACAGCTTAGGAGCCACCCTGTTTCAATGTAACCAACCAGTAGCCATGGCTTCTAAGGGATTAGACAAAACTCAAATAAGTTATGCAGTAATAGAAAAGGAACCATTAGCAATATGCTTTGGATGGAAGAAATTTCAAGATTACATATATGAAAATGAAATAACAATAGAAACTGTCCATAAACAATTAGTATCTATCATGCAAAAACCTATACATCAGGGCCGCGTTCAGGCTCCGTCTCGGAGGCACCTCAGCGACGTCTCGGCGATACTTTTTGGCCTATTTCCGTTCAGGGTGCGTCTCGGCGATGTCTCGGAGACGCCTCCCTTTTCAGACTGGAGTTGAAAGGCGCCTCGAAAATGGCCACCGCATTCAGTGATTTCAGCCAATCACAGCGCAGCTTTTCCATTGCAAATGGCCGCCGCCTATGGGGGTGGCCATTTTTGAGACAACAAACTGCTTTTGCCATTCAGACTAGTGTGACGTCACGGCCATCTCCGAGGCGCCTCCGAGACAGAGCCTGAACGCGGCCCAGTTATTGGCAAGAATGCAACGCATGCGTATGCGATTACAAAATTACAATATAAACGTAACATTTGTGAAGGGCTTGCACCTCTGTTTTGCAGATACACTCTGCAGGGCACACATGAATAGCATAGAACCAAACGACCTCTTTGATAAAGACATTTCAGTGGCAGCCTTGGATAGCAACACTGATATCATGCAGCATATCGCTTCTGAGACCAAAAGGGATCAAATACTATAAGAAGTAAATAATTTCACAATAAATGGATGGTGCCAGAAATAAAACCATTCTTTACATACCTGTGAAGTTGAGTTATGTTGGATTGTGAGGGAGACTGTGTAGTGTTTATTCTTCAGCCATCTTGTACCTCCTGGTGCCCATGCCTGCCAGTGTACCTCAAAGTATGGATTCATGATAGTACATAATGGAATAGGTATACAACAATACCAACAAGAAATAAGAACACACAACAACACATTTTTAAAAGGAAATCGAATAATAATTCCCAAGACATTGCAGGCAGACATGTTAGAAAGATTACATGAATCTCATTTGGGCATTGTAAAATGCAAACAATTAGCTAGAGACAACGTTTTCTGGCCAGGTTTAAGCAGTCAATTAGAAGACAAGATTTCTAGATGTCAAATATGTCAGGAGTTTAGAAATAAACAACATAAAGAACCTCTGATAAATCATTCATTCAAAGACATACTGTTCAACAAAGTAGTTGTGGACTTATTCCATGTAGAAAACCAAAATTATATATTAATCATAGATTATTATACAAAATTCCCTGAAATTATAGAATTAAAAGAAACTTCAAGCAAAGCAATTAATTATCAATGCCCTTAAACAAACTTTCGCACGATATTGCATGCCGAAATATGTAGTATCTGACAACGGGCTGCAATGTACCAACAAAAAAAACACACACAAAAATGAGAGACAAATAAGTGTTCACACTTCCTGTCTACCATTCGCTATATCGCCTTTGTTTCAACAGAGGTCGCCACTATGGTCTTTCAATATGGATGCACTCAGGCGGCACCTAGCGGAAAACCCGACTAACTGGACTCTTCCCCTTGCCTTCTCTACAGATGGCGCGACTATATAATCCTGACCTTAATGTTTACGTGGAAGGGGAGCGGGCGGCCAAAAAAGGGAGGCCCGCTCCTGAGGCCTGGGGGGAGGAGGTCCGGCGAGGGTCGAGCAGGGGGCCGCAAACTCCTCAGGGCTGGGCTGGGTGGGTCTCTCGTGAGGCTGGGCTGAGTCGTCTGAGGTGTGAGGTGAGGTGGGAGTCGGGGTCGGGTCGGGCGGCCTCAGGAAGGCGCTGTCGTGAAGGTCGGTGCCGTGAGGGTCGGTGGCTGGGCTGTCTGGGGAGGGCCTCTCGTGAAGCTGGGCTGAGTCGTCTGAGGTGTGAGGTGCGAGGTGATGATCCTCGGCTTCGTCGTGTTGTCTGGCAGAGGGTTCCTCGTGAGGCTGGGCTGGGCTGGGGCTGGGCTGGGCTGGGCTGTGGTCTGAGGTGTGAGGCCCGAGGTGATGATCCCCGGCTGTGACTGGGCGGCGCTGCGAACGGTGTTCGCTGGGAGGTTGTCGGTGGTCGTGACGGTCGGCGGCTGTGGTATCGGCAGAGGGTTCCTCGTGAGGCTGGGCTGGGCTGTGGTCTGAGGCGTGAGGCCCGAGGTGATGAACCCCGGCTCTGACTGGGCGTCGCTGCGATCGGTGTTCGCTGGGAGGTTGTCGGTGGTCGTGACGGTCGGCGGCCGTGGTATCGGCAGAGGGTTCCTCGTGAGGCTGGGCTGGGCTGTGGTCTGAGGCGTGAGGCCCGAGGTGATGAACCCCGGCTCTGACTGGGCGTCGCTTCGATCGGTGATCTCTGGGGGCGTTGTCGGTGGTCGTGACGGTCGGCGGCTGTGGTATCGGCAGGGGGCTCCTCGTGAGGCTGGGCTGGGCTGTGTTCTGAGGCGTGAGGCCCGAGGTGATGAACCCCGGCTCTGACTGGGCGTCGCTTCGATCGGTGATCTCTGGGGGGTTGTCGGTAGTGGTGAGGAGGTTGTCGGCATCGAGGTGGCGGTGAGGCACCGGAGAGGGCCCCCCGGGCCGGCCGGGGGGGGGGGGGGGGGGGGGCGGAGGATCAAAAATCCGCCGAGGCGGCCGGGGTCTGTGCTCCCCGGGGCGGTGCTGGGGCTGAGGAGGGTGAGGTGCCTCCCGGCGCGCCCGAGGAGGGTCCCGGCGTGGCTAGGGCGGTAGGCCGGGCGCTGTGGCGGCCCGTGCCCCTTCCGTGTCTGGGCATCCTGGAGCGGTCCGAGGGGGCGCAGCGGTCCGAGGTGAAGAAATGCCAAAGGAGAAGAAAGGGCAGAGAGGTGGAAGGCGGCTGGAGGCTGAGTGCCTGAGGAAGGCCGGCGGGCGGCCTTATAAGGGGGAAGGTGAGCAGTGGCAGGAGAGGCGTGAGTCGCTCAGGGCCGGGGAGGGGGAGGGTGAGCAGCGGGGGGGTGAGTCGCTCAGGGCCGGGGGAGGGCGAGGGTGAGCAGCGGGCGTCGCGCGAGGCGCGAGTGCTGGGTGGAAGCCTGGGTAGGGGGGGGGGAGGGGGGGTGAGTCGCTCTCCCTTCCCTCGCATCAAACGAAATGCTTCGCATTACGACCAATCCTGACCTTAATGTTTACGCATTTCTTTTCCGATAGGTGGCGCCACCGCGGTGTCCGTCACCATTGACTGAGTTTAATGGAGCCAAAGTTTGTCTATTTATTTTATCGCGAACTTCATTCCGCCACCCCTAATTTTTCTTCTAGTTCTACGCGGAATAAAACGAGCAGTTTTACAGGCAGAATATTAATATTAGTGATGCGTTAATAAGGATAATTGTTTACGATTTTTTAAAGGAATTTATTCACCCAGACATAGGCTCAGCAGACGACAACAAATATATTAGCTAAGTCCTACTAATAGTACTATTATCAAAGTTGCATAGTCCGATGGTTTTGAGTTTCTGTCATTTTCTGAGACAAATACGTTAGCTTGGTGGTTATAATCTACCTTACTTTAGTTTGAAGTAACCTTTACTTTAAATGGTTAACTTTTGAGATATTTGAAATGCAAATGTGCGAAATAAATTTTGGCAGGCTTGCCAAAACTCTAACACCATAGGCTTCTGCAGTAACAGGTTCGATTAAATTTACTCAGTATTCACTTCTATGTGATGACAAATGTTTAATAAGAGCATCAGTATCTAAGTTAGATATGTGGAATCAAATCTCGATAATTGTGTTGGTTTTTGAAAATTTGATGTTTTCATCGGATTATGCAGCTTTAACTAGTTTACTCATTTAGGTTTAGTTTAAAGCTGCATAGTCCAATGAAATATCAAATTTTCAAAACCAAACCAATTATCTAGATTTGATTTTACATATATAACTTAGATACTGATGCACTTATTCAACATTTGTTTCTGTGTAGAAGGCAATGTGGTGTTCTCTGTGGCAGAGTGGTTAGAGTGTCTGACTTTTTTCTAGGTCGCACTCCTAATCTGAAGGTTGGTGGTTCGATTCCCCATGCCCCCACCTCTGGCAATTTGGATTTCCACCGCTGTGTATAACTTACAGTATCATCAAAGTCTTGTTGCTCTCATACCATGTCTATGTGCTGTGGGAGGTTAAAAATTCCTTGGGCTGGTAAAAGTGTAGGCTCGGGCTTTCTATCGACAAACTGTCTGATGGTGAAAACAAGTCTATTCAACTTTAACCTGTGTATCAAGATCGTTGTTTGGTGACTCTCATCATCATCATCATGCCCGTCCTGATATGACCTTAGATGTTGCTAGGACGTAAAACAACAACAAACAAACAAATCATCATCATGCTGTCGGTCGCGATGCGACCGCTTTCATTACTTGACTGCCGCCCTCCATTTATGGCGTTTTGTGCAGTTGTACATTTCATGAAAGTTGCCTGCAAAAGTGTTGAAGTGCTGCTGGCTTTTGCAAGTTACCAGCGGCACTCTCTCTGGGAGCAAATAGAGGTTTCACACCGGCAAGGACATGTCCAGACAGGCACAAAACTATTTGTCCCTGCAGTGGCTGGTCGGGAGATGTTGGGAGTTCCATACATCAACTGCCCTTGATGCTGCCACAGTGACATGGTTTTCTGTTCAGGGTTTGCTCCCTTAGCCTTCGGTTCTGTCAAGAACCTGTACCACAAGGCAGTGGTTTACAACTCTGCAGGGCAGGGGAGTCAAACTCCCTAAGGTATTGCAATACCTGCAATACCTGCATACCCAAGGTGACTCTAAACACACATATATCTATGTATAGCACATCTATCAGGAGACGCAGCTTAATATGATGTAATTATTAACAGCCGTCTTTCTGTGTTACCTAACCCATAACAAAGAAAGCCTCATGTTTCCATTAGATTCTAAGTGTGTAATTGATATAGCCTACCACACGGGGAAAATGCGTTAATAATCACTAATTGTCCTCTGATACAGTCTTTGATGAAGGCAAATATCACAGGTATTTTAAAATCATGTTTAAAAAAAAAGTATTATTAAAATTATTAATATTATTATTAATAGTATTAATATTATTATGACTATATTATTATTAATATTATTGTTAATATCATTGTTAATATTATTAGTAATAATACTATTATTAATATTATTTATATTATTATTCATATTATTATTAATATCATTATTATTAATATTATTATTAATAACATTATTAATATTATTATTAATTTGATTATTAATATTATTATTGATATTATTAATATTATTATTGCTATTATTAATAATATTATTATTGATATTATTATTAATATTATTATTAATATTTATTATGCGTGAAACAACAAACAATATTATTATTATTATTCATGTTGGCTGGCTAACATGTGTAATTTGGTTCATGAGGTAACCGGTTTGGATCTGTTTACACTGTTCACCGAGGCAAGTGTTCGATCACTTTGACAGAGCGACCGAACAGGTCTTTGATCACCCACACTCCCTCCCTACCAGTTATGGTTTTCACGCTGTTTTCGCGACCTTTATTCTGTTATTCTCCCCAATGATCAATACAACTTGACCCTATGATACTACGATGATATTCTGAACTGATCTACTAATGCTGACTTGGTCGTAATGCGAAGCATTGCGCTTGATGCGAGGAGAGGAAGAGACCCTCCCCCCCCCCCTCCCCGGTCGTCGCGCAGCATTCTCACCTCGCGCGACGTCCGCCTCTCAGCTTTCTTCCTCCCCCCTCCCCCCGCCTTGCTTTCGCACCTCACCTGTCATCCGCCCTCCTGCCCTCCCTTATAAGGCCGCCCGCCGGCCTCCCTCAGTCATTCGCCTTCCAGCCGCCTCCACGCTCTGCCCTTTTTCCTGTCTGGCTCTTCATCCCCGCTGCTTCACCTCGGACCGCCGCCCCGCCTCAGGCTCCTACACTATGCCCGGACACGGAAAGGGAAGAGGCCGCAAGAGCTCCCGGGCGACCGCCCAGGCCACGCCGGGACCCGCCTCGGGCTCGCCCGGGGACACCTCAACACCTCCGGCGCCGGCCTTCCCCTCGGCGACCTCGGGCGCCGACACAGCCCTCATCCTCGAGGCCCTGCAGCACCTCACTACGCGCATGGACGCCCTCGAGTCGGGGGGAGCCCGAGGAGCCCCGGAGCAACTGCAGGCGGCGTACACCACGCCGCCCGCCCCAGCACCTCGGGCGCGGGCCGCCGCCGGGGCCCGGCCCCCGCCGCCACCTCAAGCGACTCTGCCCGGGGCAGCCCACCCCCACTATCAACAGTACGACCGCCTCGCCGCCCGAGGCGGGCCCGCGCTCCCCCCCCCCCCCGGCCTACCTCCAGGACGTCGCCGAGGACCACACCCCAGCATCCGCGGCCGACGCCGTCCGCGAGATCCTCGCTTCCGCCGAGGCACACCACACCGCCAGGCGCCCAGGCATCCCCTCGGGCTACATCTTCCCCTCGGACCTCGTGGAGAGGGGTCCCGAGCGGAAGCCCGTGAGGAGGGGGGAGGCAACCAGGGACGAATACAACCTCGCCCTCCTCACCCTCTCCACCCATCCAGCCTTCCCCGCGCACTCCGTCCAGGGCCTACACCACCACCACCTCACCGTGATGAGGGACATCCTGGTGCATCCGTGGCCTACCGTCCGCCGCTACTCCGAGGCCATCTTCACCTGGATAGCGGACGGCAGACTTCCCCACGGATGGCATGACCCGGTGGCCCTCAACACCCTGAGGATGGACTCCCTCACCACCCCCGCCGCCCCGGAAACACCAGCTCCCCGAGGCGAGGATTGGGCCCGAGGCGCACACCTGCCCCGGCCCCAAGTCGACACCCGCACCGCCTACGACAGGCAGACTCACGGGGCCCCCTGCCCCGCCTGGAACCGCGAGCCCGCCTCGTGCGATCGGGCCCGCATCGGGGAGGCCCACGGCGAGGGGGGAGAGAGGCACCGGCACGTGTGCGCCTATTGCGCCAACGTACGGCGCATACTAACCATGCACAGTGAGGCCGGATGCCTCACCAAGCAAGCCCGTGAGCGCCAGACCCCGGCCGCCTCGGCGGATTTTTTGATCCGCCGGCCCCCCCCCCGGCCGGTCCGGGGGGCCCTCCCCGGCGCCTCACCCACACCACTCCCGACAGCCCCGTGACCTCCACCGACAACCCCTCAGCGACCACCGATCGAAACGCCGCCCAGACCGAGCCGGGGATCATCACCTCGCACCTCACACCTCAGACTCAGCCCAGCCCCACGAGGGACCCTCCCCAGACAGCCTAGCCGCCGCCCTCACGACACCGCCTTCATCAACTTAAGGCTTGTATTCGGTGCAACCCATGGTTCGATAGGCTTTACCCCTATCCTGTAGTTGACTTCATAATAAGTTTCATTATTACATGACGACCAGTTGGTTTGTTCGCATTTGTTCTATGCTTGTAATGACTAATTACTGATAAGTTCAAGTTGCACTACCTTTTGGACTGGTCCACTGTCGACCACTTGATGTAATACATGATCAGACCTGCTGAGGATACGGAAATCAATATGCTCAAAAGAGGCATCATTAAATAAAACAAGCTTTACTCTTTTTTTGTAACAGGACCCTAAATGAAAGCTGCACAGTCCGATGAAGCATCACATTTTCAAAACCGAAACAGTTATCTAGAATTGATTCTACATATGTAGCTTAGATACTGATTCACTTATTAAGCATTTGTCGGCAACTAGAGGGGAATACCGAGGCAATTTAATTGAACCTGTTACTGCAGTAGGTATGCAGGTATGCAGGTATAGCAATACCTCAGGGAGTTTGACGCCCCTGCCCTGCAGAGTTGTAAACCACTGCCTTGTGGTACAGGTCCTTGACAGAACCGAAGGCTAAGGGAGCAAACCCTAAACAGAAAACCATGTCACTGTGGCAGCATTAAGGGCGGTTAATGTATGGAACTCCAACATCTCCCGACCAGCCACTGCAGGGACAAATAGTTTTGCGCCTGTCTTGACATGTTCTTGCCGGTGTGAAACCTCTATTTGCTCCCCGAGAGAGCGCCGCTGGTAACTTGCAAAAGCCAGCAGCACTTCAACACTTTTGCAGGCAGCTTTCATGAAATGAGAGCGGCAGTCAAGTAATGAAAGCAGTCTTTGTCGCATCGCGACCGACAGCATGATGATGATGACTGCAGTAGGCTATGACGTTAGAGTTTTGGCATGCTTGCTAAAACTAATTTTGCGTGCTTGCACTTCAAATATCTCAAGACTTAGCCATTTAAAATAAAAGTTACTTCCAACTTAAAGTTGCATAGTCCGATGGTTTTGAATTTCTGTATTTTCTCTGAGATAAATATATTAGATCGATGCACGTAAGTACTCGCGAGTTAGAGGCAGAGAGGAGTGTGCAGAGCGTTTGCGCAGAGGGTGGGCTATGAGGATGGGATGATATGAGAACGAGGAGACACATGAGGCAGATTGGATCTGAAGAGAGATCTTGTTCTATATTGGAGCGGGCGCGACGTACTTCAGTCTGAATATCTAGAGTCGATATATTTTAAGCGAGCAGAGTAGATTCTGTAGTAACAGGTTCTGTTAAATTGACTCAGTATTGCCTTCTACGCAGAAACAAATTCTTAAAGCTGCATAGTCTGATGAAAATATCAAATTTTCAAAACCAAAACAATTATCTATATTTGATTCTACATATCTAACTTAGAC
>CM059202.1:29822359-30018723 GCA_030323885.1 Branchipolynoe longqiensis | reverse complement strand
GACTCGAGAGGCGAGGGTGGAACAAGGGGGTGGAACAAGGGGGCGGAGAGGGGAATGGTTGTGAGGTATGGTTTATCAGCATAAAATTGTCAATTTGCTGGCAACTCACAGACGTGGAATTATTGAGTTTTCTTTTTCTCAAGGAAGTTCCCATTCACCACCACCAACACCATCACCACCAACACCAACACCCAACACCACCACACAACACCACCACCACCATCACCATCACCACCAACACCACCACCCACCACCCACCACCCACCAACACCACAACCACCACCTAAAAGAAAAATCAACGATGGCCTAAACATATTGCAATACTAGTTGGCGTCATGTAAAATGCAATTCACAATTACAAATACACATATTTAAAATATATATCTTTCCCCTAATAATGTCCAGCTTAATCAAAGACGGTGAAAATAATAATGATAATAATAATGATAATAATAACCATCAAAATGATGTTTTTTAAAGAAGATAAAAAATGATAATGATAAATCCACTGCGGCTAATAATAATTGTTATAACATTAATATTAATCAATGATAAATAATAACAGTAACAATAAGAAGTCTTAAGCAACATTAAACACTATTTATTTATAACAAAATACAAAATAAGCTTCCATTAGCTGTGATGAAAAAAAAAACCACACTTGTGCCAAACTATAACATATATACCAGGCAATCACACACAGAAACAAACGAAACAAATCCGGAAAATTCTCTTGACTGCGACTTTGAAATATAATTTGGCTGATTTTAGTTTAGCAGCTGTAGAATATTCACGTACCTGACGATTGTGTCCCTCGGTCATCAGACGGCGTGATTTATCTTATGACTTTACACCCCCCACCGCCCCTCCCCGCCCACCGCCCCCGCCCCTCCCAGCCCCCCGCCCCCACGCCCACATTCCGCGTGTGTGGTATATAGGCCTAAATAGGCCTTGCAAAGGGCCTACTTTGCATTAAATACAACCCAAAGGCCCAGACTTGGCCTGGTCAAGGCGGTAGTATCAGTAGCATATTCTGATGAATAATAGCCCCCCCCCTACCCCCCCCCCCCCCTCCCTCTCCTTCAACTCTCTGACCTTCTAAAATGTTGCCCTTTTACTCAAATTGTAGCCGCGGAATTTCAAGTCAATCACAGTAAGCTCATGTACCTAGTCGAAACCCCCACACCCTCTCCGCCCCCTCGCCCCCTCGCCCACCTCGCCCACCTCGCCCACCTCCCCCTCGCCCCCTCACCCCTCTCCCACCTCTCCCACCTCACCCACCTCGCCCACCTCGCCCCTTCGCCCCTACCTGGCCCTCCTCGCCCCCACCTCGCCTCCTCACCCCCCTCGCCCCTACCTAGCCGCGCCCTGCCCCCTTGTTCTTTTGCCCCTCGTCCCCTCTCCCTATCGCCCCCGCCCCCTCCGCCCCTCCCCCACACCTCCGTCCTTGACACATCACCCCCCCGCCCCCTCCGCCCCTCCATCATCCCCCTCACACTCCTCGGCTCCGTCGCCCTCTGGCTCCGTCGCCCCTTGCTCCATGTTCTCTCACCCCCTTGCCCCATTGTCTCCTCGCCGCTCTGCTCAATCAAAACCAATCTCAATAGTTGCACCCACTTCCTTCTAAGATTAAAGCTCAATGAAAATATCAAATTGCCAAAACCAAAATAATCATCTAGATTTGATTCTACATATCTAACTTAGACACTGGTGCACTTATTAAGCATTTCTCGCCACATATAAGGGAATACTGAGGCAATTTAATAGAGCCTGTTACTACAGAAGCCTATCGTGTCGAGGTTTTGACATGCTTGCCTAAATTAATTTAGCATGTTTGCACTTCAAATATCTCAAAAGTTGGCCATTTAAAGTAAAGTTTACTACAAACTAAAGTAAGCCAGATTATAACGATCAACGTAATATGTTTACCTCAGAAAATGACAGAAACTCAAAACCATCGGACTATGCAACTCTAAGCTTGTTAAGTTTGTATCTGAATGACAGTAGGTACATCACATAGGTTATTTAAGCCCCAGTCACACTACAGCTTGCGACCACTTTGCGACCACCTTAGACCAAAGAACTCACACTCACCAGTGACGTCCTTGTGACCAAAACAATAGTTGCAGACGTCTGGGCATCACTGGTGAGTGTGGGTTCTTTTGTCTAAAGTGGTCGCAAGCTGTAGTGTGACTGGGGTGTTACTGCAATACATTGGAGAGGGAGGGAGGGAGATGGGCTAAGAAACGACCAAATTTGTATTAGGTTATTTCCTATGTAGTAGCAGAGAGCGTGTATATAGATGAGAGGGACAACTCTCATACTAGACCGTGTAACAACTGCCGACTGTGGCGCTCCAAGTGGTGGTTGTTGAACAGTATATGACACAGCTGTCAAACTCAAGACATTGTCAATGGCCGTGAGCAATCTTCGTACAGAAAAAGTGAAATATCTCTAAAACCACACCACATAGAAACAAACTGACTGGAATACACATAGAAAACATATTCAATGAATAGATTATATTAAATTGATAAGGTTAGGCTTCTGCATTTCTATTAATTTTGAATAAAACTAATGTTTTGCACTGCACATACCATCAAACTCCAAGCTTGTTCAACGATAACCGCGAGAGGCGCCACTGTAGCCTGTGTTACCGATTTTCGCGGGAGTTGTCCCTCTCATCTATATACACGCTCTCTGGTAGTAGTTAGTACCATTCTTCAGCGACCCCCACCATGTGTGAATAATCTTTCACTGTCCTAATGTTTCTCTCAGTTAACTGTTCATGTCCCTCCACAGACAAGTCACCTGGTAGGTCCGGACAGAGATTGGTTTGCATGCAAGATTGTCCTTTGAAGACAAATATGCCACTGTAGATCATTCATTCCTAACTCATGAAGTTATTGAAAGAGTCAGAAAAACGAACACCAAAAAAAAAGAGAGAACCCCCAAAAAAACACATTTGAAAAAAGCCGAAAAACTACCACTCTTCAGAATATATATGTATATGATTGTTTTTGTTTTTTTTGTTTGTTGTTGTTTTACATCCTGCAACATCTATGGTCATATCAGGATGGGTACCGACTTGTGACAGTGCACACTGATGGTGACTTTATTTGGAGACCAGGCCGCCAGCACCATGACCTGATATCCCACTCAGTCACATTATCCTGACACTGAACCAACCAGTCCTTGCCTTATCCTAATAATGCCAAGCACCTGGCTAGGAAGCGACAAGTATCAAATTTTAAGTCATTGGTTTGACTCGACCAGGGTTCGAACCCACGATCCCACGGTCTACCAACACGGGAAACGGAAGCTCTAACTCATTCGGCCATTCCGTCTGGTGGTGGTGGTTGGTTGGTTGGCTGTCGGAGTTTTATGACCTGACAGCATCTAAAGCCATATTAGGGCGTGTACCCTGTGCACTCATGGCGACTTTATAGTGCTGCCCCACTGGGATATCAGGCTGACAGCACCATGACCTAATAATAGTAATATCCCACTCAGTCACATTATCCTGATACTGAGCCAACCAGTCCTTTCCTAAATCCTAATAATGCTGACCGAATGGCTAGGAAGCGACAAGTATACATCTTTAAGTCATTGGGTTGAAACCCACGATCTACCAAAACGGGAGACGGACGCTCAACTGATCCGGCCATACCGTCTGGTCTATATATGTACAGTACAACCCCATTAATCCAAACTTTTTTCGGCCACCCGGCAAAATACTACCATTTATCATATTGTAGTGGTCTGCACTGCCCTCTCAGGCAAGGAGCCGCATATACAGGTAGGCGTGGGTAGTATGGTGATATCAGGGAGCCTAGGTGGTGTAATGGTTAGCACACTGGCCCGGAATACAAAGAGATGTGGGTTCGAGTCCTGCTCTAGGCGCAATATTTCCCATTTTCATCACCCCCACAACAATATAAAAAAGTTGGTTAAACCAAAGTCGGTTAATCCAAATTATCGGTTAATCCGAACAAAATTGTCAGACCCCAGGCCACTCCGGTATGGCTAAACTAAACTTTCATGTGGTTATAAGGTCATCTGAGACCTTTTTATATGATAAATGGTAGTATTTTGCCGGGCCGCCGAAAATAGTTTGGATTAACCAATCGTTTGGTTTAACTGAGCTTGGTTTAACGGGGTTATACTGTATATACATAAAAAACAATAATCAGTGTCCACATACATTGTATATTACTTGTGAAATACACGCTTACTCAAAGTCAAAGTCAAAGCCAAAGCTCGGTTAAACCAATGATCGGTTAATCCAAACAAATTTCTAGGGTCCCTTCAATTTTGGTTTAACGGGGTTATACTGTATATGGAGAAGTCTATCTATATATATTCAATACATAGATTATATATATATATATATATATATATATATATATATATATATAAACGTAGACGACACTATCATGAAGATCTCCTTATAAGCTATAGGCTATGCAACAAAGGTTAAAACTAAAAGTGTTGGTAGATCTTGGGATCGTGGGTTCGAACCCTGGTCGAGTCAAACCAATGACTTAAAAATTGATACTTGTCGCTTCCTAGCCAGGCATTCTGCATTATTAGGATAGGGCAAGGAACAGGTTTTTTTTTAAATTATTATTTTTATTTTTTTTATTGACGAGGTATTTACTCTGCCCATAACCTGTCAGGGTGCTTGTTTTCAACACTGGACAGCTGTGGTGCTGTCTTGATCTGTTCCTTTGCACAGGAGTGTTTACCTGTGTCTGCTCGGGTCAGCCTTCTGCAATCTTGGTTGTTAGTAATAGCCTATGTTAGTTTTTTTTTGTAATTTCCAGTTTTTTTGTCTAGTCTGAGTAATGATACCTTAGCCTACTATGTACATCTATAACAGTGCAATGCGGAAGACCAATCGTCCACGATTGAAATTTCCCCTGCTTAAACAACTAATGTACACCAACAACAAAAAATCTACCATATCTTTTTGAGAAAATTGACGAAAGTTTCAACCATCGGATTATGCAACTTTAAGGGCGCTGGCTGCTTGGTGTACGGGTGGCGCCACCTGGTGAGACTTGATAATAAATCAACAGTCACGCGCCAAAGATTATTTTAAGATTGCTTGACGCAGGAAGCTACTGTCAATTTAATTTAATTCCCTTTTCTCTCCATCATCTTTTTTCTCTCTCCCTCTTTTCTCTTTCTTATCTTGTACTTTTATTCTCTCTTTCGTTAAGTTGTTTTCTGTTTCTTTGTGTTTCTCTGTGTTTCTCTGTGTTTCTCTGTGTTTCTCGCCCCCCAATAGTCGATGTTGACCTTTTGTGCTGTGTTGGGGAGTCGTTAAACAAACAAATAAATAAATAAACAAACTCTGTGTTTCTATTGATTTCTCTGTTGTTCTCTGTGTTTCGCTCTTCCCCTTTCTCTCTCTTTGTCTCTCTCTTTCTCGCTCTTTCTCTCTCCTTCTCTGCCCTTTCTCTCTTTATCTCTCTCTTTCGCTATCTCTGTTTCTCTCTGTTTCTATCTGTTTCTCTCCCGTTCTCTCTCTTTCTATTTCCTTTTCTCTCTCTTTCTTTCTCTCTCTCTTTCTATCTCTCTCTCTTTCTATCTCTTTCTCTCTTTCTATCTCTTTCTCTCTCTCTTTTTCTCTCTTTCTCTCTCTCTTTCTCTCTATTCTCTCTCTTTCTCTCCTTTTCTCTCTCTTTCTCTCTCTTTCTCTCTCGTTCTCTCTTTCTGCCTCGTTCTCTCTCTTTCTCTCTCTTTCTGTCTCTCTCTTTCTGTCTCTTTCTGTCTCTTTCTCTCTCTCTTTCTCTCCCCTCTCTCTTTCTCTCTTCTCTCTCTTTCTCTCTCTTTCTATCTTTCTTTCTCTCTTTCTCTCTCTTTCTTCTCGCTTTCTCTCTCTTTCTTCTCGCTCTCTCTCTCTCTTTCTTCTCTCTTTCTCTCTCTTTCTCTCTTTCTTCTCTTTCTTCTCTCTCTTCTCTCTTTCTCTCTCTTTCTCTCTCTTTCTTCTCTTTCTCTCTTCTCTTTTCTCTTTCCCATTCACTCTCTCTTTTCTCTTTGTCTCTCTTTGTCTCTAGTTGTCTCTCTTTGTCTCGCTTCGTCTCTCTTTGTCTCTCTTTGTCTCTCTTTGTGTCTCTTTGCCTTGCTCTTTTTCTCTCTTTCTCCCCGTTTCTCTCTTTCTCTCTGTTTTCTATTTTCTCTTTCTTTCTCCGTCTCTTTCTCTCCATTTCTCTTTTACTCCCCGTTTCTCTTCCTCTCTTTTTCTCTTTTTCTCTTTCTCTCTCCTTCTTTATTTTCTTTCTAGCTGTCTCTTTCTTTCTCCCTCACTCTCCCTTTCTCCACTCTTTCTCTCCCACTCCCCTCCCCTCTCACCTCTTCCCCTCTCCCTCTCCCCTCTCCCTCTCCCCTCTCCCTCCCCCTTTCTCCATCTCTCCCCGCTCCTCCTCACCTCTTGCCCCCTCCCCCACATCCCTCAGCCCCCTCCCCTCACCCACCCACCCACCCACCCCCACCTTCCCCACATTCAATATACGCTGTTCACAATATTGATGAGATTTCAAACCGTGTTTCATTTCCGTCCGGTCCCTCTCGGGTGTCGGGCGTTTTAAATTATGCAAATTAAATCCCTGATGATTAAGTGTGCGCAGAATCCGACCCGCATGACGTCACAGGATACACGACAAGCGCCATATTGGATGACACTGGGTTTCAATTACGGGTCATCGGATAAATCATGTCACAGCACCTTAACCAAGCCGCCCCAGTCTTGGTTGGTTGTTGGAGTTTTAGATCCTAGCAACATCTACGGTCATATCAGGAAGGGTACCGACTTGTGACAGCGCACACTCATGGTGATTTTATAGTGCTGTTCCACTGGGAAATCAGGGCCACTGTCACCACAACCCGATATCCTACTCAATCGGATTATCCTGACACTGAGCTAACCAGTCCTTGCCCTGTCCTATTAATGCCGAGCACCTGGCTAGGAAGCGACAAGTATCAATTTTATAAGTCATTGGTTTGACTCGACTTGGAACCAAACTCCTGTTCTCTCGCACGCGAGGCTCGTGCTCTACCGATTCGGCCACCGCGCCTGGTTTGCTGGCCCGGTCTTTTAAATCTCATAGTTAATTAATACAAATTAAAAAAAAAAAATTGACGAGACAAACTGAGTTCACTTGTCATAAATATTTGGTCATTTAAGTTGAATAGTCCCATGGATTTGAGTTTCTGTCATTTTCTGAAATAAATACTTTAGATTGATTGTTGTAATCTACGTTACAGTAACTTTTATTTTAAATGGCCAACTTTTATGATATTTGAAGTGCAAACATGTCAAATTACTTTTCACAAGCACACCAAAACTCTGACACCACAGGCTTCAGCATCAACATGTTGTATTAAATTGACTCATTATTCTCTTCTAAGTTCTACGTGGCAACAAATACTTAAAGTTGCATAGTCCGATGGTTTTGAATTTCTGTACTCTTTCTGAGATAAATATATTAGATCGATCACTAGTATCGACTTTACATTAGTTCAAAGTTACTTTTATTTTAAATGGTAAACTTTTGAGATATTTTTAGTGCAAACATGGAAAATTTGTTTTGGCAAGCTTGCCAAAACTCTGACACCATACACTTCTGCAGTAACAGGTTCTGTTAAATTGACTCAGTATTGCCTTCTACGCAGAAACAAATGCTTAATAAGTGCATCAGTATCTAAGTTAGATAAGTAAAACCAAATCTAGATAATTGGTTTGGTTTTGAAAATTTGATATTTCATCGGACTATGCAGCTTTAATAAGTGCATCAGTATCTATGTTAGATATGTAGAATCAATTGTAGATAATTGTTTTGGTTTTGAAAATTTGATACTTTCATCGGACTATGCAGCTTTATGATCGGGAGATCCGAACCCATGAGTTCCTGGGTTCGAATCCTGCTTGAGTCAAACCAATGACTTAAAAAGTCATACTTGTCACTTCCTAGCCTGGTGCTCTGCATTATTAGGATAGGGCAGGGACTGGTTCGCTCAGTTCCAGGATAATGTGACTGAGTGGGATATCATCAGGTCATGGTGCTGGGGGCCTGGTGTCCCAGTGGGGCAATACTATAAAGTCGCCATGAGTGCGCACTGTCACAAGTCGGTACCCGTCTTGATGTGACCTTAGATGTTGCTAGGACGCAAAACAACAACAAACAAACAAACTATGCATCTTCAACCATCAGAGAGTGTGTTTACGTGTTTTTTTTAAACACAGGAAAAAACACAAATATATATTTTTAGGGGGGGGATGTTAATAAATAATTATTACCTGACATGAGGTATGGGTGGTGGTAATGATAGTTGTGGTAGGGGTAGTAGTGGTGGCGATGGTAGTGGTGGTGATGGTGGTGTGGTGGTGGTGGAAATAGTGATTGTGTGTAGTGGTGATGATAGATAGGTATAGAATAACTCACACTGTATTTGTTCTATTTCTGGCCTGATAGATGTTGCTTAGATTTGTAAAATAAAAAAAGTAATAAAAAATCATCATACAAAATTGACAAAAAAATCTATTCACAATGGCAGGAAATAGGTTCTTTGTGCCTATTGGCAGTTTCAATCTGTGCTAACTTATTCAGAGGCTGATGTAGCTAAATCGAAGCGGCCAACTCTACCCCAAGGACAATGCAGTGACATTTACAATTAATTATTCCCACTAAATATTAAATAGTATCTCCTGCACCATATGGGGTGGGGTGGGGGTGGGGGTGGATGTGGGGGTGGGGTAGGGATAGGGTGGGGGTGGGTGTGGGGGTGGGGGACACACCTGGTTTCGCGATGAATCCGAGACAAAGGCGAAATTAAACCTAGATTTTCATTTGCATAAGGGCAGTATTAAAAATGAAATAAAACTCTTCATCACCCACAAATAAAAGGAGTTCAATCCCCATATTTTAATGTATTAAAGTGAGAAGACTGTATAGTTTACAGATTAGGATCACACGCAACAAAATAAGAAAATTCCATTTAAAGAAGGAAAAGACAACAAAACCTGAATTATCCCCCACTTCACCACCCCCATAAAAAAACATAACAGCGTCGCAGCAGACGACACCCGAATTCCGCGCATGGGCACTCGGCCGGAAAATGGGATCGACCTGCGGGTCGGCCCGCTCATTGTGTTGACCCGGTTGTGAGGTCAGAGGTCACGAGGGTGAAACGTGAGGTCACGTGAGGTCACGTGAAGTAGGGAGATCTGTCAGGCGGCGTTTGCTAACAACTAGGCGCCTTACCGGACGCGGTAACCGCCGAATCAGTAGAGCGCAGACTTCCTGTGTGGAAGGTCGGGAGTTCGAATCCCAGCAGAGTCAAACCAATAGACGAGATCACCGTTCCGAGAGCGCATGTACTGAAAACGGTGTTGGCAGTAAAGCAAAGGAGTACAGCCATTGAGTTTGCCGATACGCGTACCGAAAAACTGCCATTTTATTCAAAATTAATAAAAATACATAACAATTTGGCACAAACATGGATGGAAGGATGCAATATAATAATATGATGAATATGTTTAAGACACAACTCTCCATTATTAAGCAATTTGAGCTAAGAAACATACAATTTCAGTCAGTTTACAGGATGATGATTACATCACCATTGATTAGCCATAAGTAATTCTTGTTCTAAATATTAAAATGTCAAATGTGTCAACAAAAACTTGTTTCAAAGAAATATATAACCAATATCTGATTAACCCTCATTTTCTATTTCTACATATGTCATTAACCATAGGATATAAATAAAAACATGAATAAAATAAGTAAAACTGACTCTGGCTATGGCTCTGACACTAGTCTGAGTGCCCAGATTTGTCTCAATCTAAATGCACATGGCATAAGATGTGCTGATTATATTGATGTAAATGCAATGCTGGCTAAAAGATTAATATCTTACTTTATTATATATATATTTCTTTAGTTGGTATTCTATGTTTCAAATAAGAGCTGAGATGAGCTGAAACTAGCCCATTTCATAGCTGACCCAGTGTATTAGCATGTGCCATGTGCTTCTCGTGGGTTTGTTTTTCTCCTACGCATCCCACGATGCACCGCGCGGCTGGAATGGTGATGTAGTCTATTAGGCCCTACTTATAAAATTGATACTTTTCACCGCCTAGCCTGGCGCTCGGCATTAATAGGATAGGACAACGACTGGTTAGCACAGTATCAGGATAATGTGACTCAGCGGGATATTGAGTCATGGTGATTATGTCCTTGTCTCCCAGTGGTGCAGCACTATAAGATCGTCATGAGTGTGCACTGTGACAAGTCAGTACCCGTCCTGATATGACCTTAGATGTTGCCAGGCCACAGGTACCATATCCTGATATCCTTCACACATTCACTTTATCCTGATACTGTGATAACAACTCCTTGCCCTGTCCTGATAAAACCGATCACCAGGCTAAATAGCGTCAAGTATCAATTCGATAAGTCATCGGTTTGACTCAGCTGTGATTTGAACTCGCAACCTTCCATATGGGAAGCCTGCGCTCTACCGATTCAGCCACTGCGTCTGGTGAATATATATAGATGTTTTATTAATTTTAAACTACGTAGTCCGATGAAAACAGCAACTTAAAAAACCCCACAAAAAACAACAATTATCTAGATTTTTTTGGGTGGTAGATTAGGTGATTAAGCAGGGGAAATTTCAATCGTGGATCATTGGTCTTCCTCATTCCACTGCTCCTTGCCCTATCCTAATAATGCTGAGCACCAGGCTAGGATTTAGTTTGTTGTTGTTTTACGTCCTAGCAACATCTAAGGTCATATCAGTCACATTATCCTGACATTGAGCCAACCAGTCCTTGCCCTATCCTAATAATGCCGAGCGCTTGGTTAGGAAATGACAAGTATAAATTTTCAAGTCATTGGTTTGACTCGACCAGGGTTCGAACCCACGATCTATGAGAACGGGAAGCGGACGCTCAACTTATTTGATCCCATTTATCCAACTTAGGACATATTAATTAAATAGTTGTTGTTACCTACAACGGGAATACTGTCAATTTAAAATTGCATATTCCAATAGCTTTTAAAATTTTACTTTATATTTTAGATAAATATATCAGTTTGATTCAATAGTTCGGAGTACCTTTGAGGGGGAAAATGGCCAACTTAGGAGCAATTTGAACTGAAAGAAACCAAAATAATGTTGTCACCCTTTCCAAAGCTCCTCTAGTAGTGACCATACATTAATCTTTATTATTCTTAGTTTTATTTTTTTTGTGATGAATTTATTTACCTTGCTCATAGCGGATAAGTGTGTTAATACTTGTTTTCACTGGTGGGCAGCACTAGTCCAATTTGATTCAAATCTTTGGAATTTAGTATATTATTCATGTACAGATTATTTACGTATTGGTGTATGTATGTAGTTATGTATTTTTATTATTATATATATATTTATGTATGTATTTCTATGTGTTCATTTATGGATTTACTAACACATTTATTCATGGACGTATCTATGTATGTATTTATTTATATATGTATTCATGAATATTTTATTTATGTGCGATTTTCTTTATGTATTTATTTATGTATTTATTTATGTACTCAGGTTTTTTTTGTATTTATTGATGTATTTATTGATGTATTTATTGATGTATTTAAGTTTGTGTCTTTATTTATGTGTTTATTTATGTATTTATTATGTATTTATTTATGTAGTTATGTATTTATTTATATATTTATGTTTTTATTTATGTTTTTATGTATTTATTTATGTTTTTATGTATTTATTTAGGTATTTATTTGTGTATTTATTCATGTATTTATGTTTGTATCTATTTACCTATGTATTTATTGATGTTTTTATTTGTGTATTTGTGTATGTATGTATTTATTTATGTATTTAATTATGTATGTATTTATTTATGTATTTATGTTTTTATGTATTTATTTATGTATTTATTTACATATTTATGTTTTTATGTATTTATTTATGCATTTATTTATGTATTTATTCATGTATTTATGTATGTATTTATTTATGTATTTATGTTTTTATGTATTTATGTTTTTATGTATTTATGTTTTTATTTATGTTTTTATTTGTGTATTTATTTTATTTGTGTATTTATTTATGTATTTATTGATGTACTTAATCATGCATATCTGTATTAATGTATTTATTTATGATTTCTTTATTTCTGTATTTGTTTCTTTATTTATTCATTTATTTACGTACACATTTTGTACATATTTTTGTAAATACTTGTCACCTTTACTACTGATCTATCCATTGATGTACGATGTCATGTATTTATTTAAATATTATTTTGTTTTATTTCCATATCCATTTAAACCGACAAACAGACAGCGGTTAGTTAGCAAAACGGGCGCCAGGTGTCTTCCCAGTGTGACTTATCGCCCCGAACGCCCCCTCCCAGACGCCATTTTGTGATCTGTCGCTGTCTTGTTCACTCCCACTTTACAAGGCGTCTGATTTAATTAAGTATCTTTGCACCCATAAGGCACCGCGTAATCGCACCGGAAGTGACGTCAGAGATGAGACGAGCTGGTGTGGCGAGGTTTGGGGCATTGACAGCGAATCTGAAGTGTCGCTTTTTGCGGAAATATGGAATCAAGCAACAGGTGATGTGGAGGGTGGGGCTTGAAAAGATAATTTGAAAGGGGGAAGGGGGGAGGGGGGAGGGGAGGAAGGATGGCAGGAGTTGGTGACGGGATCAGATGACATCGTACGTGGTGTTTGGTGGTGGAACAGTTACAGGGGTGAGAATTATTATAGGGCTCCCCACCTACCACTCACCACCCACCAAGGTCATGGGTTCGAACCCTGGTCGAGTCAAACCAATGACTTAGAAAATTGATGCTTGTCACTTCCTAGCCAGGCGCTTGGCATTATTAGGACAGGGCAAGGACTGGTTGGCTCAGTGTCAGGATAATGTGACTGAGTGGAATATCGGGTTATGGTGCCAGTAGCCTAATTTCCCAGTGGGGCAGCACTATAAAATCGCCATGAGCGCATACTGTCACAAGTCGATACCCGTCCTGATATGACCTTATATGTTGCTAGGACGTAAAACAACAACAAACAAACTGGCTTGGACCAGCTCTCCTGGAATGTTGTCGATTCCAGCTGATTTCCCCTTCTTCAATGGATTGCGTGGTCATCCTCTTTGTCAGTCTGGGGACAGTTCAGTAGCGATGGATCTCCATTGGCCTCCTGACCAGATGGGATGGCCAAATGAGTTGAGCATCCATCTCCCGTTTTGATAGATCGTGGAGTCCGAACATGGTCGAGTCAAACCAATGATATAAAAATGTATACCTGTCGTTTCCTAGCCAAGTGCTCGGCATTAATACTGGTTCGCTCAGAATCAGGATAATGTGACTGACTGGGATACCAGGTCATGGTGCTGGTGGCCTGATCTCCCAGTGGGGCAGCATTATAAAGTCACCATGAGTGCGCACTATCACAAGTTTGTACCCGTCCTGATATGACCTTAGATCTTGCCAGGACGTAAAGCTCCAACAACCAACCAACCATTGGCCTCGTAGTTTGTACAGCCCAGAGCAGTATTCTGTCCATGGGTTCACTATCTATTGCTCTTCTGTGAGGCATTTTCTTGAGCGATCTTAGATAATAGTCAACATTGCACAGTAGTAAATCTTTTCACCAGCCTGGCACTCTGCATTAATAGGATAGGACAATGACTGGTTAGCTCAGTGTTAGGATAATGTGACTGAGTAGGAAATCGAGTCATGGTGCCAGTGGCCTGGAACCCCAATTAGGCAGCACTCTCAAGTCATCATGAGTGTGCACTGTCACAAGTCGGTACCCATCCTGATATGACCTTAGATGTTGCTAGGATTTAAAATTCCAACAAACAACAATCCACCAAACTCACGAACATCACCATCACCACCACTGATACCACCACCACACCACCACCACATCATCACACCACCCCCTCCCACCACCATCATCGCCACTACCACCACTCCCCACCACCATCACTACCTCATCCCCCACCACACCACGACCACCACATTATCACACCACGACCATCACCTCACCACCACCACCACCACCACCACATCATCACCACCATCACTACCTCATCCACCACCACCACCACCACTAACAACCACCACTACCACTGTTACCACCCCCACCACTACCACAGCTGCTACGATCCCCACCCCCACCACTACCACCACCACCACCCCACCACCACTACCACTGTTATGTCCCCCCACCCCCACTACCACTACCACCCCAATTACCTCTACCACAACCACAACTGTTACCACCCCCAAACACCACCACACCACCACCACCACACCACCACATCACCAGCACCACATCATCACACCACACCACCACACCACCATCGCCACTACCACCACTCCCCACAACCATCACTACCTCATCCCCCACCACCACCACCACTACTAACAACCACCACTACCACTGTTACCACCCCACCACCCTACCACCACCACATCTTCACACCACCACCATCACATCATCACCACCATCACATCATCACCACCATCACTACCTCATCCCACACAACGACCACCACTACCAACCACCACTACCACTGTTACCACCCCACCACTACCACCACCACCACCACCACCCCACCACCACTACCACTGTTAAGACCCCCACCACTACCACTACCACCCCCCATGACCTCTACCACAACCTCTACCACAACCACAGCTGTTACCACCCCCACCCCACCACCCCACCACTAGCCTCTGTTTACCACAGCTGTTACCACTACAACCACCCCGAGCCCACCACCACACCACCTCTACTGGTACGACCCCCACCACTACCACTACCACCCCCATTACCTCTACCATAACTACAACTATTACGACCCCCACCATCACCACCCCACCACAACCAACACCACGACCACCACCAACACCGCTACCCAACCATCACCACCCCACCACTGTTACCACACCACCACCACCACCACCACCACCACTACAACCACCACCACCGCCAGCAAAGCCCGTACAACCACCACACCATCACAGTACCCCCACACCACCACCACTACCCCCCACCACCACCACCACCACCACCACCACCACCACCACCACCACACCACCACACCACCACTACCCCCACCACGACTACAACCATCACCACCACCACGACTACCATCACTACCACTCCTCACAATCACTGTTACTACCACCACCACCACCACTGTTATCACCCCCCCCCCTCCACCCGCTACACACACCACCACCACCCAAGGCGGTGTGTGGTGGGTGGCTTGGCGGGTCATGTTACAGATGGCAGTGGTGGGGAGGTGTGTAGTGTGGTTTACTTGTGCTATATATCACACCTCACTTGAGGCTAACAAGTAGGTGAGGGACGTCCGCATCCGGCACCACTAGCGTCCGTCTGTCGTCTGCTCTGACTCATTTACCTCCAAATGTCGTCTGCCACTGCTTTCAGGCCCAATGAGTTGAGTGTCTGTCTACCGCTTTGGTAGATCGTACGATTCGAGCCCTGGTTGAGTCAAACCGATGACTTAAAAATTGTTACTTGTCGCTTCCTAGCCAGGCGCTTAGAATTATTAGGATATGGCAAGGACTGGTCTGCTCAGTGTCAGGATAATCTGTCTGAGTGGGATATCAGGTCATGGTGCTGGTGGCCTGGTCTCCCAATGGGGCAACACTATAAAGTCACCATAAGTGCGCAGTGTCACAAGTCGGTACGCATTCTGATATGACCTTAGATGTTGCTATGGTGTACCAAAAACTCCAACAACTAACCAAGCCACCACTTTACTGTTATGGACGTTTTTTTTTAGGGTTTATATTCATTGATTAAAGTTGCATAGTTCGATGGGTTGTTTTTGTTGTTGTTTAAATTTATTTTATTTTATAGATAAACATATTAAGTTAAGCGTCATAATCTACCTTGTTTGTTTGAGATAATGTTGCTTTCATTTTTGACTAACATAGGGGTTCAAACCCTGGTCGAGTCAAACCAATGACTTAAAAATTTATACTTGTTGCTTCCTAGCCAGGCGCTCAGTATTATTAGGATAGGGCAAGGACTGGTTAGCTCAGTGTCAGGATAATGTGACTGAGTGGGATACCAGGTAATGGTGCCGGCAGCCTGGTTTCCCAGTGGGACAGCACCATAAAGTTGCCATGAGTGCGCACTGTCACAAGTCGGTGCCCATCCTAATATGACCTTAGATGTTGCTAGGATGTAAAACAACAACAAACAAACACACTAACATAGGTTTGTTTGTCGGGGTTTTACATCCTAACAATATCTATGGTCATATCAGTGACAGTGACATCTATGGTCATATCAGTGACAGTGACAGTGACAGTGACAGTGACAGTGACAGTGCACACTTATGGTGACTTTATAATTATAGTGTTGCCCTACTGGGATATCAAGCCACTGACACCATGAGCCTACTCAGTCACATTATCCTAAGACTGAGCTAACCAGTCCTTGCCCTATCCTGGTAATGCAGAGCGACAGGCTAGGGAGTGACAAGTATCAATTTGATAAGTCATTGGTTTCACTTGGCTTGGATTCAAACTCCCGACCTTCCACATGGGACGCCTGCCCTCTGCCGATTGTGCCACAATACCAGGTGACATAAAGTATATTTTAAAGTGTAAACAGGCAAACTTAATGTTGAGATTCTTGTCAAAACTCAAAGCTGATAGGCTTCATCAGTAGTAACAGGTTCTATTAAATTGCTTAATACAGTATGACCCCGTAAAACCAAACTTGATTAATATTGTTATGTATATACAGTATAACCCCGTTAAACCAAGCTCAGTTAAACCAAACAATCGGTTAATCCAAACTTTTTCGGCGGCCTGGCAAAATACTACCATTTATCATATAAAAAAAGTCTCAGATGACCTTATAACCACATGAAAGTTTGGTTTAACCATACCGGAAGTGGCCTGGGGCCCGGCAATTTTGTTTGGATTAACCGATACTTTGGATTAACCAACTTTGGTTTAACCAACTTTTTTATATGATAAATGATAGTATTTTGCTGGGCCGCCGAAAAAAGTTTGGGTTAACCGATCGTTTGGTTTAACCGAGCTTAGTTTAATGAGGTTGTACTGTATGCCCTTCTATGCAGCAAAGACTTCTTCATAAGTGCGCCAATATCTAAATTGGATACGTAGGTCAAATCTAGCTCAGTGTCTTGCTTTGAGAACATTGATGCTTGTATCGAACTTTGCAACTTTAACCAGGGGAAATATCAATCATAGAAAATTTGATCTTCCTCATTTTATACCGGACGTAGTGGCCGAATCGGTAGAGGGCAGACTTCCCGTATGGAAGGTCGGGAGTTTGATTCCTGGTCGAGTCAAACCAATGACTTATAAAATTGATACTTGTCCCTTCCTGGTGTGACGCTCGGCATCATGAGGATAGGGTAGGACTGGTTAGCTCAGTGTTAGGATAAAGCGACTGAGTGGGATATTGGGTCATGGTGACAGTAGCCTGATTTCCCAGTGGGGCGGAACTATAAAGTCGCTGTGAGTGTGCACTGTCATAAGTCACAGTACCCGTCCTGATATGACCTTAGATGTTGGCAGGACGTAAAACTCCCATATCCAATCCTATCCACATATGGAATTATTATGGGATGGGTGGGGGTGGGGGGGGAGGGTCACGTTCAGGGCCCGTATGCATGGGCTGGTGCTAGGGCCCTAACCGCGGCTAGGATAGCTCCACCCGGCTAACGTTGGAAAATCCGCATGCATGAGCAGGTGCCAGTGCTAGCCGCCGACTGTAGCCTAGGCTAAGCTACCCTGATCTCAAGTCAGGTTTAACTGCTAGCTGCACCGGTTAGTGTGCGTGTGTGGCTCTCAATCTATTCAATGCTGTCATATTTAACAGAATTACATACGCCATAAATTGTCTATTCAACAGGTATTGTACACCTTATTCTATATACCTTTTGTGTAAATAACCCTGAATTGAAAAATGGCTGGAAGACCAGTGCTTCGGCACTGACAAAAGACTTATTCAGCAGAATAAACATATTTACCACCAAAAAAAAAGAAAAAAAGTGAAATTTGATCAATTTAACCCTAAATTTGAACCGATATTAATGCCGCCGCCACATTGGCGGCGTTATTCATATTGTCGAATCGACGAATGTAAAGTAAACAAATCGCCACCGCCATAGCGACGTCGATATCCATACTGTCCAACGTCAACCGTATCGGTGGCAATATATTAGGCCCAAATCTATTCAATGCTGTCATATTTAACAGAATTACATACGCCATAAGTGAAATTTAATCAAATTAACCCTAAATTCGAACCGATATTAACGCCGCCACCGCATTGGCGGCGTTATTCATATTGTCGACTCGAGGGATTTCCCAAATCTATAAATAACTTCACGGTTAGCTACCCACCCCGGCTATGACATTGGTGCATATGGCTTGACCTAATTAACCGAGGCCCTCCTAGCCGCAGATAGCTATCCCATAGCTAGCGGGTAGCACCGGCTACGCGTAGCTCCAACCCATGCATACAGCCCCTGGTGAGGGTGAGAGGGTGTTGGGGGGTGAGGGAATGAATGGGTAGGGTAGGGCTGTGGGGGTGGGGGGTGGGGATGGGGGGTGGGGGTGGGCGTTAATAGGGGGTGATGGAGGTACTGACGTGAATATCAATGCAGACAAGGTTTTAAGGGGAACGCCGGCAGGCATGAGTGGACATGCTGAGATGCAGAAGTGGTGTGTCCTCAGAGAAGATTGGTGGGTAGACAGGGAAGGCGAGAGAGAGAGAGAGTGAGAGGGGAGGGGGAGGAATGAGAGGACAGAGGGAGAGGGGGCGAGAGGACAGAAAAGAGAAAAATGTGAGGAGAGAGTACAAAGTAATGAGAGAGGAGAAAGGAGGACGAGGAGGAAGGATGATAGGAAAGAGAGGATGAGAGAGTAGAGAGGATGAGAGACGAGAAGAGGAGGAGAGAGGATCGAGTAGAGAAGAGAGAGAGGAGAGAGAGAGGAGGAGAGGGTATAGAGGAGAGAGAGAGGAGAGAGAGAAGAGTGTAGCGAGGTGGAGAGGGCATAGTAGAGGGAGGAGAGAGTAGAGGGTGAGAGAGGAGGAGAGAGAGGGGGAGGAGAGAGGGGTGAGAGGACAGAAAAGAGAAAGATGTGTGGAGAGAATACAGAGTAATGAGAGAGGAGAAAGGAGGACGATGAGGAAGGATGATAGGAAAGAGAATGTGAGAGAGTGGAGAGGATGAGACACGAAAAGAGGAGGAGAGAGGATCGAGTAGAGAGGAGGAGAGAGATGCGGAGAGAAAGGAGGAGAGAGAGGAAGAGAGAGGAGAGAGAGGATGAGAGAGAGGAGAGAGAGCAGGAGAGAGGAGTAGAGAGAGAGGAGGTGAGAGAGAGGAAGAGAGCAGGAGAGAGAGGAGAGAGAGGAAGAGAGAGGATGAAAGAGAGAGGATGAGAGAGATAGGGTGAGAGAGAGGATGAGAGAGAAGAGACGAGAAAGAGGAAGAGAGAGATCAGGAGAGAGAGGAGGAGAGAGGATAGAGGAGGACAGACACAGGAGGAGAGAGACAGGAGGAGAGAGTAGAGAGGAGGAAAGAGTAGAGAGGAGGAGAGAGAGAAGGAGAGAGTAGAAGGGTGAGAATAGAGAGGAGGAGAGAGCGGAGGTGAGAGTAGAGAGGAGGAGAACGGGGGAGAGAGGGGGGAGAGAGAGGAGGAGAGAGTAGACAGGAGGAGAGAGTAGAGAGAAGGAGAGAGGAGGAGAGAGAGGAGGAGAGAAAGGAGGAGAGTACAGAGGAGAAGAGAGTAGAGAGGAGATAATACAGAGGAGATAGGAGTATAGAGCAGAGAGAGGAGACAGTAGAGAGGAGGAGGAGAGAGGAGCAAGGAGAGGGGAGAGAGGAGACAGAGAGGATGAAAGAGAGAGGATGAAAGAGAGAGGATGAGAGAGATAGGGTGAGAGAGAGGATGAGAGAGAAGAGACGAGAGAGAGGAAGAGAGAGATCAAGAGAGAGAGGAGGAGAGGATAGAGGAGGACATACACAGGAGGAGAGATACAGGAGGAGAGAGTAGAGAGGAGGAAAGAGTAGAGAGAAGGAGAGAGAGAAGGAGAGAGTAGAAGGGTGAGAATAGAGAGGAGGAGAGAGCAGAGGTGAGAATGGAGAGGAGGAGAGCGGGGGAGAGAGGGGGAGAGAGAGGAGGAGAGAGTAGACAGGAGGAGAGAGTAGAGAGAAGGAGAGAGGAGGAGAGAGAGGAGGAGAGAGTACAGAGGAGAAGAGAGTAGACAGGAGATAATACAGAGGAGATAGGAGTATAGAGCAGAGAGAGGAGACAGTAGAGAGGAGGAGGGGAGAGGAGAAAGGAGAGACAAGAGATGAGACAGTAGAGTAGAGGAGGAGAGAGCAGACATTAGAGAGGAGAGGAGAGAGGTGACAGTAGAGAAGAGGAGGAGAGAGGAGACATAACATATGAGAGGAACAGAGGAGAGAGGAGACATTAGAGAGGAGAGGAGACAGGAGACAGTAAAGAGGAGACGGGAGAGAGAAGACAGTGGAGGAAGAAGAGAGGAGCACGGAGAGGGGAAAAGCGGGAGGAAAATCAGGAAGAAAGAGAGGAGGAAAGAGTAGAGAGAGGGTATGAGAATGGAGAGAGAGATGAGGAGGGGGAAGAAGAAAGAGAAAATGCATGGGAAACGAGGAGAACGAGAGGAGAAAGATGATGGAGAGAGAATAAATCGCTAAATTGTCTCTCTCTGTATCGAAAAAATGCGAGGGAGAAAGAGAAAGAGGGAGAGAAAGAGAGAGAGCCAAGCACCACTCCCTAATTATTACAGGTGACAAGGTGGCTTATCACTATCCATATATATCGCGAATGACAGGAAGAGATGGAGGTCCATTGCAGCCAACCTTCTTCGAGAAGACGGCACCCATTGATATATATATATATATATATATAGTAAGTAAAGGGAGAGAAAACTGCTAGGGGGTAGTGTCCTTGTTTATATTCCCATAATAGATTATAGAGCACATATATATATAAATAGTTCATTCGCAAATGAGAAAGAAAGACTATGACTTGGTTTGGGTTGAGTTTATTCTCTTGCAGGAGAAGTTTAAAAGTGAGCAGAGTGACAGTTTGCTCAAGGTATAGGAGGCGGTAGGAGTAGAGAGTGACCCTCTCCACAGCAAATAACATGGAAGAAGATGGTAATGGGGGAAACATTTAGGGGTTGCCATTATTTATATCCACATAATGAATTATATAGTACATATATATGATGTATAACGCATTATGCAAGTATAAACATATGTAAGGGAATTATTATTAATATTGCTATGCTCTATAAGGCCAATCACTGTACCGGTGGCACCACCTGTGGCCCTCTTCACCTCCACCGGATGCTGGCATGTGTCAGTCACATCGGAGGAATTGTTCTTTCTTGTATTGTCCCCTTTATCGTACTGGAGTTATGTTTATATAAATATATACATACATGATATATATATATATATAACTTATATAAATATATACATATTAAAATTTCCTCCGGTGCGACTGACGCCGAACAGCGACCATCGGGTGCGAGGAAGCCCAAGAGGGGGCGCCACCTGCAACGTGCATTGGGTCGAGGAGGATACATATAGATATAATAGCAGTTATTCCCTTTGGCATCTGTATACTCATATACTGCGGTATACATCACTTATTTTAATTCTTCCTGAGTGGGGGATGCAAGGGGGGCACCCTGTTACAAACACGGAACCAGGGGGGGGGCACTCCACCAATGCATCACATCAGGGGAGGTCAAACACATTTATACCTCTCCGAGCATTTACTGATGATTTACACTTGTTTATTGCGTTAGGCATCATGTTTTAATTTATCCATATTTGTGGGTGTGTGTTGATGGCGTTATTGTACTTGTTGCTTCCGATCCCCGCGCCGCCCCGCGCCGCCCCGCGCCGCCCCGCGCCGCCCCGCGCCGCCCCGCGCCGCCCCGCGCCGCCCCGCGCCGCCCCGCCGCCCCCCGCGCCCCCCCCGCGCCGCCCCGCCCGCCCCGCGCCGCCCCGCGCCGCCCGCGCCGCCCCGCGCCGCCCCGCCGCCGCCCCGCCCCCCCGCGCCGCCCCCGCGCCGCCCCCGGCCGCCCCGCGCAGCCCCCGCGCAGCCCCGCGCGCCCCGCGCCGCCCCGCGCCCGCCCCGCGCCGCCCCGCGCGCCCCCGCGCCGCCCCGCGCAGCCCCGCGCAGCCCCGCGCACCCGCGCGCCAGCACCCCCG
Organism: Branchipolynoe longqiensis; assembly: GCA_030323885.1. Lineage (NCBI taxonomy): Eukaryota > Metazoa > Annelida > Polychaeta > Phyllodocida > Polynoidae > Branchipolynoe > Branchipolynoe longqiensis. The sequence goes on along the minus strand of CM059202.1, from coordinate 29,996,405 downwards.
CAGCCCCGCGCACCCCCGCGCACCCCGCAGGCCCCGCGCACCCCCGCGCCCCGCGCCGCCCCGCGCGGCAGCCCCGCCGCCCGTGCAGCCCCGCGCCGCCCCGTGCAGCCCCGCGCAGCCCCGCGCTGCCCCGCGCAGCCCCGCGCGCAGCCCCCGCGCAGCCCCGCGCCCGCCCCGCGCCCGACCCAACCCGCGGCCCGTCCTTCCCCGCGGCCGTCCCTCCCCGCGGCCGTCCCTCCCCGCGCCGCACTTCCCATCCCATCCCCTCAACCCCTCCATCCCGCCCCACCTCGGGTGTTCCCTGCCGACGTATGGATAAATCAGGCCCGAATATTTCTGTTCACGAAGGCCCCCGGTTGGGTGTGTGTTACCCCTCCCCCGGAGACGTGTGTGGCTTACGTAATCAGAAACCGCGCAAAACATATCCATGCCGGCGTCTGCTTACAGTAATGCATTTGTTTTCTTTCGTGCGCCGGAAATGGCTGACAGCTGGCGCGTTTACCTAAAGTTTCACCGACTTTTTAAATGGCCATCCGACATTTTTTACTAAACATTTACCTTCTTTTTTTTTTAAACTAAGGAGGAAATTAAAACTACGAATTGTGCGTCCTTTGCGCATTGTTGGGAATATGAAAATCCAAACTCAGGTGTCAATGCCTAAAAAAAAAAAAGGAGATACTTCATTGGGAAATAAATCTGTTTTTCTTTCCCAATTAAAGCTGCATAGTCCAATTATAGAATCCCATTTCCGAAACCAAAATAATTATCTAGATTTGATTCTAGATATCTAACTTAGATGGTTAGTGCACTTATTAAGCATTTTGTAAAGTGCGACGGCCGGCAGCTGTGGTTGTGTAGGCAGGTTAAATAGGAAATCACTACAGGCAAGTATAGAGAAGGAAGCCAAGAGATAGAGTGTGCAGAAGGAACCAGAAGGAGCTTGCTTAGTTTATTATATATATAGCTTTTAGAATCCAAGATGGTGGTGGTCACATGGGTTGATCTACCAATCAGACTTCAATCTGTTGTATCCAAGGCCTTGTTATGCTGGCTACAGTGCCTTGTAGTGGCCAATGATCCATAAATAACACCATAAATGACACTCCTCCTCTCTACTATTTTACTATGCAATTTCTATACCTAATGAGTAATAGTTTACCAACTCCACATATCCCTCATATGCCTTTGGATTTTATATATCACCATTTACCATTATATAGACAAGTTGCAATTTATTATAGTAGTATTCACATATATCCTCATGCCATTAGATCGGAAAATTTTACAATATGTTGCTGCATCAAAGGGAATACTGAGTCAATTTAATCAGGATTCCCGCCGATCCTAAAAAGGTCTTAAATTGATTAGTCAATTTTAAAGGCCTTGAAAGGTCTTAAATTGGATTTGGCCACTATAACATCTAAGTCATATCAGAATGGGTACCGACTTGTGACAGTGCACACTCATGGCGACTTTATAGTGCTGCCCCACTGGGAAATCAAACCGCTGGCACCGTGACCCGATATCCCACTCAATCACATTATCCTGACACTGAGCCAACCAGTCCTTGCCCTATCCTATTAATGCCAAGCGCCAGGCTAGGAAACACCAGGTATAAATTGTATAAGTCATTGAATTGACTCAAACGGGAACCAAATTCCCGATCTCCTGCACGCGAGGCCTGGGCTCTACCGATTCGGTCACCCGTCCGGTGGGGACCTCTGGGTGAACCCTCTTACTCTTAGTGCAAAATAGAGTGCAATCGAATTACCCATAAAAGGGCAACACGTGACCTCTGAGACACTGAAGTGAGGGCAAGCTGACCCTCTAGTCAGTTGTTTGTTGTGTTAGAATGATATAATATAATATAAATATAATATTAAAGTTGCATAGTCCGATGGTTTTGAATTTCTGACATTTTCGAAGATAAATAAATGCATTAGGTTGATCGTCATAATTGTTTGTTGTTGTTTTACATCCAAGCAACATCTAAGGTCATATCAGGACGGGTACCGACTTGTGACAGTGCGCACTCATCGCGATTTTATAGTGCTGCCCCACTGGAAGACCAGGCCACCAGCACCATGACCTGATATCCCACTCAGTCACATTATGCTGACACTGAGCCAACCAGTCCTTGCCCTATCTTAATAATGCTGAGAACCAGGCTAGTAAGCGACAAGTATCAATTTTTAAGTCATTGGTTTGACTCGACCAGGGGTCGAACCCACAACCCCACGATCTACCAACACGGGAGACGGACTCTCTAACTCATTCGGCCATCCCATCTGGTCGTGATCGTCATAATGTATCTTACTTTAGATTGAAGTAACATTTATTTTAAATGGCTAACTTTGGAGATATTTCAAGTGAAAACATGCCACCTTAATTTAGGTTTGCATGCCAAAACTCTGACACCATGGGCTTCTGCAGTAACAGATTATATTCAATTGCCTCAGTATCCCCTTCTATGTGGTGACACATGGTTAATAAGTGCACCAGTATTTAAGTTAGATATGTAGAATTAAATCTAGATAATTGTTTTGGTTTTGAAAGTTTTATGTTTTCATCGGACTATGCAGCTTTATATAATAAAGCAACCCTAATAATCATCATCCTTACTGACACGAGCCATTTTTTCTCTTGAAGATTTATACTTCCTATCATGGATAAGTCTGAATAGACTTATTTTCACCATTAGACAGTTTGTTGATAGAAAGCCCGAGCCTACACTTTTACCGACCCAAGGGATTTTTAACCTCCCACACCACATAGACATGGTATGAGAGCAACTGGCCTTTGATGACGCTGTACGTTATACACAGCGGTGGAAATCCAAATTGGCAGAGGTGGGGGCATGGGGAATCGAACCACCGACCTTCAGATTAGGAGTCTGACCCAGAAAAAAGTCAGACACGCTAACCACTCCCCCCACATAGAGCACCATTCTAAGGCGCTGTTCAACAAAACCATCACATGACCTTTTTTTTTTCTTGAAGATTTATACTGCCTTTCATGGATAAGTCTGAATAGACTTATCTTCACCATTAGACAGTTTGTTGATAGAAAGCCCGAGCCTACACTTTTACCGACCCAAGGGATTTTTAACCTCCCGCACCACATAGGCATGGTATGGGAGCAACTGGCCTTTGATGATGCTGGACGTTATACACAGCGGTGGAAATCCAAATTGGCAGAGGTGGGCGCATGGGGAATCGAACCACTGACCTTCAGATTAGGAGTCTGACCCAGAAAAAAGTCAGAGACGCTAACCACTCCCCCCACATAGAGCACCATTCTAAGGCACTGTTCAACAAAACCATGCATGACATGACATATTTAGAACTAGGTTGTAATTGTTGACGGATAGAGAAATTTCAACAGGTGAGTCGTGAGGACCGATTTAAATTGATCAATAGACGCTGCTTTTCTTACCTTCTCTGGAAACCGATTCCATGAAGTGGGACCGGCCGCAATCGCTACATTATTTGAGTCTCGACACGGAGACATGTAATAAGATCTGACTTGATGATCTGAGAGTTTGGGGTGACTGTTTGAGGGACAGATTGGTTGGTTGTTGGAGTTTTACGTCCTGGCAACATCTAAGGTTATATTAGGACGGAATTCTTGTGGGATAAAAGGTTGCATAGTTATTCTGGTGGTTTATCATTGATAGCTATATAGACATTTACTAAAATCTTGCACTGTTTTAGTAGCAGTCAATAACATTTCTGAAGAACTGGTGTGACAAGGTAGTATTTTTAGCAGCTATTACTACGTATGTTCAAATCCAGCTATAATAATAATAACATATTTATTTCCACATGATCAATGTACACACAAGTTGATATTTATATCAGTAATTTGTTCACATGAAAAATGAGAAAGCAGAAGTACAATACTTATGAGGTGCTTTCCCCATTTACAAATAACACAGATACATTGCTTATACCATAGAAATAATAAATCGAAAAATAAAAGTTAAAAGCATATCAACATTACCCTCAATACTATAAATTACATCTAATACTTATGTACTAGACTACTATTTGTTTTCCCTCTGGTAAACATTAAATATTTTCTTTTTGTACATTCATTGAAACATATCGATGTTTTTTGAGCATTTGATATTATCGTCAAGTGAATTCCATATTTTTATACCACAAATAGATATATATTGAGATATTAAAGTTCGTCTTGCAAATGGACATGGTGTTCTCAGTCAGTGATGATGACTCGGAGGACATTGACTTTGACGCTAATGGTGAATATTACAGCGGTGCTCTTAGTCGTGAGCAGGTACTGCAGTTACTGGAGGAGCCTGATGACGCGTCTGACTTTGAAGGTTTTTCAGTGACCAGTGGCGTTGTCATCTTGTTGAATATTTGTGCGTGTGTATGAATGAAGTTTAATTTGTCAGTAAATAAAATGAAGCTTGACCCATAGTCAGGTTAGGCCTAATTCCAGATATTTCCTTCAAATATATCCGTGGACTTATACTTGAAGCCGACTTATATTCGCGTATAGATGGCATGCTATGATGGGCTGGTGTCAGCTTACTTCGCGCACACTGTAGCTGGGCAGGGCACTATCAACCTTTGACAGCTAGACGTTGACAGGCAAACCATACAGCTCAATTAACCGCGGGCGCCATCTTGGTTGGCCTCCCTTCCCCAGTTTACAACACTCCCCCCTAAATACCACTTCTCAGTCCTAAGCACATCGCCACACCAACCACAGTAAGTGTGTTGTGTCAACAGTGGCCAAAAGCAGTCTTGAATTCAATTTTTGTTTGTGCTGGGGGCGGGTGCCCCGGGATGTGTTTGATGTACTCCCCTCCACCATTAGATCCCTTTCTACTATCGGACGCGGTGGCCGATTCGGTAGAGCTCAGGCTTCCCGTGCGGAAGGTCGCGAGTTCGAATCCCGGTCGAGTCAAACCATTGACTGATACTTGTCGCCACCTAGCCTGGTGCTCAGCACTAATAGGATAGGGCAAGGTCTGGTTAACTCAGTATTATGACATTATGACTGAATGGGATATCGGGTCATGGTGCCAGTGGCCTGGTATCCCACTGGGGAAACACTATGAAGTTGCCATGAGTGCGTGCTGTCACAAATCCGTACCCATCCTGATATGACCTTAGATGTTGACAGGACGTAAAACTCCATCAACCAACCAACCAATGATCTTAGATGTTAATAGGATGTAAACCCTATTAAAGAAACCCAGACGAGAAAAGAAAAAAAGGATTGCAATGATGATACAAAATTATCACAGCAGGCACTACTGGCAACTTTATAGTGCCACCAACAAGTAATGATGCATGATGCAGTATCATAGTGAGTCACACTATTATAACACTGAAACCAACCAGTCCTTTCCCTATTCTCTAGCCAACACCAGCCAGTGTTGGGAAATGGGTCACGGGGTATGTACGGTGCCAAAGTGCGGTGGTGTTAGCTAACCTATAAGTTATTTATAGATTTGGGAAATCCCTCTGAGCCTGTTACCGGCGAGCAACGGTATTTGACAATATGGCTGCCGATTCGGTGGCAGCGGCATTAATATCGGTGCGGCAGCATTAATATCGTTTCGATTTTGTGGTTAATTTGACCAAATTTCACTTCTTGAGTATCTTATTCTGTTAAATATGATACCATTGAATAGATTTGGGCCTAATATATAGCCGCCGATTCGGTGGCGGCGGCGGTGATTTGTTTTGTTTACATTCGTCGTTTCGACAATATGTATATCGCTGCCGATGTAGCTGTGGTGTTAATATCGGTTCGATTTTAGGGTTATTTTAATTATATTTCAAGTTTTGAGTATGTAATTCTGTTAAATATGATGACATTGAATAGATTTGGGCCTAATCGGTCCCTAACACCAATGGTAAACTTGATATGGGTTGGGGTTTGCGTAGCCGACCTTAAGCTCGCGGTGTTTCCGTAACACTGCTCCATATATACCGACTTTTCGCAGCTAAACCGGAGATGGCCGCTAACCACGGGTTTGGCTCGCTAACACCGACTCATACATATGGTCCCTGGCGAACTAGTGACAAGTACTCAATTTTGTAAGTTTTTGGATTGTCTCAGTCGAGGTTTGATGTGCAGAGGGGGGGGGGGGGGGGGTGAGCAGACGCTCTACCCACTTGACTATCCCATCTGGTATGATATCCCGAGCGGGGTTATGGTGTTGTTGCTTTACATCCTAGCAACATCTAAGGTCATATCAGGACAGGTACCGACTTGGGACAGTGCGCACTCATGGCGACTTTGTAGTGCTGCCCTACTGGGAGACCAGGTCACTCAGTAATACTATCCTGATACTGTTCAAACCACCCATTGTCCTATCCTATTATTAATAGTATTCAACAGGTATTGTACACCTTATTCTATATACCTTTTGTGTAAATAACCCTGAATTGAAAAATGGCTGGAAGACCAGTGCTTCGGCACTGATAAAAGACTTATTCAGCAGAATAAACATATTTACCACCAAAAAAAAAAAAAATGCCGAGCACCAGACTAAAGACCGAAAGTATCAATTTAGTGAGTTATTGTTTTGACTCGGGTGGAATTCGAACTCCAGACCTTCCGCACGGGAAGCCTGCGCTCTACCGCTTCGGCCACCGCGTCCAGTACCCTGCCGCAGGGTGGGCGTATTTATGGCTTAATGATCAAAGGCAGAGTTCAGGTGGGTGTTGAAATAGGGGGAAAATGTGTGTATGTGTGGGGGGGGGGGGGGGGGTTTTGGGATCAAGTTGTGACTAGTACCACAAGTAGGTTCAGTCATCCTTAATGACCCTTAGCCGCCCCTGCCCCTCCTAGCCTCCCCTTCCCCCCCCCCCCATGCCCTTCCCCTTCCCCATTTTCCCCCTTCGCCCCCCTGCCCTTCCCCCTTCTCTCCCCTTCCCGATCCCCTACCCATCCCATGTCCGCTTCTCCGCCTTCTCTCTTCCTTCCCTCTTCCTTCCCTCCCATTCCCCCCTTCCCGACTCCCTGTCCGTCCCTTCTCCCTCCCCTCCCCCTTCGCTCCTCTCCTCCCCTCCCCCTTCGCTTCCTTTCCCCTTTCTCCTCCTTCCCCCTTCCCCTCCTTCCTCCCCATTCCCTTCCCTCTTCGATTTCCCCTTCTCCGCTCCCCCCTTCCTCTTCCTTTCTCCCTTCCCCATCCCTTCCCCTTGACCCCCCTCCCTCTCCCATTTCCCTCCCTTTTCCACCCCTCCCTCTCCCTCCCTTCCCCTTCCACATGCCCTTCCGCTTATCCCCTTCCTTCCCCCTTCCCTTCCCCCTTCCCTTCACCCTTCTCCCCCTTCTCCCTTCCACCTCCTCCCTTCCCCATCCTTCCATTCCCCTCCTCCTCCCTGCCCTCCCTTTCCCTTTCCCCTTCCTCTTCTCCCTCCGCCCTCCCTCTCATGCCCTTCCCCCATACCTTCTCCCTCCCTCTCCCTGCCCTTCCCCTCCCTTCCTCCCTCCCCCTCCCCCCCGCCCCTGCTCCCCTCCTAAGCGGTCCTCCTTTTCCTCAAATAGTGGGTCAGATTTAATGAAACAACAACCCGAGATAAGTGGGTCATCCGCAAACTGCGCTGAAATAATGATCAGTAGAGCGCAGGCTTCCCGTGCGGAAGGTTGACAGTTCGAGTCCCACCTGAGCCAACCCAATGACTTATAAAATTGATACTTGTTGCTACCTAGCCTGGTGTCAGCATTACTAGGATAGGGCAAGGACTGGTTCATACAGTATCAGGATAATGTGACTGTGTCGGTTATCAGGTCATGGTGCCGGTGGCCTGGTTTCCCAGTGTGACAGCACTAGAATGTTGTCATGAGTGTGCACTGTCACAAGTTGGTATCCATCTTGATATGACCTTGGATATTGCCAAGACGTAAAACTCCAAACAACCAACCAACCAACCCGAATATATCACTTCTATCCACCAGGAAAAAATGGTGCTGAATAAATAATTTAAACTATAAATAAATTAATCATTTTTTAATTACTGTTTTATGTTCTAAAATAATAAATCAACATGGTACATGTAATCGGAATCACCCGGTTGAAAGTGATGGCTTCTTATACTACTATTTTCTCACGTGCGCAGGGATTGGAGCAACATGACGTCCATGTCTTCATATAAAACTCCCTAACGCTATGAATAGGTGGCAAACTGGGATCCAGCCCCGCGGGTTCGAATCAAACACTGGTCGAGTCAAACCAAGGACTTCAAACTTGATATGTGTAGCTAGCTGCCTAGCGAGACACTCATCATTATTAGGATAGGGCAAGAAGCAGTGGAATGTGGAAGACCAATCGTCCGCGATTGAAATTTCCCCTGTTTAATCATCGAACGACCATTGCCGCCTTTAGTTGGGTAAGATGGCGGATGTGTTTCGCTGTTTTCCCGCGTTTTCCTTTTTATTTCCTGTTGATTCGTCGCCATACCGCGTCCCGGTGTCACAGTTTAAATTCTCCGTGGGTTTAGAGTCTATGCTCTGGGTTCTGCGCATGCGTAAAAATCTAACGCATTTCAGCGTATTCGATTAATCAACTCGGGGGACCCAAGCGACTTTTTGACGCACAAATGTGACGTCATCGCGCCTAGACAACCCCAGCCAAGAGGTGGGTTACTGGGGTCGGGACTTTTTGCACATGGCACGTGTTTTTTTTCAACTCCACTCGCAGTGTTCTATTTGAATTTCTAGCAACTCGGGTGACCCGAGTTTCCCGGGTCGTGTTAATCGAATACACGCATGCGCAGAACCCCGAGCGTAGACTCTAAACCCACTGAGAATCTAAACCGCGACACCGGCCGTCCTTTCTTCTCGCTTCTCGGGGCGTCTGGTAAAATCTCGCTAAGTAGCGCGCCACCCAAGATGCCTCCCGCCATCTTGGGGAGGACACTTTCCCCCACCTCCCTATCTCCCCTACTACTTCTACCACCACCACCACAACTCTCAAACACAGCAGTTGTCCTTAAAGTAGGTGTCGTAAAGTACCGAAAAGATCTACGGGTATTCGGAGTCACCGTCCGCTGGTTCCTGAGTAAGGACTGGAGCTGGTACCCGGCGTGTTTATACACCCGGCAGTTGGTTGGTTCATTGGTGGAGTTTTGCATTCTGGCAACATCTAAGGTCATATCAGGAAGGGTACCGACTTGTGACAGTGTGCACTCATGGTGACTTGATAGTGCTTCCCCACTGGGAAATCAGGCTGCCGTCACCATGACCTGATATCCTACTCAGTCACATTATTCTAACACGGAGCTAACCAGTCCTTGCCTTATCCTATTAATGCAGAGCGCCAGGCTCGGAAGCGACAAGTATCAATTTTATAAGTCCTTGGCTTGACTCGACCAGGAACCGAACTCCAAACCTTCTGCATACGAGGCCCGCGCTCCACCGATTCGGAATAACCGGTCTCAATTAGCGGAAGTTGGGGTTGGTGAAGTTCTCAGTCCCATCATTCACTATTACTATTATATTAACCAGACGGGATGGCCAAATGAGTTAGAGCATCCGTCTCCCATGTGGTAGATCGTGGGGTCATGGGGTCGTGGGTTCGAGTCCTGGTCGAGTCAAACCAATGACTTAAAAATTGATACTTGTCGCTTCCTAGCCAGGTGCTCGGCATTATTAGGATAGGTCAAGGAGCAGTGGAATGAGGAAGACCAATCGCCTGCGACTGAAATTTCCCCTGCTTAAACATCTAATGTACACACAAAAAACTATTACTTCCTTAAAGCTGCGTAGTCTGATGAAAACTAAAAAAAATTTAAACCGAGGTAATTATCTAGATTTCATTCTACGTATCTAACTTTGATACGGGTGCACTTATAATATTAAACATTTGTTGCCACACAGAAGGCAATACTGAGGCAATTTAATAATAAAACCTGTTACTGCAGAAGCCTTATGGTGTCCACTTTTTGGCATGCCTACCAAAATTAATTTAGCATGCTTGCACTTCAAATATCTCAAAAGCTAGGCATTTAATATAAAAGTGACTTCAAACTAAAGTAAGGTAGATTATAACGATACGGCTCATTGATTTAAGAAAATAACGGACACTCAAAACCATCAGGCTATGCAACTTTAAGTTGAAGGGAGCAAAGATCAAAAGGAGGCAGAGAGAAATACAATGGGTGTTTTCAAAATCAAGGAACTTTTATTTATTAAATATTTCATATATATATTATATTATATATATATATATATATATAATATATATATATATATATATATATATATATATATAGTAAATAGTAAATAAAAGTTCCTTTGATTTTGAAAACACCAATTGTATTTCTCTCTGCCTCCTTTTGATCTTTGATATATATATGTATAATATATATCTATGTATACATTAAAACCTGTCTGACTGACCACCCCCACAGATCGATCACTCCCCTATATCAGTCCGATCACTTTATTTGGGTCCCAAGCGATTGCCAATACAATATTGTAACGATAAAAAAAACTCCCTAATACGACCACCTCCCTAAATGGACCATTTAAAGTTGGTCCCATGGTCGGTCGATTTAGAGATATTACTCTATATATACAGGTGTATATATATAGTGAAAAGCGACACTTTTAGATGGACCTCTTATAGTAATGGAATAACTAACCACCGGCCTTGACCTTCGAACCTGCTGTGCGCTGAGTAGCTAACGACGACGTGACGTACCCAGACGAAGACGTGACGTCATCGCCAGATATAGTTCCCAGGTCTCCCAGCAGGGGGAAAGTGTCGCGTTGGTACATAGCGCCACCTAGGTGGGTCTGGGTTGAACTACAAGAAAGCCATTTCGTCATTCGTTTGTGGCTTATTGTTGGGCGGGTTCGTGAAATTGGGGTTTTACCTCCCAGTGTCATTTCAGTTATATCAGCACTGTTACCTACTGACCTAAAGATGCAATCGCGTGACCAACATAGCTTTAGTTTTTTTTCTCTCACAGTTATCATGTTTGAATATGACTGGTTGTAGTTTGTATATATTGAAACTACATATGAAAAGTTCAGGTGCGAAACCATGTAAACGCCAATAAAAAAATTGACATAAACATGGGATTCAAACCCTCAAAAAGTTAACTTTTTTTTACATTCCTTCGGTTTTTGTTCCTAGCTCCATAATCATGTGATCATAAGAAAAGTGAAATCAGAGAGAAATTATTTTCAGGTAAAAATCTTTAAAAAAAAATTAAACTACATTTTTTGATTGGCGTTCATGGTGTTTTGCGCATGGACTCTTCATATTCTCTGTAATGGCACAATCACAGCTAATGTTTACATCTGTGATGTAGGCCAGAGAATGCTTAGACAGTTGAGTAAGCTTTCACTCTAAAACAGAACTCAAGCATGCTAAAGGTCCGGTCACGTACACGTTAGTGGATGTAGATGAACACAGTTGAGGCTAACATAGTTGAACGTAGTTGAACATAGTGGAACGTAGTTGGACGTACCGGCATCCATACTTCTCCGTCATACTAACTTGGTAATAATGTGGGTGGGCCGTGAATTCTGATTTAATCTTTGGAGATGTCCAAAAGAGCGCTATGTTAGATGCTAACATATTGTTGCGAAGTATCCATACTCTTAATGTACTCTAGCATACTCTAGCATACTCTAGCATACTTGGATGTAGTTGAACCTAGTTGACTGTAGTGGAGGCTAGCATACATTGAACATAGTTGAACGTAGTTGAACGTACCGACATTTGTGCCATAATATATTTATCCGTACCACAACCTGCCGTACCTTAACGTTTTTCACCGTAGTTTAACATACTTACACCACGTTTGACCCACGTTAATCTATCCTACGCTCAACTACGTTCACTAACATGTATGTGACCAGGGCATTAGAGTCATTGGATAATTGTCTATAGAGGCGGTGTATACAAATTTGTTTGTTGTGGTTTAAAAATCCTCCTTCATGATGGATGCCGACTTGTGACAGTGCACACTCATGCTGAATGTATAGTGATTATGGTGTTATTTTTGCAGGGTGAACTTTAGAGATATTTGTATTGTAAACCTGTCATTTAATTTCGGTGTGCTTGACTGGTATCTAATTTGGATATCTACTATTGAATCTAAATAAGTCGGTTTTGTGTGTGTGTATAATTTCATTCTTTCATTTGACAATTTCAATAATAGACACCTGGTGTGTGCGAATGTCTTAGCATTGTGAAAGTATGCAAAGTATGACGTCACATGACCTTCCAATAATGCGTCATTTGTTAGCCTACCCCAAAGTCGTCTACTGTCAGAGGTTACGTAATCCGATGGTTTTGAGTTACCACCATGTTTAATATACATATAATACATATAATACATATATATACATATATATTGGTTGGTTATTGGAGTTTAATGTCCTTGCAACATCTAAAGTCATATCAGGATGGGTACTGACTTGCGACAGTGCACACTCATGGCAACTTTATAGTTCTGCCCCACTGGGAAATCAGGTCACCAGCACCATGACCTGATACCCCACTATGACCTGATACCCCAGTATCGTGACACTGAGCCAACCGGTCCTTACCCTATCCTATTAATGCCGAGTGCCTGGCTAGGAAGTGACAAGTATCAATTTGATAAGTCATTGGTTTGACTCGACTGGGACCCAACTGCCGATCTCCAGCGTGCGAGGCTCATGCTCTACCAATTCGGCCACCATGCCTGGTCCCCACCATGTTTAATATATGTGATGTATAAGAATTATGCGAGTACATAGGCATGTAAGGGATGATTCCCTATATTGGTCACCCTTATGCTGTGTACTACTTAATGGGTGACCCGCTTTTCACTGTTGGGACAGGTGGCGCCACCACCCCCAACCCCTACCAGTGCCACGAATACTGTCACTCGCGCACTAGAATTTATATATATATAACACCACTTATTTATATTTATATATAATATTTAAGAGGGGTTAATTCCCTTCCACGCCTTTATACTCGCACAATGCGTTATACATCACATATTTATATATATAGTAAGATCATATCTATGAACTACAGTAAAACCTCTCTAACCGACCACCTCCACAGATCGACCACTCCCCTATATCGATCACTTTATTTGGGTCCCAATGATACCATTGTAAGGATATTCTAACTCCCTAAACTGACCACCTCCCTAAATGGACCACTTTAAGTCGGTCCCTTGGTCGGTCGATTTAGAGAGGTTTTACTGTACTTTGTTTTATTTTGAAGTCGCTTTCATTTTTTTTTAAATGATTAACATTGGTGGTATTTCAAGTTAAAGTTGCATAGTCCGATGAAAACTCCAAATTTTCTAAAACCAAAACAATTATCTAGATTTGATTCTACATACCAAACTCAAATGCTGGTGCACTTATGAAACATTTGGCACCACATAGAAGGGAACACTGAGGCAGTTTCATAGAATCTGTTACTACAGAAGCCTATGGTGTCAGACTTTTGGCGTGCTTGCCAAAATTAATTCTGCATCGTTGCACTTCTAATATCTCAAAAAGGTAGCCATTTAAAATAAAAGTTCATTTAAACTAAAGTAAGGTAGATTGTCAATGTTGCTCGCAACATGGGTAATTGAACAAGCTGGAATCGGATTCTTATTCAAATGCCCGGTGGCGCTGCCTATACTCAAACTTTAACATTAATATGTACATCGACACCTAGCAGGTCTTTTGGAACTACGCTGAGTAACCACGCAGAAATGGCGGACGTGCATATGTAAATTAAATATGACGTCAATAGACGAAATCTGTTACAAAGTTACGGGAATTTAGCGTGCTCTTGACTTTTCGGCCCGGCATGCTGCTATATAAAGCGAGCAAAACCCGAACTCGGCCACTACAACTTGGTGGTGGACGGCAATGGACATTCTACTCTGCCATCCTGCCCAACCCACAATAAAAGACTAGAACTATAAGGCTTAAGCATCTCGGGGCCTTCTCTCATTATACTCATGCATGTACGATTACCATTCTAGTGCATTAAAAAGTCCAAATATATACCATTCATCCGAGTCTGCGTAGTTCAATTATAATGATCAACCTACTATATTTATCTCAGAAAATGACAGAAACTCAAAACCATCGGACTACGCAACTTTAAATGATGCCATTTTATTTTGATGTGCATTTTGAAATGCTGGACATCACAGCCTTCAGTAGCGATAAGCTTGATTAAATTATAGCTGCATAGTCCAATGAAGATATCAAATTTTCAAAACAAAAACAATGATCTAAATTTGATTCTACATATCTAACTTAGATACTGGTGCACTTATTAAACATTTGTCACCACATAGAAGGGAATACTGAGGCAATTGAATATAACCTGTTATTGCAGAAGAATATGGGGTCAGAGTTTTGACAAGCTTGCCAAAATTAATTTTTGCATGGTTCCACTTCAAATAGCTCAAAAGTTAGCCACTTAAAATAAAAGTTACTTCAACCTAAAGTAAGGTACATAATAATGAGCAACCTAATGTATTTATCTCATAACATTTCAGAAACTCAAAACTATGGGAATATGCAACTTTAACTTAGTGGTCCTTCTATGCAGTAAACAATGTTTATTGACAGCACCAGTATCTAAATTAGATACATAGGATCACATCTAGGTGAGTGTTTTGGTTTTGAAAATTTGATCCATTCATTCCGACTATGTCGCTTTACCCAACATGACAAAAGAAAAACCCACAAAAACCCACACCACTGACATTGTGTTAAGGTAAGTTTTTTTCATGTTATTTTGTTCATCTTAGAAAGGCTTTTGGAAATTAAAAAAAAATATTTACCAAAAAATATTTATCATAAGGTAAAATATTCCGATTTTCGACATTAGGGGGAATGCAAATATTCTATTAATAAAAAGATATACGTGACCAAAGCGCATGTATGTATATATATGTAAGTGCTGGTGGTGCCTGAGTGGAATGTAAATATACAGTGGTGCTGGCAGGGCTGTGTGTAAGGGGCATCAGGGCCTACCCCCTCCCCCCTACTGGGTAGGATCACCACACTCAGGGTCTAGGTTCAAGGCTGGTGGTGGCCAGAAGGGCCACACAGCTTGGTGGTGCTGTGAAGACCACTGGTATCCATGGGGACCAGGAATGCTTAATCCCTATTGGTAGAGCCAATAATGCTTGTTTCTCATTGGGGGAAAAGGGTGGGGTGATACTCTACAATGTACCCATCTACCATATATACTAAACCAGAGAGGCTTGGACTCTCTCTTCTCACACTCTTACTTTGCTTTACTTTCTCTTTCTCTCCGTCTGTATTGTTTTTCACCTTAGCCTACCTACATAGCCACAGACTCGAACACGCAACCCTACAATAATAATAATGTTAATAGTCATTCGTTTCATGGTTTTTTTTCATCTTAGAAAGGCTTTTCGAAGTTATAAAAAAATGATGTAACACAAAATAATAATCA
The DNA here is from genome assembly GCA_030323885.1 of Branchipolynoe longqiensis. NCBI lineage: Eukaryota > Metazoa > Annelida > Polychaeta > Phyllodocida > Polynoidae > Branchipolynoe > Branchipolynoe longqiensis. Next base: position 29,980,963 of record CM059202.1, on the reverse strand, counting down.
CAATAATAATGTAAATAATAATTCTGTTCATGGTTTGTTTTTTCATCTTAGAAAACCGTTTCAAAGTTATAGAAATGATTGAATACAAATTAATATCATAATAATAATATTAGTGTAAATTATTTGTACATTTTTTTTTAAATCTTAGAAACGTTTTTCTAAGTTATAACAAGACATTCTTATTATAATAATTCCAGTGCCCTCCTTTAGCGAAAAAATCTAATCAAATGAAAACAAAATTACTGGGACTAGACACAATTTGGTTAAGTTTTAAAATCTGTGTAATTGAATTGGGATTGAAATGAGATTGAATTGTGATTGCGCGAAAAGAAACTACCCTGAAATGTTGTTTTTGAGGATTTTTTTCTCCTGACCTAAGCTGCACCGGAAGTGTTAAAGTCGTGGCGTACGCCATCTAAACGTCACTTCCTGCTGGGGGCTCAGCAGCAGTCCGCCTCAGCGAGGAAGTTTTACCAAAACTTCAAAAGGACCCCCCCCCCCCCACCCCTCACGACTTAAACAATTGAAACTTGTCGCTACCTAGTTTGGTGCTCGGTATTAATAGGATAGGGCAAGGACTGGTTAGCTCAGTATCAGGATAATGTGACTGAGCGGGAAATCAGGTCATGGTGCTGGCAATCTGGTCTCTCGGTGGGGCAGCACTCTAAATTCACCATGAGTGGTGTTCTCTGTGACGGAGTGGTTAGAGTGTCTGACTTTTTCCTAGCTCGGAGTGCTAATCTGAAGGTCGGTGGTTCGATTCCCAGTGCCCCCCACCTCTGCCAATTTGGATTTCCACTGCTGTGTATAACTTACAGCGTCATCAAAGGCCAGTTGCTCTCATACCATGTCTACGTGGTGTCGGGAGGTTAAAAATCCCTTGGGTCGGTAAAAGTGTAGACTCGGGTTTTCTATCGACAAACTGTCTAATGGTGAAAACAAGTCTATTCAGACTCATCCATGATAGGCAGTATAAATCTTCAACAACAGCAAAATGAGTGTGTGCTTTCACAAGTCGGTACCCATCCTGATATCACCTTAAATGTTGCCAGATGTAAAACCTTAATGTTGCATAGTCCGAAGGTTTTGAGTTTCACTCATTTTCTGAGATAAATATATTAGATTGATCGCAACAACCTACCTTACTTTAGCTTGAAGTAACTTATATTTTAAATGGCTAACCTTGGAGATATTTGAAGTATGACCAATCAAAATTAGTTTTAGCAAGCATGCCAAAACTCTGACACCTTAGGCTTCTGCAGTAACAGGTTCTATTAAATTGCCCCAATATTGCCTTCAATGTGGTGACAAATGCTTAATAGCATCCAAGCTAGATATGTAGAATCAAATCTAGATAATTGTTTTGATTTGGAAATTTTGATATTTTCATCAGACTATGCAGCTTTAATTACATGTTAGCTTTAAAGTTGCATAATCCGATTGCTTTGAGTGTCTGGCATTTTTTTTAAAGTTAAATAAATTACCTTCCTTATTATTATTATCGACAATCGTAATGCTTATAATGAAAAGCTAACTTGGAGATATGTGAAATGAAAATATGCCAAATTAATTTTGACATGCGCATTCAAACTCCCTAAACAGTAGGCTTTATTCAGCAGGAACATGTCATATTAAATCCTGATATGACCTTAGATGTTGCCATGAGGGAGCACTATAAAGTCACCATGAGGGAGCACTGTCACATGAGGGAGAACTGTTCTATTTACTTGGATTAGTATTCCTTTCAATGCAGCAACAGGTGCTTAAAATTCATTTAAAAAAGTGTTCTGGTATTTAAGTTGGATATGTAGGATCAAATGTAGATAAGCGTTTGGGGTTTTAAAAAATTGATGCTTTCATCGGACTATGCAACTGTAGTAGTGTGCACTGACCTCTCATGCAAGTAACCACATAGGCAGGTAGACGTGGGTAGTATGGTGATATCAGGGAGCCTAGTTGGTGTAATGGTTAGCACACTGGCCCACAATGCAAAGATATGTGGGTTCGAGTCCCACTCTAGGCACAATATTTCCCATTTTCATCACCCCCATGACACTGGTTGCGGTGACGATGATCCTATACATGCTAAGTGCTGTACGATTGTTGAACCTGCCCTGTGTATGTATGTGTAAGTGCATTGCCTGTATCTATGTAATTGTAAGCATTAAAAGACTTACAATTCCAGGGGGACGAGTGTAGTAGTCTGCACTGACCTCTCAGGCAAGGAGCTGCATAGACAGGTAGGTGTGGGTAGTGTGGTGATATCAGGGAGCCTAGGTGGTGTAATGGTTAGCACACTGGCTGGAATGCAAAGAGATGTGGGTTCGAATCCCGCTCTAGGCGCAATATTTCCCATTTTTATCACCCTACGACACAACTTTAGTCACGGGTACAAAATGAGACAACTTTGTACATACATCTATATATATATATATATATATATATATATATATATATATATATATGTCTTTGTGCGTGTTAAACATTACATTTCCAAGCGAGTGGAGTGTCACGCCCCGCACTGGGGAATGAGGGTGGAGAGTGTTTAGAGAGGTGCATGCCGGGACCCTCCACCCCACCCCCACCCCGTAGCAGCAGCGGGGAAGCACAACACTACCTAGATAAAAGATTCATCCGGTACTTGTAGTACACGGGTGAACGACAATGTCGTGTAAATATGGGCGAAAATAGCTTTAGTATGGAACAGGAAGTAGAAAATGTGGTTCCATGATCAAATGGCTACATATATTGGCACAGATTTGGTGAAATGGGAGAGAATGCAAAAAACAAGATGGCGGCCATAGAACGCCGTCGATTTCAATTTCAAATCACATTAAGCTAGCTATTTTATTATGTTTTTCAACTCAAAGGTAGCGGGTAAATATGAAGACATCTACAAAGAATAAATGTTGCTTCTTAGATTGTGAAATTAGGCTCTCATTTCATTAACCCGCTTTTTCAACCGGTTTTATATAGGGTTGGTATTCACCCGTGTACTGCGAGTACCGGGTGAATCCTTTATCTAAACACTACCAAGCTCATTACATGAGAAAAAGGGTTTATCAATATCCGAATGTATATATATATATATAAAGTATATATATATATAGTTCTGAGGGAAATATTTTGCAAAAGATGTGTTTGGAATTTATTGGAGCTCCCTCCACCACACCCCTACACCCCCAAACCCCCATACACCCACCCACCCCACCCCACACCAAGACCACACCCACACACCCACTCCACACCCTACCCACATCACCCACACCCCACCACACCACCCCAAAACCCCACACAACCCACACACTCAACCCCACACCCCCACCCACACTTACAACCCAACACCACACCCCATAAAACACCCACACAAGCCCACACATCCACCACACCACAACCCCCACCCACCCCCCCCCCCCCCACACACATCCACGCCCCATCCGCCATTGTCCATCGTGCAATACCGACCACACACTGCGCCGCCACTCGACCATACAACACCTGATTGGAGCTGACGCGTCGTGACGTCACGCCACGTCACGCCACGTCACGCCACGTCACAAACACGCGCCGGCGGGAAGGCCCCGTCAGTGGCGGCCCCAAGCGGCGCGGCGGCTTTGTTGACTTTCTCTCCCTCCCCCACCCTCTTCCTCTTCTTCTTCTTCTTCTTCTTCCTTTGCTAATCCTCATCCTGCTCTCTCCATCGGGCGCGGGGCCCTAGTCGGTAGAGCGCGGGGCTCGCATGCGGAAGGTCGAGAGTTCAGTTCCCAGTCAAGTCAAACCAATGAATGATCAAATTGATAGTTGTTGCTTCCTAGCCAGGTGCTTGGCATTAATAGGATAGGGCTAGGACTGGTTGGCTCGGTGTCAGGATAATGTGACTGAGTGGGATATCGGGTCATGGTGCTGGTGGTCTGATTTCCCAGTGGGGCAGCACTATAAAGTCACCATGAGGGAGCACTGTCACAAGTGGTACCCAGCGTTATATGACGTTAGATGTTGCTAGGACATAAAACAACGAACAAAACATCTTCCACTCACACCCCCACCAGCCCACACACCCACCACACACCACCACACACCACCAACCTCATCCGCCTCTTTGTCACTTGTCTCCATGGCAACTTGAAAGTTGCCGGGCTCGAGGTGTTAAAAGCTAAGCACCCGGATGTCGTCGGTGGCGCATGCGCGAAATTAACAAATTAATTCTGGTTGAAGACGTGGTTGTAGTCGTCTGCTGTAACCAAATGTTTTAATTGGGATTATTATTATTATTATCATAATCATCATCATTATTACCAGACAAGATGGTCGAATGAGTTGAGCGGCGGTCTCCCATTTTTATACATCGTGGGTTCGAACCCTGGTCGAGTCAAACCAATGACTTACACAATTCATACGTATCGCTACCTAGCCAGTCACTCGGCAATATTAGGATAGGGCAAGAAGTGGTTGGCTCAGGGTCCGAATAATGTGAGTGAGTGCGATATCAGGCCATGGTGCTGGAAACCTGGTCTTCTAAGTTCTAGTGGGGCAACACTATAAAGTCGTCATGAGTGCATACTGTCACAAGTCGGTACCCGTCCTGATATGTGGCCGAATCGGTAGAAATCGGGTCTCGTGTGAGGAAGGTCGGGAGTTCGATTCCTGGTCGAGTCATGCCATTGACTTATAAGTTATAGTTAAACAATTGATACTTCTCGCTTCCTAGCCAGGCGCTTGGCATTATTAGAATAGGGCAAGGACTGGTTGGCTCAGTGTCAGGATAATGTGACTGAGTGGGATATCAGAACCTTTCTTCCATAGACAGAAGGGATAAGGCAGCCATTTTTGCTGCTGCTTTATTACTTCTGGTTGACATTTGCGAAACTACTCCAAGTTTTAGTCCTTCCTCAGTAGATGTTTCACTATATACTTTGTCCTTTGACATATGCACTGTTCCGCAATAGAGGGTATGCACTGACGTCATGCTAAACGGAAGTGCGGCCAATGTGGCGATAGAACCCACAATAACAAACCCAGCAAACTCAATGCATTGTCAACGGCCGTGAGCAATCTTCATACAAAAAATGTGTAATATCTCTCAAATTACACCACCTAGAAACAAACTGCTTGAAACACATATAGAAAACATATTCAACGAAAAGTTTATATTAAATTTATAAGGTTAGGGTTCTGTATTTCTATTAATTTTGAATAAAATTGATGTGTTGCACTGCGCATATCGGCAAACTCATTGCATTGTCAATGGCCGTGAGCAATCTTCATACAGAAAAAGTTAAATATCTCTAAAACTACACCACCTAGGAACAAACTGCTTGACAACATATAGAAAACAAATTGAAAGAAAAGATTATATTAAATGTATAAGGTGATGGTTATGCATTTCAATTAATTTGCAATAAAACTGAAAGATTGATGTACTATGCTACTGCAACCGGCAGGTAGTTTACTGGTTGATATCGCCACAATGGCCGCATTTCCAGTTGATGACGTTACGGGAACCCCTTCTATAGTAGCAATACGATGGCATACCAGAATATCAACGAAGTTGTAAATCTTAACATTGAATGGCGAGTTTGACATACAAACTGACGTAACGCAGCTCAAACGTCATGCTAAGCACTGTACGGAGCGAATCTAAGATTGATCGCCATGCGCACCCTTATTATAAAAAGGTGCTATCTGACAAAATGGTGCTTTTGAGATTATGAGGACTGAAGCTGTGTAACTGCATGATAGCAAAGCAGATAGAACAATGTTATTTTTAATATATCTCAGTGAAAAATACCAGTTGAGAAACAGCTGTGTAAGTGCATGATAGCCGTTTGTAGATAGAACATTTTTACATCGATAACACCAATTCAGTCACTTTGTCAGATAGAACCTTATTATAGTAAGGTCACTCTGGACATTCATACATATCAAATAACCTTATTAATTATTCACAGTAATTAAAGGTAACACACAACTCCACAACTTTATACCTGTATAATAATTAATTATACATTCCATATATATATATATATCTCTGCATCAACATACATACATGGTGTTCTCTGTGGCAGAGTGGCTAGAGTGTCTGACTTTTTTCTAGGTAGGATGCCTAATATGAAGGTCGGTTGTTCGATTCCCCGTGCCCCCACCAACCTCTGCTAATTTGGATTTCCACCGCTGTGTATAACTTACAGCGTCATCAAAGGCCGGTTGCTTTCATACCATGTCTATGTGGTGTGGGAGGTTAAAACTCCCTTGGGTCGGTAAAAGTGTAGGCTCGGGCTTTCTATCAACAAACTGTCAAATGGTGAAAACAAGTCTATTCAGACTTATCCATGATAGGCAGTATAAATCTTTAAGAAAAAATATGAAGTAAAACCTCCTTAACCGACCATCTCCACAGATCGACAACTCCCCTATATCGATCACTTTATTTTTGTCCCAACAATACCATTGTAACCATATTTGAACTCCCTAAACCGACCACCTCCCTAAATGAATCACTTAAAGTCGGTCCCAAGGTCGGTCGAATTAGATAGGTTTTACTGTAAAGTATGATATAGATATAAATAAATATATATATATATATATATATATATATAGACATATATATATATATATATAAATATGTCTGAAGCTCAAACTCATCGGATTACCTAACTTTAAAACCTATTGCAAAAATGCCAAATTCCACCACCAGGGTGTAACTTAAGAGATAGCGGGGCTTCGATTGATTACCGTTCAAACATTGGTCGCCGCGCGCTTTTCACTTCCGGCTTATTTGTCACTTCCGGTTTATTTTTCAATCGATGTAGGGATGTTTATTAGTAATACAGTATAACCCCGTTAAACCAAACTTGAAGGGACCCTATAAATTTGTTTGGATTAACGGATCATTGGTTTAACCGAGCTTTGGCTTCGACTTTGACTTGGCTTTGGCAAAACCGCGGGTGCATTATGAATGTAATATACAATGTATATTGTATATTGATTATTGTTTATGTATATATGGTATACCCCCAATAAATCAAGCTCAGTTAAACCAAACGATCGGTTAATCCAAAAGATTTGGGCGTGCCCGGAAAAATACTACCATTTATCTTATAAAAAGGTTGGTGCGGTCTCAGATGACCTTATAACCACATGAAAGTTTGGATTAACTGTACCAGAAGTCGCCTGGGGGCCCGACAATTTTGTTTGGATTAACCGATAATTTGGATTAACCGACTTTGGTTTACCCAACTTTTTTATATGATAAAAGTTTGGATTAACCGATCGTTTGGTTTAACCAAGCTTGGTTTAACGGGGCTGTACTGTAGTATGATCAACCCACAGACGGCACATGTATGTCAGTACCCCATCCTGATATGACCTTAAATGTTGCTAGGACAAAGAAACGAAGAACACCCACTGTCACTATGCAACACGAGCTGTTGGCTGTTGTTTTTAGAATCTAATTAGATATGATAATGAGGGGGAATTGCCTGAACCAATGGGTTGAGAGCCTGAGGATTCAAACCACATTTTCCTCCTCACTTCATCGTTCTTTGTCCTTGTGCCCCCCCCCCCCTCCCACACCGCCATTTTGGTTAAAGTTGCATAGTCCGATGGTTTTGAGTTTCTGCCATTTTGTGAGATGAATCCATTATGTCAAGCATTATCGATGTTGGTTGCAACATGGGTAATTGAACAAGGTGGAGTCGGATACTTATTCAAACGGCCGCTGGCGCCACCTATACTTGAACGTTAACATTAAATATGTATATCAACCACGCCTACCGGGTCTTTTGGAACTACGCCGAGTATCCACGCAGAGCTGGCAGACAAGCGTATGTAAATTAGATATGATGTCTAGACTAAATTGTTACAAAGTTACGAAAGTATACGTAGTCGTGACGTTTCGTGGTGCCTAAGCTACTATATAAAGTGAGCAAAAACTTATTGGCCACTATGACCTGGGTGCGGACGGTGATGGACAATTTACTCTGCCATCCCACCCACCCCACAATAAGAGACTAGAACTATAGTGTTAAAGCATCTCGGGGCCTTCTCTGATTATACTCATGCATGTACGATTACCATTCTAGTGCATTAAAAAGTCAAAATATATACCATTCATCCGAGTTCGCGTTGTTTTATTATAATCTACCTTTCTTTAGTTTGAGGTAATGTTTATTTTAAATGGTTAACTTAGGAGATATTTGGAGTGAACATGGCAAATTAATTTTCGGTATGCATGTCAAAATTCCTGTCACCATAGGCTTCAGTGGTAACATGTTCTATTGAATTAGGTTATTGACGCTATTCATGCCACGGCCATGTTGGAAGCAGAACGAGACCAGGTATGCATCTGTGAGGCGCGACTCCGCATTTGTGTATGAAAAGTGCTGTGAATATTTTTTCGTCGACCAATTCCTCTCGAAATCACTCAAATTTGAGGATATTCATTTAGTAAACTATCATATTCATGTTTGCATACCTGTTCTCTATCTATTGGCCAGTTTTCACGAAGATTGGGCGACCCTTGCATGGTGTTTTTTTCCCATTCTTTAACTACAATGTCAATTTCAAGTCTGGATAATTATGGTGGTATCATGTACCATGCATCACTGTCAGCGTAGTTATGTGTGTAACGTGGTTAAACAACTAGTCTTAGTAATTACAAATTAATAAAGATTTAAAAGGGTTATATATATCTTTTTTAATATATATATATATTAAGAAAGTTATGCAATTTTGAATTTAAGGCAAGATCGGTGACCAGGGTGAGTGACTTTGTTGACATCACCTACTGTTCATCCTCAAAATATATCTGATCATCACCCAATCTTCATGAATAGATAGAAAACAGGTATGCGAAAATGAATATTATAGTTTCAAAAGTGAATATCTTTAAATTTTACTCCTTTAATTTCTGTTGTAGTTCATACACATCAGCACACAGCATTGTCTTACAGCCATTTCTACTGTTTCGCAGTACCCAACACATACTCAGCCTCATTCTGACGCCTAATGAGGTCACGCGTGAATAGTGTGAATAGTTTCCCCTTCTATGCAACATCAAATACACCAGTATCCAAGTGGGATTGGTTGCTTGTTGGAGTTTTACCTCCTGCCAACATCTAAGGTCATATCAGGACGGCTACCGACTTGTGGCAGTGTGCATACTTTATAGTCCTGCCCCACTCGGAGACCAGGCCGCCACCACCATGACCTGGTATCCCACTCAGTCACATTATCCTGACCCTGAGTCAACCAATCATTGCTGTATCCTATTAATGCCGAGCACCAGGCTAGGAAGTGACGAGTTTCAATTTTATACGGCCTTGGTTTGACTTGACCAGGAATCAAACTCCTGATCTTCCACACGTGAAGCCTGTGCTCTATTGATTCGCGCACTGGGTCCGGTGAGAAATGAGGAAGATCATATTGTCAATGATTGATATTTCCCCTGGTTAAAATTGTACTCTTTGTACGTCTTTGTAAGTATTCATATTTTTGTGGCTCTGGTAGCATTTTTACCAACCCGAACCCATCCCGAACCCCCACCACCACCACTACCATATGTTTCCACTCAGAAGCCTTGTGCGTGACCGTTCCGTAATGCTCAGTCACGTCTCCTCGTCTATAACTAATGGACAAGTGCGACTGATGTTTCTATTCGCACCCCGCGTGCCGCATACCGCATGCCGCACCAATCGCTACATGGACCGATCGGTTTGATGCATTCGCATTCGCATTCGCATTCGCATGCCACGTGTAAGGAATGTAGCCCATAGTCTTCAAGGCATTTCAATTTTTTGTCGCATTCGCATACCGCATGCCGCGTGTAAGGAATGCACCCTGAAGGGAGCAAACCCTAAACAGAAAACCATGTCACTGTGGCAGCATTAAGGGCGGTTGATGTATGGAACTCCCAACATCTCCCGACCAGCCACTGCAGGGACAAATAGTTTTGCGCCTGTCTGGACATGTTCTTGCCGGTGTGAAACCTCTATTTGCTCCCCGAGAGAGTGCCGCTGGTAACTTGCAAAAGCCAGCAGCAGTTTAACTTTAACACTTTTGCAGACAGCTTTCATGAAATGTTCAAGGATACCATCAAGAGAAACCTGAAGCTGAGACACATTAAGACCGACTCATGGACATCACTCTCACAGCAGAGAGCTAAATGGAGAGCGGCAGTCAAGTAATGAAAGCAGTCTTTGTTGCATCGCGACTGACAGCATGATGATGAGCATGATGATGATGATGGTTTGACCTCACCAGCGTTCAAACCCGTGGGTTCGAATCCCACGATCTACCAAAACGGGAGACGGACACTCAACTCATCAGGCCATCCAGTCTGGTCATACACTTTTGGGAGGATGGCTAGGTTGGGGTGGAGGGGGCGATGGGGGGAGGGGGGCTCCCCCTTTTCTTTTTCCAAAGAGCAGACGACAAAGAGGCAGTCAGTGTTGATTGAATTAAAGGCACGGTGCGTCAGGGGAGACGCCTGGCGGCACAATGGATACTTAATTACTATTGGATGCTTAATTAGGTCAATTATGGGTCAAGGGTCGGGCGACTGACAGTTGTTGCACTGCGAATGAGGGCGGGAGGAAGTGAAGGTGGGAGAGGGGGGTGGGCTGGGGTGGGGGGTAAGGAGGTGCAGTGTGGTTGTGAGTGTGCGCGTGTGTGTGGGGAGGTGTTATAGAGTGATGGGGACGGGGAAGTTAGTTATGTTTAATCAAGGTTACCCCAAAAATGAGCGAAATCAGTGAAACATAATATATTGATTTTAAAAATATGGTTAAAATCTGAAAACAATCGGATTAAGCAACTTCAGGCCATGGAGTTCCACTGGTCCCTCAGGAAGAACTGAAGCCGAGACCCAGGACGCCGGGTCGCATAGTTTACATGTTGGGAGCTGGCGGGGAAGAGGGGGGGGGGCAGGGCAGGGAAAACAGAGGGGCCATGGCAGGCAGGGCAGGGCAGGGGGCAGGCAGGGCAGGAGGGGAACAGAGGGGAAAAGAGGGAGAGGAGGGAAGAGAGGGGAAGAGATAGGAAGAGACGAGAAAAGAGAGGGGAAGAGAGAGGGGGAGAGGGGAAGAGAGGGGAAGAGAGGGAGAGAGGAGAAGAGAGGGGAAGAGAGGGGAAGAGAGGGGAAGAGAGGGGAAGAGAGGGGAAGAGAGGGAAAGAGAGGGGAAGAGAGGGGAAGAGAGGGGAAGAGAGGGGAAGAGAGGGGAAGAGAGGGGAAGAGAGGGGAAGAGAGGGGAAGAGAGGGGAAGAGAGGGGAAGAGAGGGGAAGAGAGGGGAAGAGAGGGGAAGAGAGGGGAAGAGAGGGGAAGAGAGGGGAAGAGAGGGGAAGAGAGGGGAAGAGAGGGGAAGAGAGAGGAGAGAGGGGAGAGGGGAGGAGGGGAGGGTACTAAAATGTGGCATATAATCCAATGTGGTATTATGTTTTTTTTTATATATCATACGCTTGCATTTCAACTGTCTAAAATACAAATTTTAATATATATAAAACAAATCTCTGCCCCTATCTCAGTGATTGATGAGATCAACTAAAGGCAATCTATCGACTTCTAAACCTAGATTGTCCCGAATGCATACAGTAGGGAGTCACTAGTTTGTTTCGTGTCGGTGGAGTTGTTGGGTGTATTTTAAGGGATTGTTGTGGTTTTTTGGGGGGGGCTATTGTTTCAGCTATCTAAAATAGAAAATAATTTTTTTGAACAAATAACAACTCGACGCTATCCCAGCCATTGATTACACTAAATAAACACAACTTACTGCCTTCTAAACCTAGATTGCCCAGAATGAACTTCCTAATCCCATGTCATAGTGATCTGGCACATTTTGTTTGATGTATTTTGCTCTGACGGAGCGCCATCTAGTGTGCAAAGCATTAACTAAGTGTTCCGTCCGTTGGAGAATCAGTTAACTAATCGCGTTGAAGAACAAAGGGGCCCTTCTAGATCACAAAGCCTCCCTGCTACTGCGAGCCTGTGGTCGCTAATGGAGGAGCGAGGCAGTGTGAACAAAAGCCAATTAACGCGAGAACCTCTCGGGACCCCACGTGACCAAAAAGGCGCGGGAAACCCATCTCCTGAACTGTTTATCTCCGGTTTGATTTATTTTATTTCCTGAAGCTTCCTAGTCTGATGGAGCATCAGATTTTCAGAACCAAGACGCTTAAGCTAAGTTTCCATGTGCGGGATATGCCTTCCGCATCCGCATCCGCATCCACATCCGCATCCGCATCCGCATCGGGACATATGGACTACTGTGCATATACATGCTTTTCCATTTTTTTTTGTATTCACATTCGCATACCGGATACCACATACCGCATACCACACACCGTATACAGCATATTGCACACCACATACCGCATACTACATACGGCATATTGCATACCACCTACCGCATATCGCATACCGCATATTGCATACCACATACCGCATATCGCATCCCACATATTGCATACCACATACCACATACCACATACCAATAACACATACCACATGCTACATACCACATTCCACATACCACATATATATAGAATCTTAGCATAACCTAGATTTGATTCTGCATATCTAACTTAAAGTTGCAAAGTCCGATGGTTTTGAGTTTCTGTAATTTTTCTGAGATAAATATATTAGATCGATCACTAGTATCTACTTTACATTAGTTTGAAGGTACTTTTATTTTAAATGGTAAACTTTTGAGATATTTGAAGTGCAAACAAGGAAAGTTAGTTTTGGCAAGCTTGCCAAAACTCTGACACCATAGACTTCTAGAAGTTCTACAGTAACAGGTTCTGTTAAATTGACCCAGTATTGCCTTCTATGCAGAATCAAATGTCCAATAAGTGCATCAGTATCTAAGTTAGATATGTCGAATCAAATCTAGATACTTGGTTTGGTTTTGAAAATTTGATATTTCATCGGACTATGCAGCTTTAATTTAAATACTGATGCACTTATTAAGCATTTGTTGCCACATAGAAGGGCCACTGAATCAATATACATGTATAATAGAACCTGTTGTAGCTGAATCCTATGGCGTCAGCGTTTTGGTGTGCTTGCCAAAACTAATTTGACATGTTTGCACTTCAACTATCTCAAAAGGTAGCTGTTTTAAAGTTGCATTTTGGGTTTCCCGCGCTTTTTTGGTCACGTGGGGTCCCGAGAGGTTCTCGCGTTAATTGGCTTTTGTTCACACTGCCTCGCTCATCCGATTGTTTTGAATTTCTGTATTTTTTTCTGAGATAAATATATTAGATCGATCACTAGCATCTACTTTACATTAGTTCAAAGTTACTTATATTTTGAATGGTAAACTTTTGAGATATTTGAAGTGCAAACGTGCAAAATTAATTTTGGCAAGCTTGCCAAAACTCTAACACCATAGTCTTCTGCAGTAACAGGTTCTATTCAATTAACTCGGTATTCCCTTCTATGTGGAGACAAATGTTTAATAAGTGCAGCAGTATCTAAGTTACATATGTAGAATCAAATTTAGATAATTGGCTTGGTTTTGAAAATTTGATGTTTTCATCGGACTATGCAGCTTTAAATAAATGTTACTTCAAACTAATATTGAGGTAGATTATACCAATCAAATTAATATATTTATTCAACTCATTAGACCTTCCGTCTGGTCTCTCTAAAGTTAGACATTCGTGATAAAAGTTACTTTAAACTTTAAACTTAAAACTTAAAACTAAACTCAAACAGATTAATTCAATCATCATAATCCAGTCATCTAACATTAACAAACAAAATTAATAGCAGAATCCCCAAACTCTCGGACTCTGCAACTTGAATGGGATCTAGAATTGATCACCGTCCTGATATGACCTTAGACGTTGCCAGTACATACAACTCCAACAACCGACCAACGAATTTAGGGATGATTCCGACCTGTGTGCAAAGCTATTAAGCCTCACGTGATTTTGCGAGTTTAGTTCGCAAAACTGCCGGTAGGTGGCATGGCGGTTGTAGTTGAAAGCGGATGTTCAGTGAAGCGTGACGACAGGATTATAATTAATTAGTATGGGTGAGCACGCTCCGCAACGCTAAAACATATCAAGCTCTACTAGAATACATTTATATGTATTTTATATACATAATTATATCAAATGTAGATATATAGACATATAATATAGACATATAGATATACATAGATGTATGTATATCTATATGTATATATATATAATATATGGATAGTGATAATCCAATTATCGCATGTAATAAGCTCTCGAGTCCCTGCCCCTCCCACCCCCCACCCCCCCTTCATAGGGGTGGGGGGTCTGCTCTTCACCTACTGTATTTAAAGCCAGACTATCGTCTAAAACATCAGAGCGCTAACGAAACGCGTCCGATGGGTCTGAGCCCGACGACTCAAACCTTCTACATTGCTAGGAGATTAACGCGGGACGCCGCGACGCATCTCCTAGCGACGAGTTACAGCAGCGAACCCTTCCCCGCATTTGATGGCCAATGCGGGCTCGTCTTGGCGAGCAGCCTGCATTTCCATATGCGGGTTGCTCGACCCAAGCCCACACCGGCCACAGCTCATTTATAGTCTTGCCCACTTCATATCCATATATACATATATATGTATGTATATATATTATATATATGTATGTATATATATATATATGTATATATATATTATATATAAAGCTCACAATACAAAAGCTCATATACTTAAACTTAAAGTTGCATACTCCGATGGTTTTCAGATTTAGTCATTTTCTGAGATGAATCTATTAAACTGATTGTTATATTCTACCTTATTTTAGATTGACTTTTTTTAAATGGCTAACTTTCGAGATATTTGAAGTGTAACCATGAAAATCAAATAAATAAATAAATATAATTATGTAAGATAATTATTTATTTATATATAATAAATATATATTTATATAAGCGCGGCAAAACTCTGACACCATAGACTTATGCAGTAACAGGTTCGGTTAAATTGACTCAGTATTCCCTTCAATGTGACAACAAATACTTAATATAATAATAAGTGCATCAGTATCTAAGTTATGCCCGGTACACACCTACCGTATACGATTCGCGCACTAAAACTGGCTGGCCGACGCAACGCGTCACGACCCGGTCCATCCCGTTTGCGACTTAAAACTGACTACAGGGGGTGCTCACATGTACCGACCGGGTGTGCGCACATATACCGTCCGTTTCGCGACTGCGTTCCACAAACCTGGTGTATTTAGCGCGAACTACACTCGCATCAGCGCCTCCTAGCAGTTGTTGATCGGCCGTCGGCCAGCAACGCTAGATAGCGCCAAGTTGTTTTTTATCGCTGCAACTGGCATCGGGGCCACGAACCACGTTGAGCCGTTTAAAGTGAGCAGCAAAATGGCGCCGCGTTCAACTGCTCAAAAGAGAGCCATGGCTATTGGGCTTGCTCTGCTTGCCATACGGCGCCGCCGACGACATCGGAAGATTGCTCGAAATGTGTGGGTTCGGCCACACATCGCTCAAAGATCGGAACTAGGAGCATTCAATGCCCTGATGGCTGGTCTACGCAGGGACGAGCCGCAGGCCTTCACCAACTTCAGCCGCATGCCGTCAGATCAGTTCGACGAGTTGTTGCGCCTGGTAGAGGATCGTATCGCGCGCAAAAACACCCGATATCGAGCGTCGATATCGGCTGTGGAGAGGCTGGCCATCACCCTGCGATTCATGGCAACTGGTAAGGACTTAACTTTATTTTAAACATATTTTAAACATATTTTTCTCCTTGTCAGATTCACGATATCCTTGCTCTGAGTTCACATTTAAATATATTTAAATTGAGATAAACCAAAATATGTAACCAAATAATTTAGTTTAGCAAAAAAATGTTGTTAGTCCTTGTCATTGTTTTTAGGTGACTCCTTCCGGAGTCTGAGCTACCAGTTTTAAATCAATACAACTAGAACTTTAAATAAACCGATATATCTAACCAACAAATTTAATTTTGTTTGTAGGTGAATCCTTCCGGTGTCTCAGCTACCTGTTTCGTGTGGGGGCAACCACCATCGGCCAAATTGTCCCCGAGACCTGCGACGCCATCTACCAGTCACTGAAGAATGATTATTTCAAGGTAAGATTGCTTTATATGGTTTCTTTTATTGATTTTCATACAATGGTAGAATACCGTAACAAGTATACCGTAACAAGTATAGAATACAGTAACAACAACTCTGCCACAGCAGAATCAGAATCAATCTTTAGCACTGTGCGTACACACAGTGTGAGTAAAATATAATGGAACCGACTAAAACTAAACCCTAAACTGACTAATAACTTTATCGAACTTTCTTTAGCAGTGTGAGTACACACAGTGTGATTAAAAAAATGGATCCGACTAAAACTTAAGCTACATCTCTGTCTTAAACTTGAATAATGGAACCGACTAACAAACGTTAACCAACTAAATTAATTGTCATACTCGGAATAATGATCAGATTTCAACATATTTACGAACGAAAAGGACCCAGTAACGGGCCTATGAGCTACATCTTTGTCTTAAACTTGAATAATGGAACCGACTAAAAAACGTTAACCAACTAATTTAATTGTCATTCTCAGAATATTGATCAGATTCTAACATGTTTACGAACGAAAACCCAGCCCCGGGCCTATGCGCACCGGGCCTATGCGCGTCGGTCCCCGATGGTCCTGGTCTGTTTCCACTGTCCGCCTGTGGGGTACTGTTTCACGCCGCGTTTCGCGCCGCGATTATTTTCATGTTCCCGCGGAAGCAAGCCTGATCAATGTCGTTTTGGACTACCATCAACACTTCGGGATCTGTGATCGTTCGTAGTCTATTGGTTACATGTTTGCCAAATGTCGTGAGCGCGTCGTCTAGAGGGGCATGTGTGTCTTCCAGGTTCTTAATAACCAGGTGCATAAGATCGTCATCTCCTGCATCGCCATCCCATCTCTTGCGCTTTTTTGTTTTGTTCACCCAATCTTGGCTGAACATTGGGGTGCTGGTGTTGGTGCGGTAGGGACCAGACGGGATGGCCGAATGAGTTAGAGCATCCGTCTCCCGTGCTGGTAGATCGTGGGGTCGTGGGTTCGAGTCCTGGTCGAGTCAAACCAATGACTTTAAAATTGATACTTGTCGCTTCCTAGCCAGGCGCTCGGCATTATTAGGATAGGGGCAAGGACTGGTGTGCCTCAGTGTCAGATAATGTGACTGAGTGTGTATAACCAGGTCATGGTGCCGGCAGCCTGGTTTCCCAGTGGGACAGCACTATAAAGTTGCCATGAGTGCGCACTGTCACAAGTCGGTACCCGTCCTGATATGACCTTAGATGTTGCTAGGACGTAAAACAACAACAAACAAACAAACAATGGTGCAGTAGGATCCGACCTATGCGGGATCGTCGCCGACGTTACTGAGATTTTGCGACGACACACTCTGGGTATCAGCGTCAGTCCCTGTCTCCTCGTCGGCGTTGACAACCGTCTCGTCACGGTTTACCTGCAAGCGTGAAGAGAGAAACAATTTAGTTTGTCGCAAACAACTTGTAAATTTATTTATTGTGGTATTGTTGTATTTAAGTGTCGTTGTATTTTTGTTTTTGCAGACCCCCTCGAGCCCGGAGGAGTGGAGGAAAGTCGCTGACCAGTTTCAGGCTAGATGGAACTTCCCCAACTGTATGGGTGCCCTGGACGGGAAGCACATACACATCAAACCCCCAGCGCACTCCGGGTCGACATTCTACAACTACAAACACACATTCAGCATCGTACTGATGGCCCTAGTTGACGCCGACTATCGGTTCATCTTTGTCGATGTGCGATGCAACGGCCGGGTTAGTGATGGGGCGGGGGTCTTTTCCGGATGCACCCTTCAACAGGCTCTGGAGAACCACCCCGAGTCGTTCCCACCCCCCCAACCACTACCCGGGGATGATCGGCCTTTGGGGCATTACATTGTGGCGGACGATGCCTTTCCCCTCAAAGAGTATTTGATGAAGCCATTCAGCCACAGAGACATGCGGATGGATCACCGGATCTATAATTATCGGCTGTCGCGCGCCCGACATGTCGTTGAAAACGCGTTCGGAATCATGTCCAACAGGTTCAGAGTCTTTCTGACCAACATAGCATTAGCGCCGGACAAAGTAGAGAAGATCGTCATGGCGGGCTGCGCCCTACACAATTTCCTGCGGGAAAAGATAGGCACCACAGCAACAGGTGACTACGAAGACCCAGCGACGCACTCGGTTACTCCCGGGTCATGGAGAAATGATCGCGTGCTACGTCAGGCGACATTCCCATCGGGGACCAACTCGACTCAACGGGCCAAGACCCAACGGGATTACCTGGTAGAATACGTGAACTCTGCGACAGGGTCTGTCCCGTGGCAGTCGGCCATGATCTAGACTGTATATATGTTAAATAGTGTAAAACTTTTGGACTACCATCAAGACTTCTCGATCTGTGATCATACGTAGTCTATCGGAAATATATGTATATTAGTATATTTGTAAAATAAACCATTACTTTATAATTTAGAACTTATAGTGTGTGTGTGTATTGATAAGTATCGTTACCTCAGCAGTTTCTTGACTGCATCTTGGCGACGGTAGTAGGTGGTTGCTGACACTCTGCCGTCGCTGCAAATGGGGTGCCAGGAACGACAACGAGCTCTGGATCCATTTCTGCCTGGCGGTCAGACGCTTCCCTTCAGAACCCGAGGCCGCTTGTTTACGAAAGCGTGTGTACTGGGTGCGGAGGTTTGTCATCCTTTTCTGGATGGACGTCGCTGTAAAAACATATTATACCCGTCTTGTATTGTATATTAGGGAAAAATAGCAGTAGGAAACCCGACAAATAATAAATGCTACAACCTGGCGCCCCATATTTTATTCGGCACTTTGACATACAACGTGAGCCGTTTCACGATTAGAACATTTAGGTCATTTATCTGATTATTTATCGCCATTATGGCCGTTCCGTGATTATGTTTCGCGATTAGTTACAGCTAATTTGCAGTTGCATTTCTTGTAAACTTGTCAACGACACAAAAACTTGCCCTTTCGTGAATAAGATGAATAAAGAAAGAACATTTATTCTCTACCGATGTGTTAATGTTAGCCCGCTAACTTTGATTTGAAAACCAATAACTTAATGTAATTTTCATGTGCGAGCGACGACTATTAAGCAGGAGCCATTTTCAACCACCGGCACATTTCACAACAATGATGACAAACAAAAAATACAATATTATCGGGAAAAACGGGCCTACCTGACTGTCCGATTTCTGCGGAGATCGCCGCCAACGCACCAACCTTCTTGACTCGGTTAGAATATTCTTGGCACGACATATCGAACAGACACGGCAGAGGTTGCCACATCTCGACCATCGCTACCACCGCCTCGTTCGTCCAGTCTGCCATTTTTATCGTTTTTGTATGGACACGGTCACATGACCCTTCCCGGCCCGGCGATTGGCTGATGCGTTAAAACCCCGATGCGATCGATCGCCGACTAGCACACACCTACCGTATACGATACGACTGAAGCTCACATATACCGATTCTCGAACGGGCCGATTCGTTTTTCGAATCGGTTGCGATTCGAGTTGTAAGCCCTAAAACCTAGTTTTATACGCGAATCGCAAGCGTCTAGTGTGCGCGGGGGTCGCACACCTAACGACTAAAACTGAGTTTTATGCGCGAAACGGGCAGTTTTAGATCGTATACGGAAGGTGTGTACTAGGCATTAGATATGTAAAATCAAATATAGGGGAGCATTTTGGATTTGAAAATGTGATGCTTCATCGGACTATGCAGCTTAAATGTCCATCTAGATTGAACACCTCTGGGTCTAAGAGTAAGACACCATGGCTAAACTACAGTAACACCTCTCTAACCAACCACCTCAACAGATCGACCACTCCCCTATATCGATCGCTTTATTTGGGTCTCAACAATACCATTGTAATGTAAGGATATTCTCACTCCCTAAGCCCCCGTCCTGATATAACCTTAGATGTTGCTAGGACGTAAAACAACAACAAACAAACACTCCCTAAGCCAACCACCTCCCTAAATGGAGCACTTAAAGTCGGTCCCATGGGCGGTCGACCGACCATGGGACCGACTTTAACTTAGCTTAAGTGGTCGATTTAGGGAGGTGGTCGATTTAGGGAGGTTTTTAAAATCATTTACAATGGTATTGCATGGGCAATCGTTTTGGACCCAAATAAAGCGATCGGTATAGGGGAGTGGTCGATCTGTGGAGGTGGTCGGTTAGGGAGGTAACAATATTGCATGGGCAGACAGTAAACAAACATGGCCGACTCGACCCTTCCCTCGTGTTGTCTGACCGATTAAACCCTGAGGACTGTCCTGATGTTCTTTGAACTCGGGGATCCCTCTCGTGTATCATAATCCGATAAGTGGGTAACCGGCCGGCCCCAGCTCGGCCCCTCGCCCGGCCCCCCTCGCCCGGTGTCATGGTATACAACCCCTGCCTGATCGCAGCCCCTGTCGTGGCTTCTGCGCATGCGCAGAGGTTGTAAACAAGCTCAGCTCGGCTGCAGAACGACTACACACTGCCAGTGTCTATTAAAGATTAATAGAAATGCACAACCCTAACCATATAAATTTAATATAATCTGTTCGTTGGATATGTTTTCTATATATGTTCCAGGGGGTTTGTTTCTAGGTGGTGTATAGTTTCATAGATATTTCACTTTTTCTGTATGAAGATTGCACTGACACTCAGAATATCCCAACTTTCACTATTTAGTCTATTATCTCTGTTTTTAATACTTTCAGCATAAATTGCTCTTAGGTTACATTAAATACTTCAGATCTTCCTCTTCAATCGCGCATTAAGATATTTTTAATCGATCCACTGAAAGTTTTTAAATTTATTTTACAAAAATAAATGCTTAGTCAACTGTCTTCACGACAGGGGCTGCGATCAGGCAGGGGTTGTATACCATGACACCGGCCCCCCTCGCCCGGCCCCCCTCGCCCGATGTCGCAGTTTCAGCCGTGCGCCAGTTTCAGCTGTGCGCATAGACTCAAACTCAAGGCATTGTCAATGGTCGTGAGTCACTAACCTTATAAATTTAATATAATGTTTTTGGTAAAGATGTTTTCTATATGTGTACCAAGCGATTTGATTCTAGGTGGTGTGGTTTTAGAGATATTTCACTTTTCCTGGATTTTCTGTATGAAGATTGCTCAGCACCATTAACAATGCGTTGAGTTTGACGGTACACGCAGTGCAAAACATTAGTTTTATTCAAAATTAATAGAAATCAAGAACCCTAACCTTATAAATTTAATATAATCTTTTTGGTAAAGATGTTTTCTATATGTACCAAGTGATTTGTTAATAGGTGGTGTGGTTTTAGAGATATTTCACTTTATCTGTATTTTCGGTATGAAGATTGCTCACGACCATTGACAATGCCTTGAGTTTGAGTCTATGCTCACGGCCGAAATTGGTGCATGGCTGAAACTGCGACACCGGCCCCCTCGCACGGCCCCTTCACCTGGCTCCCAATCCCCGACCCGTCCCAGCCCCTTCCCCGCCCCTTCAAGATATACTGTGTATCATCTATATACTAGGTACAATATATACATAAAGGCCTCATCACACCACACCGGCTAGGAAGCAACAAGTATAAATTTGGTAAGTCATTGGTTTGACTCTACAGATAATTGAACTCCCGACCTTCCACACGGAAAGCCTGCGCTCTGCTGATTCAGCTACCACGACCGGAAGAAGATTGTTGTTTGTTTGTAGTTGTTTTACGTCCTAGCAACATCTAAGGTCATATCAGGACGGGTACCGACTTGAGACAGTGCGCACTCATGGCGACTTTATAGTGCTGTCCCACTGGGAAACCAGGCCGCCGGCACCATGACCTGGTATCCCACTCAGTCACATTATCCTGACACTGAGCACACCAGTCCTTGCCCTATCCTAATAATGCCGAGCGCCTGGCTAGGAAGCGACAAGTATCAATTTTAAAGTCATTGGTTTGACTCGACCGGGACTCGAACCCACGACCCCACGATCTACCAGCACAGGAGACGGACGCTCTAACTCATTCGGCCATCCCGTCTGGTACCGGAAGAAGAAGCGGGTCTAATGGTGGAGGTGAGTACGTGACAATACAACAAATCTGGGGGACCCTGTGGCGGTTTCAGATCTCAGTAGGTTTGGAGTCTTCGGTCTGGGTTCTGCACATGCGCGTATTCGATTAACACAACCCGGGCAACTTGGGTGACCCGAGTTGCTAGAAATTCAAATAGAACCCCGCGAGTGGAGTTGACAAAAACAAATGCCATGTGCTAAAAGTAATTTAGCTCAATAATATATATTTAGCGAATTGAAGAGTTAATGCCTTGACCACATTCTTGCGTCAAAAAGTTGCTCGGGTCACCAAAATGGATTAATCGGATACGCTGAAATGCTGTTCGATTTTGACGCATGCGCAGAACCCAGAGCGAAGACTCCAAACCCACAGAGATCTGAAACCGTCACACCGGCCCCCCTCAGGTTACCGCCGCTGCTTCGTGACCCTTGAACCCCAGGCCACACACGCCGCAAACCAGCATTCAAATCGGCAGCGCCCCCTTGTGTCAATAACTCAATAGCCACGCCCACCGCCCGTCATCCCCTACGTCAATCATTCGCCCGCACGCGAGTGGTGTCGCCACCTCGCGGTAAAACTGTTTGTCACTGACCCTTGACCCCGTTTTTAATAGACTAGTTCGTCATTCCAGCCGCGCGGTGCATTGTGGGATGCGTGGAAGAAAAACAAACCCTTGAGAAGCACATGGCGCATACACTGGGTGCAGCTAGGAAATGTGCTAGTTTCAGCTCATCTCAGCTCTTCTTTGAAACACAGAATACCAACTAAAAAAATATATATAATAAATTAAGATGTTAATATTTTATCCAGCTTTACATTTACATCAATCTAATCAGCACATCTTATATCATATGCATTTAGATTTAGACAAATCTGGTCACTCAGTCTAGTGTTGGAACTATAACTATTATAAGCCAGAGTCAGTTTTACTTATTTTATTCATGTTTTTATTTATATTCTATGGTTATTAACATCTGTAGAACTAGGAAATGGATAGGATTAGTCAGACAGTGGATATATATTTCTTTGGAACAAGTTTCTGTTCACACATTTGAGATTTTAATATTTAGAACAAGAATTTAAAATGGTGATGTAAACATCAACCTGTAAAGTTACTGATTTTGTGTGTGTGGAATTGTATGTTTCTTAGCTCCAAATGCTTAATTAATGATATTTGTGTCTTAAATATATTCATTATATCATTATATTATTATATTGCAAGTGTAGTGGTCTGCACTGACCTCTCAGGCAAGGAGCCGCATATACAGGTGGGCGTGGGTAGTGTGTTGATATCAGGGAGCCTAGGTGGTGTAATGGTTAGCACACTGGCCGGAATGCAAAAAGATGTGGGTTCGAGTCCCGCTCTAGGCACATATTTCCCATTTTCATCACCCCCACGACACAAGCATGAATTCATGTTTGCGCCAAATTGTTCTGTATTTCCATTAATTTTGAATAAAATCGAAGTTTTGCCCTACGCGTATCGGCCGGACGCCTTTGTTTTGCTCTCGCCGCCGTTTTCAGTGCATGCGCAGTCGGAATGGCGATCTCGTCTATTTCGGTGCACTTTTCATTAAACTCTAATCTGGGGAATAGACACTTAGTGAGTGAATGTTGTGAGTGATGTGGGTGGGTTGATTGGTTTTTGGAGTTTTCCATCCTGGCAACATCTAAGGTCATATGAGGACCGGTATACTGAGAGTGAGTGTTGAGAGTGAGTGCTGAGCATAAGTGTTCAGTAAGTTTGTTTGTTGTTTTACATCCTAGCAACATCTAAGGTCATATCAGGATGGGTACCGACTTCTGACAGTGCGCACTCATGGGGACTTTATAGTGCTGCCCCACTGGGAGACCAGGCTGCCAGCACCATGACCTATTATTCCACTCAGTCACATTATCCTGACACTGAGCCAACCAGTCCTTGCCCTATACTAATAATGCCGAGCACCTGGCTAGGAAGCAACAAGTATCAATTTTTAAGTCAATTTTTGGCGGGTGGTGGGTGACGGGCAGGGACCGGGCGTGGATACGCGTGGATGGGTGGAGATGGGTGTGGACAGGTGTTGAGAGTGAGTATTGAGAGTGAGTGTTGAGAGTGAGTGTTGAGAGTGAGTGTTGAGAGTGAGTGTTGAGAGTGGGTGTTGATAGTGGGTGTTGATAGTGAGTGTTGAGAGTGAGTGTTGAGAGTGAGTGTTGAGAGTGAGTGTTGAGAGTGAGTGTTGAGAGTGAGTGTTGTGAGTGAGTGTTGTGAGTGAGTGTTGCGAGTGAGTGTTGCGAGTGAGTGTTGATAGTGAGTGTTGAGAGTGAGTGTTGAGAGTGAGTGTTGAGAGTGAGTGTTGAGAGTGAGTGTTGAGACTGAGTGTTGAGAGCGAGTGTTGAGAGTGAGTGTTGAGAGTGAGTGTTGAGAGTGAGTGTTGAGACTGAGTGTTGAGAGTGAGTGTTGTGAGTGACTGTTGCGAGTGAGTGTTGCGAGTGAGTGTTGAGAATGAGTGTTGAGAGTGAGTGTTGAGAGTGAGTGTTGAGAGTGAGTGTTGAGAGTGAGTGTTGAGAGTGAGTGTTGAGAGTGAGTGTTGCGAGTGAGTGTTGCCAGTGAGTGTTGAGAGTGAGTGTTGAGAGTGAGTGTTGAGAGTGAGTGTTGAGAGTGAGTGTTGAGAGTGAGTGTTGAGAGTGAGTGTTAAGAGTGAGTGTTGAGAGTGAGTGTTAAGAGTGAATGTTGAGAGTGAGTGTTGAGAGTGAGTGTTGAGAGTGAGTGTTGAGAGTGAGTGTTGAAAGTGAGTGATACTAGTGAGTGTTGAGAGTGAGTGTTGAGAGTGAGTGTTACAAGTGAGTGTTGAGAGTGAGTGTTAAGAGTGAATGTTGAGAGTGAGTGCTGGGCACAAGTGTTGAGTAAGTGTTCACTAAATATGTTGAGTTACAGTCATTTTAAAGTTGCATAGTCTAATGGTTTTGAAGTTCTGTCATTTTCTGAGAAAAATATATTACGTTGATTGAAGTTACTTCAAGCAATACTTGTAAGGGAGATTACCTTACAATTATTGTTGGAAGTAACTTCGATTTAAAATTACTAACTTAGGAGATAGTCGAAGTGTAAAAATTCAAACAAATTTGTGCATGCTTGTCAAAACTCTGAACCCCCATAGGCTTCAGCAGTAACAGATTCTATTAGATTGACTTAGCCTGCCCGTCTATTTAGTGACACATACTTAATAGGTGCCCCAGTATCTAAGTTGGGTATCTAGGTTCAAAACTAAATAAGTGTTTTGCTTTTGAAAATTAGATTTTTGTTATGGGACTATGTAACTATAAGTCATACCAGCAATAATTAAAGGACGAGAGATATATACAAAAATAAAAGATAGAGATAGAGAAAGATATAAAGAAAGATAAAGAAAGAGAGATAGAGAAAGATAGAAATATAGATAAGGAAAGAGAGATAGATATAGAACGAGAAAGGGAGAGAAAGACAGTAACCGAAAGAAAGAGATAGAAAGGGAGAAAGAGATAGAGAAAGAAAGAGAGAAAGAAAGAGAGAAAGAGAGAGAACTAGAGAGCACAAGAGAGAGAGAGAAAGAGAGAAAGAAAGAGGGGAAGAGAGAAAGAGAGAGGGAAGACAGAAAGGGGGAAACTAAACAAATAAAAGAATGAAAGAAAGAAAGTAAAAAAGAATGAAAAAAAAGAAAGAATGGTAAAAAGAAAGAATGAAAAAAAGGAAAGAAAAAATTTAATAAAGAGAGAGAAAACGATTAGTTTGGAGATGTAAAAACAACCATCTCTCTGAATAGTGCTTACTCACCCCCATCTTGAATGCATTTCACCCTTTCATTTAGTGGATTCATATTTTGGAGTTATTAATGACAATCTAGGTGCCCCAACATGACAGGTGACACGCGATAAGCACATTCATTAAAAGCTTTCGTTAATGGCTTCCATCAGTTATGTCTACTCAACTCGAATGCATTTTAAATGTATTTGAAGAGTTCAGTCGCAAAACCACGCAAATGTCGATTTAAAAAAATGGAGATAAACATTGGAATCAAACTGTCAAAAAGTTTTTATATTTTTTATTCCTAGTTTTTTTATTCATTGCTCCATAACCATATTATCACATGAAAGTCGAATTAGTGAGAATTAAAATTATTTTCATTAACAAATCTTTTATTTAAACTATTTATTTCGATTGGCGTTTACGTGGTTCTGCGCCTGAAATCTTCATTTCTCTCTGAGCAATTAACATCAATAGGTGCAGTTTTACCAAAAGCCGCTGGCATTGTATGAACCGGATGTACCATATGAGATCGGACGAGGCAGCCGAATTGGTAGAGCACAGGCTTCCCGTGCGGAAGGTTGCAAATTTGAGTCCCGGTCGAGTCAAACCAATGACTTACCAAATTTATACTTGGGGTTTCCTAGTCTGGCGCTTGGCATTAATAGGATATGGCAAGGGCTGGTTAGGTAAGTATCAGGATAATCTGACTGAGTGGGATATCAGGTTATGTTGTGGGCGGCCTGGTCTCCCAGTTGGGCAGCACTATAAAGTCACCATGAGTGCACACTGTCCCAAGTGGGTACCTATCCTGGTATGACCTTAGATGGTGCTAGGACGTAAGACTCTAATGAACAAACTGCACCATGTGGATATGGGGTTTGAGTCTCTTAGGTTGCTTGAACCATGTATCGAAAAACAAGTTTGTTTTATTTAATGAGAGCACTTTGATTTTCATATCATTGGCTATTGGACGTCAAACATGTGGTCATTCTGACATATTTCTTTGGAGGAAACCCGCTGCCGGCACGTAGGCTACTCTTTCCGATAAGCAGTAAGGGGTCTTTTATATGCCCTTTCCCACAAACATGACATCACATACCACAGCCTTTGATGAACTAGTTGTGGACCACTGGTTGGAATGGAAAATAGCCCAAAGTGCAAATGTTTCCACTGAGCAGGATCGATCGGATGACTGACACCTTCACAGCTGGACACTCTACTGCCTGAGCTACTTCCCGCTCCCCTCCATGTATCGACCAATGCTTTTTGCCTCAACCAATATGCACTCCGAAGGCTCTTGAGTCCAAAGCTTTATACAGTACAACCCCGTTAAACCAAGCTCAGTTAAACCAAATGATTGGTTAATCCAAACCTTTTTCGGTGGCCTGGCAAAATACTACCATTTATCATATAGAAAAGTTGGTGAAACCAAAGTCGGTTAATCCAAAGTATCAGTTAATCCAAACAAAATTGTCGGCCCCAGGCCACTTCCGGTACAGTTAAACCAAGCCTTCATGTGGTTTTAAGGTCATCTGAGACTTTGTTATATGATAAATGGTAGTATTTTGCCAGGTCGCCAAAAAAGGTTTGGATTAACCAATCGTTTGATTTAACCGAGGTTGGTTTAATGCGGTTAAACTGTATATACATAAAAAAACAATAATCATAGTGTCCACATACATTGTACATTCATAATGCACCCCCGTTTTTGCCAAAGCCAAGTCAAAGTCAGAGCTCGGTTAAACCAATGATCGGTTAATCCAAACAAATTTCTAGGGTCCCTTCAAGTTTGGTTTAACGGGGTTATACTGTATCAAGATAATGTGACTAAGTGAGCGGTAACCAGATAGGATGGCCGAATGAGTTAGAGCGTTCGTCTCCCGTGTTGGTAGATCATGGGATCGTGGGTTCGAACCCTGATCGAGTCAAACCAATGATGAAAAATGTATTTGTGTAGCTTCCTGGACTATATTGACTGGTGTGCTCAGTGTCAGGATAATGTGACTGAGTGGGATACCAGGTCATGGTGCCGGTGGCCTGGTTTCCCAGTGGGACAGCACTATAAAGTCGCCATGAGTGCGCACTGCCACAAGTCGGTACCCGTCCTGATATGACCTTAGATGTTGCTAGGACGTAAAACAACAACAAAACAAAAACAAAACAATCCTGGACTATTCTTAGGATAGGGCAAGGAGCAGTGGAATGAGGAAGACCAACCGCCCGCGATTGAAATTTCCCCTGCTTAATCAACTAATGTACCAACATTTTTTTTTTAAAGTGGGATTTTGGGTAATCGTATATATACATAATCCGACCCCTACGTTGTTTTTTTTGTGTGGGGCGGAAGGGGGTGGTTAAACAAAGTATGCACGTATATATGTGCGTGTGTGTATACATGTGTATGTAATGTATATGTATGCGTACATATGAATATGTATGTGTATGCATATGCATTATATGTATGTCTCGTGGTGGACGGGGGGGGGGTAATGAAAATGGGAAACATTGCGCCTATAGCGGGACTCGAACCCACATCTCTTTGCATTCCGGGCGAGTGTGCTAATCATTACACCACATAGGCTCCCTGATAGTAATATCACCATACTGTTAGTACTCATGCCTACCTGTCAAGGCGGCTCCTTGCCTGAGAGGTCAGTGTGGTCTACTAGTACTACATATGTATACATATGCATGCATACATATGCATATGTATGCATACAATTATGAATGCATATGCATGCATATCTATGCATACGTATGCATACATATTTATACATATGTATATGCATGTATGCGTATGTACATGTAATGTATGCTTATCTACATGTATGTATGCATATATATATGCATGTATATATACTTATATATGCATACAACTATTTAGCTCTATGTGCATGTACATATCCATACACATGCATATATGTGCGTATGCATATATATATATATATATATATATATATATATATACAGTGACAGTATTCGCGGCACTGGTAAGGGTTGTGGGCGGTGGCGCCACCTGTCCCAACAGTGAAAAGGGGTCACCCATAAAGTAGTACACAACATATGGGTGATCAATATAGGGAATCTTCCCTTTCAGTTTCACGCCTTTATACTCGCACGTGACACATGAATAAGGCAGTACAGTATATCGTGTAATAATAATAAGGAAATAATTCCCTTCCGTGCCTTTATACTCGAATAATGCATCATGCATCACACACATATATATATATATATATATATATATATGTGTGTGTATATATACATATTGATATACATCACATATTGATATGCATATATAAATGCATATATATATATATATGCATTAATATATGCATATCAATATGTGATGTATAAGAGTTATGCGCTCCCCGGTACCTTCATACCCTAAAAAAACATCACTCGCATCTGAGGATTTTTTCATATATATGTATGCAGCCATATGTACAGCTGTACATAGATTTTTTTTGTATTAATATGTACGCATATATTTAAAGAGAGCGTTATAACTTATAGTTTATACATACATAAAACACCACGATTCGGCCACTTCTCCCCCCCCCTACACCCCCCCCCCCCCACCTTCACCCCCCCCCACCCCCCCCCCACCCCACCCTGGGTGTTCAATCTTAGCTGACAGTTACTTCCCAGTTGGCGACGGCCGTGGTATATGATGACAAACCATTACTGCTCTCGAGAACATAACATTGTACAACGCATGCGTGGGCGGAACCATCGATATAGGAAGGAAGGAAAGAAGGAAACAAGGAAACAAGGAAAGAAAGAAGAAAACAAGGAAGGAAACAAGGACACAAGGAAGGAAACAAGGACACAAGGAAAGAAACAAGGAAAGAAGGAATGAAGGAAAGACGGAAAGAAGGAAAGACTGAAAGAAAGAAGGAAAGAAAGAAAGAAGGAACGAAGGAAAGAAGGAACGATGGAAACAAGGAAACAAGGAAACAAGGAAGGAAACAAGGAAACAAGGAAACAAGGAACGAAGGAAAGATGGAAAGAAGGAAAGAAAGAAGGAAACAAGGAAGGAAACAGGGAAACAAGGAAAGACGGAAAGAAGGAAAGAAAGAAGGAAAAAAAGAAAGAACTAAAGAGGGAAACAAGGAAAGAAGGAAGGAAACAAGGAAACAAGGAAAGAGAGAATGAAAGAAAGAAGGAAGGAAAAAAGGAAAGAAAGAAGGAAATAAAGAAGGAAAGAAAGAAGGAAAGAAAGAAGGAAAGAAAGAAGGAAAGAGAGAAGGAAAGAAAGAAGGAAATAAGGAAAGAAAGAACAGGCGGAAATATAGTTAAAAGCAGCAAGTAAATGCATTGTGTGAATTGAGAAAGACCAAGCGCCAAACCAACACACACAAAAAGGAAGGGGGGAGAGAGAGAGTGTGTGTGGGGAGGAGCGGCGGACGAGGCGCTGGGCGGGGGGAGGGCGAAATGTGACGCAATAAACGCTGTCATCATTGGGACTCATCCTCCCGCACACCCTCCGTACACCCCGACTTTAGGTCACCACCAGGGAGCGCCACGGGAGGGCCAGAAGTCAGTCAGTCACGTGCATGCTCCACTGACCAGCTACACTTCACCCCCTTCCACTATCTTCCCCCCCCCCCCCACCCCCCCTTAACCAATCCTCTTACCCATCCCCTATCCTCCCCTTCTCCTATCCTCCCCTTCTCCTATCCTCCCCCTTCCCATATCTCCCTCTCCTTCCCCTATTCTCCCTCCTCATATCGTCCCCCTTTCCCCTCCCATATCCCCCCCCCCCCCATTCTCTTCCCCTATCCCCCCTCCTTCCCCTATCCCCCGTGCCATGTGGGACTATGCCCGTCACACCTCTTCACCCCTCCACCGACTGGGCTCCCCCCACCCCCTCCACACCCGCCCCCCTCCCTACACACAACCCTCTTCCCCCACATACTTCTATCTCCTATTACTAGTATTACCAACAACAACAAATACCCTTCTTTCTCCTTCCATATCTACTCCCCTCTTCAACATCCTCTATCCCCACCTCCCCTTCCATTCCCTCTCTTCCCACCTCCTCCACTCCCTCCTTCCTTTTGCTCCCCCTCCTCTGCTCTGCTCTGGTGCTCTGCTCTGGTGCTCTGCTCTGGTGCTCTGCTCTGGTGCTCTGCTCTGGTGCTCTGCTCTGGTGCTCTGCTCTGGTGCTCTGCTCTGGTGCGCTGCTCTGCTCCGCTGCTCTGCTCTGCTCTGCTCTGCTCTGCTCTGCTCTGCTCTGCACTGCACTGCACTGCACTGCTCTGCTCTGCTCTGCCCTGCTCTGCTCTGCACTGCTCTGCTCTGCTCTCCCCTCTCCCTCGGCTCTGCCCTGCCCTGCCCTCCTCTGCTCTCCTTTGCTCTCCTCTCCTCTCCCCTGCCCTCCTCTCCCCCCTGCCCTGCCCTGCCCTGCCCTGCCCTGCCCTGCCCTGCCCTGCCCTGCCCTGCCCTGCCCTGCCCCGCCCCGCCCCGCCTGCCCCTCCCCTCACCTCCCCTCCCCTCCCTCCCTCCCCTCCCCTCCCCTCCCCTCCCCCCCCTCTATCTCTATCGCTCGCACTAACAACTATTTCCACTCCCTACCACCACCATCAACGCCCTCGCCGCCCACCCCCATCACCCCCTTCCTACTCCACCCCTCTCACACCTCACACACACACACAACACACAACAACACACACACACACACACACACACACACACACAACACACACAGGCGTACTCAAGACCACTACCAGGTGTAGATTCGTACTGGACATTAAGTGGGCGGCAGCGGGAGCAGGCGGGGGGAGGGAGCGTGCGGGCGGGGGGAGGGAGGGAGGGTGCGGAGGGGAGTGCCTCCCTTCCCCTTCCCCCCTCCCCTCCCACCCCCCTCCTGAGGACCAACCCGAACCGGCCCGCTCAACCCCCCCCCCCCTCCTCCCTTCTCCCCACTCCTCCCCACAAGCCCCCTCGTGGTCGCCCATTACACTACAGGGGTACTTAGTCCCAACCCGTGGTGCCGGACACCCTGCCCGCCCCTCCCCCTCCCCCTCATCGCCCGGCCCCCCACCCCCCCCCCCCCCCCCCCCCTCACCGCCCGGCCTCCCTCCCACTCACCGCCCGGCCTCCCGTCCGCTCACTTCCCGCGCGCTACGTACGCAAAAGTCTCGCGAGATTACCGCGGACCAGGGCGGTGGGGTTGCGCGCGCATTACGGCACCAAGGGGGCCACACTGACCGCGGCTACCGGAGCGAGAGGACATCAAGACCAGGCCCATCTTCACAGCACACGGGACCGGTGCAGTGGGAACCTGGCAGCGCCGTCTGGTGACCATCTTTGTGGGTGTCGATAGTGAGGCACGGTCAAGAACATGTTCTAGGAACTATATTATATAAGTGACCTTGCAAGCTGTTGATATAAGACTGAGTGAGGCACGGACAAGAAGATGCTGTAGGAACTACGGTGTGTAGTTACTTTGCGAGCTATTGATATCAGATTGAGTGCGACACGGACAACAATATGTTATATGAATATGGTGTAGGAACTATATTGTTTAGTTACTTTGAAAGCTATTGATATCAGATTGACTCATTGAGTGTGACACGGACAACAATATGGTGTAGGAACTATATTGTTTCATTACTTTGAAAGATATTGATATCAGATTGAGTGTGACACGGACAACAATATGGTGTAGGAACTATATTGTTTCATTACTTTGAAAGATATTGATATCAGATTGAGTGTGACACGGACAACAATATGGTGTAGGAACTATATTGCTTAGTTACTTTGAAAGCTATTGATATCAGATTGAGTGCAACATGGACAACAATATATATGGTGTAGGAACTATAGTCTATAGTCTATATTGGTTACTTAATTTGAAAGCTATTGATATCAGATTGAGTGCGACACGGACAACAATATGGTGTAGGAACTATATTTTATAGTTACTTTTCAGCTATTGATATCACACTGAGTGAGACTGGGACGAGAACATGCTATACTAGCCTATAGACTAGTATATGAACTATATTTGATAGTAACCTTCCAGCAATCCATAAGTAAGACAAGGGCAATAACCTGCTGTGGGAACTATATTATATAGTCTATTGTCACTATAGTGAATAGAATGGAAGTGAAAGAAGAAGAAGAAAACCCCACCACTGCTCATGGATTGTCATTGTGCGGTTAATTGGTGGTCGAGGGCCAGGAGCAGTGGCAGAGTATGGTCTACTACTAGTTCTGTATTGTCATCACCGGGGGTACTCCCACTTCTCACGGAACTTCTCAATTACTGATGAGGACACTACCGGAAGTGGTCGGATGTCAGTAGGTGTTGCGCAGTTGTAGTACTTCAACTACTTACCAATACCAGAATAATCTCTATTCTGCTGCATATTAATAGCAGCATCTTTTACTATTCGTGGTCACTACTGGACTTATTTGTTATCAATATCACATAAGTTGGAGGATTATTTGAATCTTGCGACAACTTTTGGATAGTAAGTAATTCAGTAATTGTGCGTTGTTGTAGTTTGGGTCTACTACTATTACTACTTCTGACATAACTTGGAAGATTATGATTATTACAACAACTTGAACTTCAGTATTTTGGATTTGTAAGAAACTGCACGTAGTTCTACTACTAGTTGTTGCAGTGTTGTCGTCTACTACACCTCACAGAACTCTGAACATTATTACAACAACGTTTGGATTGTAAGCAACTGCACATAGTTCTACTACTAGTTGTTGCAGCCTACTACACCTCACAGAACTCTGAACATTATTACAACCTGAATTTAAGAGTGCCCTTGCAACAGGTGTGCGTCTTGACCTAGGAAAAGGCAGTGCCTTGAAACAGGTGTGCGTCTTGACCTTGGAAAAGACACTAGAGAGGTTGCCAATGAACTGACTGAAACCTGACACTCATCGTAGTGTTCGGATCCCCCGCGTTCTGTTGGATCCTGGCTTGTGTCTGTCAGTGGGTGTGTGTCCACTGGTGACGGGGACGCACGCAGGTGGGGTCCTGGTAACGCACACGTAACAGGCTGGTGGCACACACACACACACACACACAGATACACGTTTTGGGAATCATGAAATCATATCCAGATCTCTTTGCTTGAGATTTTTCTCCACCCAGAAAAGGTTAAGCCGCAAACCAGAGGAGGACTGTACTACTGTGCACCCTAGATGGGGGGTAAGCACATTCCAGAAGAGGCCCGTACTAGTGTGTACAGAAGGGGTTAGCACAGACCAGAGGAGGACTGCAATAGTGTGCACCCTAGACTAGAGGGGTAAGCACAATCCAGAAGAGGACTGTACTGGTGTGTACCCTAGTCTAGAGGGGTAAGCACAATCCAGAAGAGGATCATAGTATTAGTAGTGCATACCCTAGTCTACCTAGAGGTGTAAGCACACACCAGAGGAGGACTGTATTAGTGTGCACCCTAGAGGTATAATCACAAACAAGAGGGGGACTGTACTGCTATAACCTCAGTACCTCATAGCTAGCTACCAATGAATCAGAAGTACAGAACCAACCAATCAGATTCGACTTTAGACGGTTTAATTTAGACGGTCTCTGGGTTGTCACCGTTGTGCCACCATTTTTCCAGGTGTGCTTTTAGACCGTGCCCCAGTTTTGTGGTCTTTTATTTAATTGACGTTATTTATTTATTAACCATTACAATACATATATATTTTATATTTGATATATTTAAGACACTTCCTGTCGGTGTTTGTGTGTGGTGTTTGGATCTCTCTCTCTCTTCAATGGGTGTTGAACTTGATGGATAGGGCCTAGTTTTTGTCATCCTTGTCTTCCCCCCACCCACCCACCATCTCACCACACACACATACACACACACACCATCACCCACTTCTTACGAGGTCTGTGTGAGATTCCTCCACCCACGCAGCTAGTAGTAGTAGAATGTTAACAGAGACTCAGTCCGACGCTACTGCGATTCAAGTCACGCTCTGTTGAACCCATTGTCACATCGGCAGATAAAAGCCACACGCCGGGGTTAAGTTTTATTTTATTTTTTTTCGTTAAAGAGGAAAGAAACAATTTATTTGGGAAGTGAAGAGTTACTTCTTTGCGCTGTTTTCATTGGCTTCCCTCTCGTTCTCTCTCTTCCATCTCTTTTTCTCTCCCCTCTCTTTCACTCTCCCCTCTCTTTGAATTTTTCCTGCCTCTCATTTTCTTCACCTCTCTCTCCACCTATCTTTTCCCCACCCTCTCTTTCTCTGGCACTAATCTCTCTAAATGCGCGCAGAAGTAATAGTGATAATTATTATAACACCAACACTTGGTCTCGGGGCATAACTTATTCAAGCTCTTGACGCTGCTCCGTTGAAATCACCGAGTGTGTGGAATCTGACAGAATGAACGCGAATACAAAACGCGAATACAAACTCAAACTGGTGATATAATATTAATAGCAACAATTAGCAGCACCAGCTATTTTTAAAATAGCAACAAGTACTAAATTAACAGCAACAGCTATTTTAAAGGAACTGAAATTAAAAGGCAAACAAACAAACAAACATAAAAAGGTGGCTATATTGACGATAAAGGCAACAGTAAACAGGAGCTACGGCTCAGTTGCCAGGGTGCAAATTGTAATCCTCAGCTGAAAATCAAAATAATCAAAAAATCAAAACACACACAAAAACCGGCACCGATCTTACAAAAGCAACAATACCACGTGACCACCAAAACAGACCTGCCTACATGCATATGCTGGTGGTGTGTGGGTGTTGTGTTGCTTGCCCCTACGCCGGACGCTCGACTGTTGACTCGGTTCCGCTTGAGTGCACATCGCTGATACTGATAGGCCTTTATTGCCCAAACTTTCTCCTCTTCACTTTAGCCCGCTGAGACTTCTTAGAGAAGCAAGGTGGGTAGGAGGAGGAGGGAGGCTGACAGTACTCAGTAGTGACTAGCTACAGCTACTTCCTCACAAATTCTCTCACACACATACACCGTCACCATGGAGACTTGCGTGCTGCTACCACCAGAGCTCAGCATCGTCCTCCGCCCCTTCTCCACGCACCACCGGCGAGACCGTGGAGAAGCAAGATCAACAGGAGGAGAAGGAGGAAGAGAAGGAAAAGAAGGAAGAGAATCGGGGTACCCCTCCATCACATACACCCCGCCGAGTGCGGCCAGGCAGCCCGCCGGCCGCTCCTCGCCGGGACGGCCGGCAAAAAAACCCGGCATCCCGCGCTCCCTCTCACGCCGATGTCGGGACCACCGGGACCGGGAGAGGGACGGGGGCGGCGCCGGGTACCCGCGGGCGGCGCGCCCGGCGCCTTCCCCCGGCCGGGACTGCTCCCCCTCCCCGTACACACCGTCGGCCCCGGGCCACCCCGGCCGCGCCCCGCTCCCGGGGGAAGAGGAAGGAGAGGAGATGGGGGATATAGACATAGATGTGGACATTGAAGATGAGATTGAGGAGGAGGATGACATTGACAATGTGCTGGAGATGGGCGCCACCGTGTGGGCAAATGTGAAACTACTTCCGGGCACGACGTTCACGCCCGAGCAGGGCAGCATGCGGCTCGAGACGCTGGAGATATATCGGAAGCTGCGCGCGCACGACGTAAGTCTTGGCTTCCTGTTCTCTTTTTTTCTCTGTCTTCTTTAGATGGCCGGGAGGGAGGCGAGTTGCTCCATGACCTTGCCATTCTTTATTTCCAGAGTTTTTGTGAAGCCCCGAACATTGAACATGAATACCGTCATGCATGTATATATATATATATATATTTTTTTTTTCGTTTTTTTGTTGGTCCATTAGTTGTTTAGGCAGGGGAAATTTCAGTCATAGACGACTGGTCTTCCTCATTCCACTGCTGGTCGATAGAAAGCCCGAACCTACACTTTTACCGACCCAAGGGATTTTTAACCTCCCACACCACATAAACATGGTATGAAAGCAACCGGCCTTTGATGACGCTGTAAGTTATACACAGCGGTGGAAATCCAAATTGGCAGAGCTGGGCCTGGGGGCATGGGGAATCGAACCGCCGACCCTCAGATTAGGAGTCTGACCTAGAAAAAGGTCAGACACTCTAACCACTCTGCCACAGAGAACGCCTGCTATGTGTGTGTGTATATGAGCCTGTCTCAAAAGGTAATAACTCTTCTTTTTGTTGTCCATTGTAACGATTGACACAAAACAGCACAGAAACGGTTACACTGAAAACACAAGGACATTTGCTTCAAATCAATATGTAATCTATTGGGATTATGAAACACCATGTAAAAGACAAATCAGTTTATCCTCAGCAAATGCATAAGCAGATAGTATGTTGATTGTTACAATGGACAAAGTTTTGTCCCATATCGCTTAGCACCTTTTGAGAAAGTCTCAGATGCAGAATGATGGCAGCACCACCTGGAGGGAGAAGTGGGAAACACAAAGGTGCCTGCCTAGTAGCAGACCAGTTCGCCCCCCAGGTCGCTCACTGCCTCTGTCAAGAACTTCAAATAGCAGTTGGATGTTATCCTTATACAAGTTACTTGACATATATCAGGACAATTACAAATAGAACAGATAATTATAATTAAAAGACATAATTAATATGAGTATAATAAATTTGATACATTCCATATACAAACAAGGATGAAAGATCTCCATGGTTTCGTGGATTTTCGGGATTTTTTATATTCACCATTTAACATTAAACAAAATCCCCCAAAATGGGATGTATATGTATGACAACAGTTAGCTGGT
Source organism: Branchipolynoe longqiensis (assembly GCA_030323885.1). Classification (NCBI taxonomy): domain Eukaryota; kingdom Metazoa; phylum Annelida; class Polychaeta; order Phyllodocida; family Polynoidae; genus Branchipolynoe; species Branchipolynoe longqiensis. The sequence continues at coordinate 29,943,334 of CM059202.1, read as the reverse complement.
TCAAATCATGTTCTTATATGACCTTAGATGTAGCTAGAACATAACACCTAAAATAAGAAAGTGCTAGGTATGTGCGATAATACAATCACAACAAGGCTAGTAGAAACCTGACTTCCGGTATTTTTTCCGCGATTCCCTAACAGTGCTAAGTCTATGGGAGAAGATCTGCATTATCGCGGAAATTCGCAGTCGGTGTAATAATTTCTGCTTGTTTTCCCCGGTTTTTGCTGGATACCACTTTCATCCCTGCATGTATATATATAGCATACATGTGTAATCTGTATGCTATCATACATATTATGATGTATAATATATGTACCCTCAATAATGACATGGTATATGGGAATACACTCTATCAAAGTCACTCTTGCCATCCATATATATTATATATGACAGGACCATATGTATATATACATGGTCATACATAGTTGTATATAACTATTTAGTTTAGTGTAGGTCTATATATACTTCTTATGTAGTTTCATATATATACTATAATTGATCAAAAATAGTTCCATATATGTTCATATTTATACATAATGATGTATAGCTTCATATAGCTTTATATGGATACATGCATACACACATACATACATAGATACATACACATATACATACACAGGTACATGCACAGATACATGCACGGATACATGCATGGATACATACACAGATACATACACGGATACATACACATATACACACATACAATACTTAGATACATATATAGATACCCACATATAGATACCCACATAGATACACATATAGATACACACATAGACACACACATAGATACACACATATTCATATATATATACATAGATACACACATATACACATAGATACACACATATATACACACATATACACACATATATACACACACATATATACATCCATAGATACACACATAGATACACACAGATAGATACACATATACACACATAGATACACACATATATACACACATAGATACATACATAGACACACACAGATACACACATGGACACATACAATGTATACATACAATATGAATTGATTATACTGTCCAGTAATAACCAGCTAATTAAGACAATGTGACGGTTTGGACTGACAACATGATGCAGTTTGATTCCCCCCCCCCCACACACACACACCCCTACACACCCTTCCACACACACCCTTCCACACACCTCCTCTGAGCCTCTTCCGCCACTCTCACCTCACCCTCATTCTCACGTAGGGTCTTATCCTTCGGCGGGTCTCACATAAGGAGATGGGGGGGGGGGGGTGTAACTATGGTGGTGCTTGGGGGGGGGGGGTGCAGTCACCATATGGTCTATAACAAGTATCTTTCTATTCAATCACATGACGGTATAGCAAACATATCAGATAATATGACTAGAGAAGGACTCGAACCCACCATTTCTGCCATTCCGGACGGTGGGAGGAGCAGACATTCAGTGAATTACTCGAACCCGCATTTCTGCCATTCTTGACGGTGGGAGGAGCATACATTCTGGCAGTCACTACCATTATATACGGCCTGATATAGCACATCTAGTTTAGTAGTTAGGTCAACTCTGTGCAATGGTTGGTTGTTGGAGTGTTACGTCCTAGCAACATCTAAGGTCATATCAGGACGGGTACCCACTTGTGACAGTGCACATTCATGGCGACTTTATAGTGCTTCCCCATTCACTGCGAGACCGGGCCTCCAGCGCCATGACCTGATCATGCTGAGCCTGATGTCAAATTATCCTGACACTGAGCCAACCACTCCTTGCCCTATCCTAATAATGCCGAGCGCCTGGCTAGGAGCTGACCAAGTGTAAATTATTACGTCATTGGTTTGACTCGACCAGGGTTCGAACCCCAGGAACTACCAAAATAGGAGACGGATGCTCAACTCATTCGGCCATCCCGTCTGGTCTACTCTGTCCATTGTCATGTGACATAGTACTCAGTCAAATGATGACACCCCACCCCCCATCATATATAATTCATAATTCAAACTAATTCATGAAAATCAATCGTTGAAATAGTGGATTGGCCGATGAAGGAATAACATTTTCAAAGCCAAACCTAGATTTGAGCCCACAAAATCCAACGTAGATACTGCATGGTACAGTATAACCCCATTAAACCAAACTTGAAGGGACCCTAGAAATTTGTTTGGATTAACCGATCATTGTATAAACGCTGGTGCATTATGAATGTAATATACAATGTATGTGGGCACTTTGATTATTGTTTTTTTATGTATATATATACAGTATAACCCCGTTAAACCAAACGATCGGTTAATCCAAACTTTTTTCGGTGGCCCAGCAAAATACTACCATTTATCATATAAAAAAGTTGGTGGGGTCTCAAATGACCCTATAATCACATTAATGTTTGGTTTACCTATACCGGAAGTGGCCCGGGGTCCAACAATTTTGTTTGGATTATCCGATAATTTGGATTAACCGACTTTGGTTTAACCTACTTTTTTATATATGATAAATGGTAGTATTTTGCCAGGCTGCTGAAAGAAGTTTGGATTAATCGATCGTTTGGTTAACCACGCTTGCTTTAATGGGGTTATACTGTACAGTCATTAAGCATTTTAATAGAACCTATTACAGCCAAATCCACTGGTGTCCAGACCATTGACATGCGTGTAAGAATTAAATCTCCATCTCTCTCTCTCCATCTCTCTCTCTCTCCCTCTCCTCCCTCTGTCTCGCGCGCTCTCTCTCCATCTCTCACTCCCTCATGCTCTCTCTCCCTCCCTCCCTCGCTCTCTCTCCCTTCTCCACCCTCTCATTCCCTTTTTCCATTCCCCCTTTGCTTTTTTCGCTTTCTTTTTTTCCCTTCCCTTTTTTTCTTTTTCCCTTTTCCTTTGTCTATCCCTCTCTCCCTCCCTTCTTTTCCTCATCATTCTCCCTATCCATATCCCTATTCGCATCCCTATTCATATCCCTATTCACATCCCTATTAATATCCCTATTCATATCCCTATTCACATCTATATCCCTATCCTTATCCCTATTCACATCCCTATTTATATCCCTATTCACATCCCTATTCTTATCCCTATGCTCACCACACCCAGTGGGTGAGACTAAGAGGGGAGACACTACCTAACCCTCCTACGGGTACTGAAGGAATGTGGATCCTTACCTGTGACAGGCAGTGCTACTCTACGTCTCTAGCTTTGTAGCTAAAGTTGCATATTCCGATGGTTTTGAGTTTCTGAAATTTTCTGAGATAAATACATTAGATTGATTGTTATTATGTACCTTACTTTGGCTTGAAGTAACTTTTATTTTAAGTGGCTAACTTTTGAGATATTTGAAGTGGAAAAATGCTAAATTAATTTTGTCAAAACTCTGACCCCAGAGGCTTCTGCAGTAATGGTTCTATTCAATTGCCTCAGTATTCCCTTCTGTGTGGTGACAAATGTTTAATAAAGTGCACCACTATCTAAGTTAGATATGTAGAATCAGATTTAGGTAATTGTTTTCGTTTTGAAAATTTGATATTTTCATCGGACTATGCAGCTTTAAAGTAAAAACACAAATAGAAAACCAACCCAATGAAGAAGAACAAAAGTTCCTATCAATGCATGCTAATGTCTGACAGCGACCGTCAACCACGACGACTCAGTTGGACGTTGCTCGCTGTCACTCTCCTTCTCCTCCTTCTGCTTCTCCTCCTTCTCATTCTCATCCCTCTTTCTCATCCCTCTCCTTCTCCTTTTCATTCTCCTTCTTCTTCTTCTCATTCTCCATCTTCTTCGCTTTCTCCTTCTTTCTCCTTCTTCCTTCTCTTCCTCCTTCTCTTCCTCCTTCTCTTCCTCCTTCTCTTCCTCCTTCTCTTCCTCCTTCTCTTCCTCCTTCTCTTCCTCCTTCTCTTCCTACTTCTCTTCCTCCTTCTCCTTCTTCTCGTTCTCCAGCTTCGCCTTCTCCTTCTTTCTCCTTCTTTCTCCTTCTCTTTCCTTCTCTTCCTCCTTCTCTTCCTCCTTCTCTTCCTCCTTCTCTTCCTCCTTCTCTTCCTCCTTCTCTTCCTCCTCTTCTTCCTCCTCTTCCTCCTCCTTCCAAACAACCGTGTAGCAAGAGTCTCCCTCTTTCTCTCCCTCTCAAGAGAGGATGCCAAATCTCATCTTCCCATGTAGAAGAGGGTGGACAACAAACCCAAATACCCAAAGCGCACAACTTTCAGCCGACCCTCATTTGCTACTCGACAGTTGAATTTCCTCATTGAGGAGTTTTGACCGCGGGCTGCGCTGGGCATTAAGTTGTTTTCCATATCCTCTGGGCCTATTTCTGTGTGTGTGTGAGAGAGGGGCAGGTGGGGGGGGGGGATCAGGGGCTGGTGGTCAAGGATCCACTCTTCTCCTTCTTTGATCTCTCTGCCCTAGAGCACTGTGACCTTAATTGCCCTTCTAACCAGGTCTTTAAATTCTATCTTAATTGTGATAGTTTGTCCCAAACCTGTTTGCATACCATACCACTACCAGAGTCAGACTAGTTATTTAAACGGACGTTTTTCTTTTTAATCTCTAAGCTAAATTAACCATAAGATAGTTTTTTTTTATTTTTTTATTTTTTTATTGAGGCTGTATTTATACTGTCCATGGCATATCAATGATAAGCCCGGGTACCCAGGCGTGTTTTTCTTTTTAATCTCTAAGCTAAGTTAACCATAAGATACTTTATATATATATTTTTTTTATTGAGGCTGTATTTAAACTGTCCATGGCATATAAATGAAAAGCCCGGGTACCCAGGCTTGTTTTCAATGCTGGCTCTGCTCCTTGTCCTATCCTATTCCTAGTACTGCCGAGCATCATTCTAGTGACACATATACATTTTTAAGTCATTGGTTTGACTCGACCACGGTTCGAATCTATGGCTTTGAATCCAATGACCTACCGAAATGGGAAGTGGACGCTCGCTCAACTTATCCTGCACCATTCTATTTGTCTAATTGTTTCTGCCTGTGTATGTGTGTGACCGGACGCCATGGCCAAATCGGTAGAGTGCAAGCCTCCCATGCGGGAGATCGGGAGTTCAATTCCAGGTTGAGCCAAACCAATGACTTACAAAATTGCTACTTGTCGCTTCCTAGCCAGGCGCTCAACATTATTAGGAGAGTGCAAGGACTGGTTGGCTCAGTGTTGACTGAGTGGGATATCAGGTCATGGTGCTGGCGGCCTGGTCTCCCAATGTGTCAGCACTATAAAGTCACCGTGAGTGCACTTTGTTACAAGTTGATACCTGTCCTAATATGACCTTAGATGTTGCCAGGATGTAAAACTCCAATAACCAATTGTGTATGTGTGTGGCATTTAACATGGGCTGTAAGTGAAATATGAGCAACCCGTGGAGTGTCACGACACTCCCACTAACAAAATTTAAAAAAAAAAAAAAAAAAAGGCACCTACACAAGCTGAATGCAGTATTGGAAAGGTGATATATTGCCCTGTGTAGATCACTTAAAGAAGCAACAGCTTTACTTTTCGCAACTTTATTTTATTTTATTTATTTTTATTGACGAGGTATTTACTCGGCCCATAACGTATAAGCTCCTGTCAGGGTGCTTGTTTTCAACACTGGACAGCTGTGGTGCTGTCTTGATCTGTTCCTTTGCCCAGGAGTGTTTACCTGTGTCTGCTCGGGTCAGCCTTTTGCAATTTTGGTTGTTAGTAATAGCCTATGTTAGTTTATTTTGTAATTTTCCTTTTTTTTTTGTCTAGTCTGAGTAATGATACCTTAGCCCGACATTACATCCCGAAGGCAGCCTATTCTCTGGGAATACTTGATGGCATAATCGAGGCTCCTGTGATTAAACCTGCATAGTATTTCTTTCCCAACCAGTGGGTCCACAACTGGTGCATCAAAGGTTGTGGTATGTGCTGTCCTGTCTGGGAAAGTGCATATATAAGACCCCTTGCTGCTTGTTGGAAAGAGTAGGCTATGTGGTGGCAGCAGGTTACCTCCAAAGAAATATGTCAGAATGACCATATGCTTGACGTCCAATAGCTGATGATGAAAATCAATGTGCTCTAGAGGTGTTGTTAAATAGATCAATGTACCCAGTGTAACCCTGTTATTGTTAAACCAAGCTCGGTTAAACCAAATGATCGGTTAATCCAAACTTTTTTTTGGCAGCCCAGCAAAATACTACCATTTATCATATAAAAAAGTTGGTTAAACCAAAGTCGGTTAATTTAAATTATCGGTTAATCCAAACAAAATTGTCTGACCTAAGGCCACTTCCGGGATGTATTTAGATATTAGAGAACATTAAAGGTTACATATTATGCGAAACTACCATCAATACAGGTTTCAAAAAAAAATTTTAACTGATTTAATATGGCTGAGTTCCGTATTTACAGTGCTGATGTGGTAGGTTAGCATTTGGTATGCGAGAGAAATCTAGTGAATTAGCATTTTACTTCCTACTGTCGGAACATTGATATAACTGTGTCCTACTGTAGGAACATTAACTTTAACAATGTCATACCGTAGTAATATCAATATAACTGTGTCCTATTGTAGGAACATTAACTTTAACAATGTCCTACTGTAGTAATATCAACATAACTGTGTCTTATAGTAGGAACATTCATTTAACAATGTCCTACTGTAGTAATATCAATATAAGTGTCTTATAGTAGGAACATTAATTTAACAATGTCCTACTGTAGTAATATCAACATAACTGTGTCTTATAGTAGGAACATTCATTTAACAATGTCCTACTGTAGTAATATCAATAAGTGTCTTATAGTAGGAACATTAATTTAACAATGTCCTACTGTTGTAATATCAACATAACTGTGTCTTATAGTAGGAACATTCATTTAACAATGTCCTACTGTAGTAATATCAATATAACTCTGTCCTACCGTAGGAACATTAATATATTAACAATGTCCTAGTGTAGTACCGTTAATATAACTGTGTCCTACTGTAGGAACATTAATTTACCAATGCCATACTATATGAACATTAATTTAACAATTTCCTACTGTAATACCCATGTATTAAACCAGTGTCCTACTGTAGGACACAATAAGCGCATGCCATCGTTCTCAATGGAGTCACACATTTTTACTCTTTAAAAAACTGCAATGCCGAGAATTTCTTCCCACCTCCCGGTCCCGGTCCCGGTCCCCACTACTCACGAGACGCGGAAGTAGGCAGGACTAGGAGGAGCAAGGCCCGAAAGGCTTTCGTCACTAATCAACGCCAGGCTCATAACCGGATAATAAACTTGACCACCACTTGAAAGGGCGTGTGTGTGTGTAGTGTGTGATGTGTGGTGTAGTGTATGTGTGTGTGTGGTGTAGTGTAGTGTGTGTCGTGTAGTGTAGTGTAGTGTAAGTGTGTGTGGTGTTTGTGGACAGGGAAGTGTGTGTGTGAGGTATGGGGGTTAGTTCCATATTGCAAAGGATGTGTGTGAGCAGGGAAGTGTGTGGGAACAGGGAAGTGTTGCGTGTGAACAGGAAAGTGTGTGTGTGAGGTGGGGGGGGGGGGGGTTACTTCCGATTGTTAAGGGTGTGTGTGAACAGGAAAGGGGTGTGAGTTGTGGGTTAGTTCCATATTCTAGAGGGTGTGTGTGTGAACAGGGAAGTGTGAGGTAGGGGAGGTTAGTTCATATTGTAAAGGTGTCAACACAAGATGTGTGTGTGAACAGGGAAGTGTGTGTGGGTTATGTAGTGGGGGGGCGGGGTGTTCCATAGTGTAAAGGGTGTGTGTGTGAACAGAGAATGTGGTGGAGGGGGGGGGGGTTAGTTCCATATGTTAAAGGGGTGTGTGTGAACAGGGAAGTGTGTGTGTGAGGTAGGGGGGGTTAGTTCCATATTGTAAAGGGTGTGTGTGTGTGTGTGTGGATAAAGAAGTGTGTGTATGAGTTGGGGTGTGTTAGTTCCATATTCTAGAGGGTGTGTGTGTGAACAGGGAAGTGTGAGGTAGGGGAGGGTTAGTTCCATATTGTAAAGGGTGTGTGTGTGTGAACAGGTAAGTGTGTGTGGGTTATGTAGTGGGGGGCGGGATTAGTTCCATATTGTTAAGGATGTGTGTGTGAACAGGGAAGTGTGTGTGGGAGGGGGGGGGGGTTGGGTTAGTTCCATGTTCTAAAGGATGTGAGTGTGAACAGAGAAGTGTGTGTGTGTATGAGGTGTGGGGGGGGGGGGGGTATTTCCATATTGTAAAGGGTGAGTGGGACGACAGGTAGTAGAGGCTCCCTATTGACTGACTCATTGAAGTGCGTGCGCATGCGCCGGAACCGCCCCGGGAAAGCGCGGCGCTGGTTACCGGCGTTTCCGTAGCGCACACGGCCGGCGACCGGCGGGGAGAGACACCGGAAGCCCCAGGGATGTGGCAGTTCTTAGTCTACCTGCCTTTATGGCGTTTTTTTGGTCTTTGGTTTTGTTTTTAGGTTCTTAGAAGTGTGTACCCCCTGGTTGTGACCTGTCGGAATTTCAACTTCCACAAACTGGTAAACGTGGTTGGTTTGCTATATTATATATGTATACATATACACAGTGTTCAAAATAACAGCTTGTCCGCTTGTTTGGGACAAGTGCAAATTCAGATAAACAAGTGAAAATCACGCCAGACTTGTCAGGAGAACAATTTTGCTTAATTCTATCACTGTATATGTATATATATATACGATCAGCATTCGAAATAAGAGCTTGTCCATTTGTCTGGGACAAGTGAAAATTCAGAATGATACTTAACATTATTGTAATATATAACATATCATTGTAATATATAACATATATTTGTAATATATAACATATATTTGTAATATATAACTTATATTTGTAATATATAACATATATTTGTAATATATAACATATATTTGTAATATATAACATATTTCTAATATATAAGATATTTTTAAATAACATCATTGAAATATACAACATCGTTGTAATATATAACATTGTTGTAATATATAACATCATTGTATATATAACATATCATTGTAAGACATCATTGTATTTGTAATATATAGCATATTGTTGTAAGATATAACATCATTGTAATATATAACATATTTGTAACATATAACATATGTGTAATATATAACATATATTTGTAATATATAACACATATTTGCAATATATAACAGCATTGTAATATATAACATATCGTTGTAATATATGACATATCATTGTAATATATGACATCATTGTAATATCTAACATATCATTGTAATATATAACATATCATTGTAATATATAACATATCATTGCAATATATAACATATCATTGTAATATATAACATATCATTGTAATATAAAACATATCATTGTAATACATAACATATCATTGTAATATATAACATAGTGTTGTAATATATAACATATGATTGTAATATATAACATAGTGTTGTAATATCTAACATAGTGTTGTAATATCTAACATTATTGTAATATCTAACATATTATTGTAATATATAACATAGTGTTGTAATATATAACATTATTGTAATATATAACATCATTTTAATATATAACATATCATTGTAATATATAACATCATTGTAATATAACATATCATTATAATACATAACATATTAATTATTATTGTAATATATAACATATTGTAATATATAACATGTTGTAATATATAACATATTATATGGAATATCATAATTACATTGTAAGTGTACGGCATGGACACATTTGGTCTTTTGCTCTTTTATTTGAAAGAGTTCCTGAGGATAGTTGAGCTGTCTCACCGTGTAACTTCTTTAGAAAAAGATTAATGTACCTGTTTTTTGTTTTTGTTTTCTTTACATATAATGTATTGTCTTCTGGTGCATTCAGATAATTTAGAATTACATGTGAGTTTCATGTTAGTATTTAAAGCTGCATAGTCCGATGAAATATCGAATTTTCAAAACCAAACCAATTATCTAGATTTGATTTTACATATCTAACTTAGATACTGATGCACTTATTAAGCACTTGTTTCTGCGTAGAAGGCAATACTGAGTCAATTTAACAGAACCTGTTACTGTAGAAGTCTATGGTGTCAGAGTTTTGGCAAGCTTGCCGAAACTAATTTTCCATATTTGCACTCAAAATATCTCAAAAGTTTAGCATTTAAAATAAAAGTAACTTTGAACTAATGTAAAGTAGATACTAGTGATCGATCTAATATATTTATCTCAGAAGAAATACAGGAATTCAAAACCATCGGACTATGCAACTTTAACTGATGGGTGCATTTTCTAGGAAAACCGAATTGATGGATTCAGTTTTACTCATATTTCGCTCTGAATATAGCCTTCGCTGCAGATAATCTAAAATCATCAATCCAAACATGTTTATTCATTTATATATTTTATATATATATATATATATAGAGAGAGAGAGAAATGGATAAATATAGACAACACAATCTATTCAAGTGTTCATTCAACATAGCTCGCCTAGTTTTAGGCGGGACATTTGGTTGGTTGGTTTTTGGAGGTTTAGGTCCTGGCAACATCTAAGGTCATATCAGGATTGGTACCGACTTTTGACAGTATACAGTCATGGCGACTTTATAGTGCTGCCCCACTGTGAAACCCGGCCGTCAGGCCCATGACCCGATATCTCCCTCAGTCACAATAACCGGACATTGAGCTAATCAGTCCTTGCCATATCCTAATAATGCTGAGTGGCTGGCTAGGAAGCGGCAAGTATACATTTTATAAGCCATTGCTGTGACTCGACTGGGGACCGAACTCCCGATCTCCCGCACGGGAGGCCTGCGCTCTACCCATTCGGCCACTACATCCATTTCGAGACATTTTGAGCTTGTTATGTGCGTAATACATACCATAATTATATACATGTATACTCATATAATACATATGCTTACATGTCATTATATGTATTTACACATACACACATTATATTATGTATGCAAATTTAAACATTTATTAGGCCAATATGTGTAAGTATATGTATATGTTCACTATAAAAAGATATGTGAATATATATATATAAATGAGACTGTCTTAAAAGGTGCTAAGTAATTTGGGATAAAACTTTGTCCATTGTAACGATCAACATACTATCTGCTTTTGCATTTGCTCAGGATAAACTGATTTATGGTGTTTCGTAATCCCAATAGAATACATATTGATTTGAAGCAAATGTCCTTGTGTTTTTGTGTCAATCGTTATGCCCGATACACACCTACCGTTTACGATCGTTTTGCGCACCCACCTACCGTATACGATCTAAAACTGCCCAAAAGTCGTGAGGTGTGCACTCCCCTAGCACACCTACCGATTGCGATTCACGATTTTAAAGGCTAAAACGGTAGGTGTGTGCTAGCATTACGATTGCGATTCGCGATTCGAAAAATGAATCGGCCCATTTTCTGTTTTAAGCGGGTCGGGTCGGGTCACAAGTTTTAGTGCGCAAATCATATACGGTAGGTGTGTACCTAGCATTACGCGGACCAAAAAAAAAAGAGTTATCACCTTCTGAGACAGGCTCATTGCATACACATACATTACATATATACATATCACATATACGGACATCCATACACACATGTATAACACACCCATACAACAGACAAAACCCACACACATAACAGATGGTGGAGGTGAAGTGACAGGGGGGGGGGGGGGGGGGGGGTAGCTGGAGCCCCAATCTACTGGAGGAAGGAGAGGGTAAATTAGGTCAGGTCTGGACACAGGAAGGGGTCAGGCCGTGTTACGTAGAGACCACGTGTGTTTTATGGCCGACTGGGGTACAGGAGGAGAGGTCAGCGTGTGGGGGTGGGGGTGGGGGTTGCATGGACGTGTTTGTGGGTGGGGGGGGGGGGCGGGTAGCTAGCAGTCATGTATGTGTTATCGCTACGCAACCACAGTGGGAGGGAAGGATCTTTCACCCCCCTTCCTTCATTCCTTCCTTCATTCCTTCATTCCTTCCTTCATGCATGCCTTCCTTCCTTCCCGCCTTCATTCCTTTATGTATGTGTTCCTCTTTCCTCTCTCCTCTTTCCTCTCCCATCTTCCTCCCCCTCCTTCCTCCCCCTCCTTCCTCTCCCTCCGTCCTCTCCCTCCTTTCTTCCCTCTGCCGATGAAGCTGCACAGTCCAATGAAATCATCAAATTTTTCGAAGCCAAAATACTGATCTAATTTACATTAATTGTTCCCAGGATATCGCTATGGCTGTCTCTCCGCTTGCTGAGTCTGATTATACTAGTCTGCTATGCGTGTACCTGATAAAAGAGCTTTGCGCGAAGGATATTCTGACATCAGTGACAAACACAACGAAGCTGCTAAATACATGAGTACACCAATAGATAGTAGTTTCGGCCGGAACCAGACGGGATGGCCGAATGAGTTAGAGCGTCCATCTCTCGTGTTGGTAGACCGTGGGAATGTATGTTTCAAACCCTGGTCGAGTCAAACCAATGGCATAAAAATTGATACTTGTTGCTTCCTAGCCAAGCGTTCGGCATTATTAGGACTGGTTAGCTCAGTGTCAGGAAAATGTGAGTGAATGTGATATCAGGTCATGATGCTGGTGGCCTGATCTCCCAGTGGGGCAGCACTATAAAGTTACTGTGAGTGTGCCCTGTCACAAGTCGCTACCCGTCCTGGTATGACCTTAGATGTTGCCAGGACGTAAAACTCCAACAACCAGCCGACGTTTCCGCTGGTGTTTATTGATGTGTGCCCGGTTGCGTAGTGTTATTCAATCCGGTAGTGGGCACTGCGCATGTCATGTTGTGTGTAATGGGGAAGGGGGTTGGTAAGTTTTGTTGGGGGTTTTCCGCCCTAGCAACATAAATCATGGCGGGTGCATATTGATACCGACTTTCTAGTGCTGTGCTAAATGGTTACCTACCGGCTTAATGTTCACTGATGGCGACTTCATAGTGCTGCGCTAGGCGGCTATCTATTGACATACGATACTGCTCACCGATGGCAACTTCATAGTGTTGCCCGAAGCGGGTACCTACCGATTTATGATAGTGCTCACTGATGGTGACATTATAGTGCTGCCCTAGCCATGTACCTACTGACTTATGGCAATGTTCACTGATGGCGTCTTCACAGTGTTGCCAAAGGCGGGTACCCACAGACTTTATAGTAATATCCCACAGGGAGGGAAACTGGGCCGCTGGCACCATGACACGATATGTCCCTCAGTTAGGTTATCCTAACATAGAGAAAACCTACCCTTGCCATATCCTACTTGCATAGTCCGATAGTTTTGAATTTTAGTTATTTTCTGAGATAAATATATTAGGTTGATTGTTATAATCTACCTTACTTTAGTTTGAAATAACTTTTATTTTAAATGACTAACTTTTGAGATATTTGAAGTGTAAAAAAAATCAATGTTAATTTTGGCAAGCATACCAAAACTCTGATACCATAGGCTTCTGTAGTAAGATATTATATTCAATTTCCTCAGTATTCCCTTGTATGTGGCGACAAATGTTTAATACATGCACCAGTATCAAAGTTAGATATGTAGAATAAAATCGAGATAATTCAGGATTTCCGCCATGCATGCACAGAGCGTAATCCAGACTGGACTTATGGGTCACAGAGTCTGTGGAGAGGCAATTGGGGCTCTGTTAACACTGGCTTCATATTGACAGTCTTTTAGTCAATTTGTCGCTTCATAGAAGAGAATAAAATGTCAATTTAATACATGTTACTACTGACGACCTCTAAATATTGTGTTCCGAATTTGTATGTGCATACCCAATATTAATTGTGCAATGCTTATGTTATAGAGAGTATACACTGACGTCATGCTAAATGGAAGTGCGGCCATTGTGGCGATACAACCACAATAACAAACCCAACAAACTCAATGCATTGTCAATGGCAGTGAGCAATCTTCATACAGAAAATGTGAAATATCTATAAAATTACACCACCTAGAAACAAGCCGCTTGGAACACATATAGAAAACATATTCAACAAACAAATTATATTAAATATATATGGTTTGGGTTCTGTATTTCTATTAATTTGGAATAAAATAGACAGTTTGCACTATGCATACCGGCAAACTCACTGCATTGTCAATGGCTGTGAGCAATATTCATACAGAAAACGTGAAATATCTCTAAAATTACACCACCTAGACACAAACCACTTGACACACATATAGAAAACAAATTCAACGAAAAGATTATATTAAATTTATAAAGTTACGAGTCTGCATTTCTATTAACCTTGAATAAAAATGAAAGAATGATCTACTATGTTACTGCAACCGGCAGGTTGTTTACTGGTTGATATCGCCACAATGGCCGCGCATCCGGTTGATGACGTCACGGGAATACACTCTATGCTAATCATGTCAAGCAAGAGAGAGAAGTAGATAATGATCAACTTTACATGTTTATCTCATAAGTTGGCAGAAACTCAAAAACCACCGCACTGTCCGACTTTATAGGAACGAGGGAGGCTGGGGTGGTTCTGTGTAAGCTTGTGGTGTGTGGGATGGGGAGCGGGAGGGTGTGTGTGTGTTGTTGTTGCAGTGATCCCTGTGGTGTATAGTATACACTGTTGATCGTGTTAGGCAGTGTGTGTGTGTGTGTGTGCAGAGGGTACTGGGGTGGGTATGTGTGTGTGGTATCTAGTCATTATAAGAATTTAGACCACAGACACCCCTTGACTTGCCCAAGCTCTGTGTGTGTGTGGAATATGTAAATCATTTCATGGTAGTTTTACTGATACGCCCACAATTTATTATTTGGGGTATTCCTATTATCACATAATGTATAAGATTATATTTAATATGAATAAGCAATGCTTAGGACCGACCCCCCGATATAACTACAGCAAAGTTTTTTTTTTTTTTACTCCACTCGCGGTGTTCGATTTGAAATTCTAGCAACTCAGGTGACCCGAGTCTCGTTCGTGATAATCGGCCGTTGTTTCTGCAAAATAAACTCCATGTTTATGCCAAATTGTTCTTTATTTCTTTAATTTTTAATAAAATCAAAGATTTGAACTGCAAATATCCACAAATTCTATGGCAGGGGGCATTTGTTTTGATATATTATTATGCAATCGCTGCAGCTACACTGCAGAGTAGCGCGGAGGAACGGGTACACTGGTCCCAGTGACGTCATTGCACCATATATGGAAGGTCTGTAGCGAGGGACCAGTGTAGTTGTTCTCCGACTTGCCTTGTGCTACTCTGCGGCGGCGCATCATTAAGGCGTTAGGCCAATTGCTGTCGTCCATCCTACTTGCTCCGTACCAAAGTTTGACGAGCGATTTCCGTTTCCGTTTGCTGGATTTGGATTATCATGTTATTCAACACGAGTTTACAAATGGCGGCGCCCATAGAGGGCTATTTCCGTTTCCGTTTGCTGGATTTTGCTGAAGTACAGGTATTGTTTAAGTATATTTGCTATATATGTACACATGTTAGTCATTAGCCTCCCCGTGGGTGGGTCGGTATTATATATTTTATTATATTTATTTTATTATATTTTTATTAGATACATTTTATTGGATACATTTTATTATGGGAGAATATCCGCGTTTTCGCGGAAATTCACCGTCGGTGTAATAATCTCGGTTTGATTTTCACGATTTTTGCTGGAGACCACTTCCATCCCTGAGTTATCAACACATTACGTAGACTGCGCGCATGTCTAGAGTATTTAATAGCGTTAGTTCCTCGGGCATCCACCAGGGTCGCGCCGGGTTACATAAAGCCTTACTGCCACTTGTGTAGGCGTTGAGGCGCGGATATGTTACCATGGTTACTGCTACGTTACAGGGTCTGTCTTATCGGAACCAGGACCGTCGTAAAACACATGCCTGCGCGCTAATAAAACCCGCCACCAGGGGGTGCTGATACTCCCACCGGGGGCGGGGGGGGGGGTAGTGTAAACAGGAGTGGGGGGTGCTGACCGGGCACTGCAGAAACATGCGCCGTGAGCTCTTTCTACAGCCCTCAGAGGATGGGCTGGTGATGGGTGAGACATACCCACTAAGACCTTTTCCACAGTGCATGGTCATTCTCGATGTCGGACATCCTGGCACTTTTTGCAATCAAAATGCGTGAAGGGTAAAAACAAATGCCACTGTCATAGCGACAAAACTAAAATGACCCTAACTATCACAGTAATTTGTGCTTTTTCGTGCTTTGAAAGCAAAATTCTCTTATTTCTATTAAATAGTTCAGATCTTTCTCTACAATTTCACATTCAGCTTTTTTTTTAATCAGCCAATTGAAAGTTCTTGAATTTATTTTGCGAAAATAATTGTTGAGGCCGTGATCCGGTATGGCTACCACTGGCACTGACATTCAGAATATCCCAACTTTCAGAGAAAATTTACCTTCAGTTAAATTAAATACGTCAGATCTTCCTCTTCCATCGTGCGTTAAGATGTTTTTAATCGACCCAATGAAAGCTTTAAAATTTATTTTGCAAAAATAAATGCTCCGCATAGACATAGCATTGCTGCAGCACAAATTACTGCGTTGTTTTAGCCTTCGAGAGTAGTTTGGCCGGGCTGTGACGTCATGCCGACATAGAGAATGCGCAGTCAGTTTCTACCTACACCACGTTAGTTCTTTCCACTGACATAAGGGAGTGGGTTGGTGGTGGAACTCCTCTATTATACATTTTCCATAGAGCATGCTGTTCACACTATCACGTATCAGTTTTCACCACTTACGTCAGTGGGCGGGTTTGTGGTGGAAATCCTCTACACTGTGTTTTCCATGAGTTTGTTTTATTTAACGGCGCCTCTAGAACACATTGATTTTCATATCATCGGCTATTGGATGTCAAGCATTTGATCATTCTGACATTTCTTTGGAGGAAACCAGCTGTCACCACATAGGCTACTCTTTCCGATAAGCAGCAAGGGATCTTTTATATGCACTTTCCCACAGACAGGACAGCACATACTTTGATGAACCAGTTGTGGACCACTGGTTGGAACGGAAAATAGCCCAAACTGCAAATGGGTCCACTGAGCAGGATCGATCTCATGACCCAAACCTTCACAGGTGGACACTCTACCGCTTGAGCTACGTGTCGCTCCACAAGATGCTTTCCATAAAGCGTCGTGCACATTACCTCTTCACCTCATTATTTGATATTACTTCATTATGCTTTATTACAATCAGTAATAAATAGATACTCATGCTCATGCTCATACTCATACTCATACTCATATTCATGCTCATGCTCATACTCATACTCATACTCTCTAAGTATTGTCGTGGGGGTGATGAAAATGGGAAATATTGGGCCTAGAGCAGTACTTCAACCCACATCTCTTTGCATTCCGGGCCAGTGTGCTCACCATTACGCCACCTAGGCTCCCTGATGTCACCACGCTACCCATGCCTACCTGTCTATGTGGCTCCTTACCCGAGAGGTCAATGCAGACTACTACACTCGTCCCCCTGGAATTGTAAGTCTTTTAATGCTTACAATTACATACATACAGGCAATGCACTTACATAAATACACAGGGTAGGTTCAACAACTATACAGCACATAGTTTGTACAGGATCCTGGTCATGGAACCAGTGTCATGCGGGTGATGAAAATGGGATATATTGTGCCTAGAACGGAACTTGAACCCACATCTCTTTGCATTCCGGGCCAGTGTGCTAACCAATACACCACCTAGGCTGCCTGATGTCATCACACTACCCACGCCTGCCTGTCTATGCCGCTCCTTGCCCGAGAGGTCAGTGCAGACTCCTACTGTATTAATGCAGGGCACCGTCCTCCTCACAGGATGAACTAATGCAGGCACCATCCTCCTCACAGGATACATTAATAGTAACACAGACACTGTCCTCCTCACAGGATGAACTAATGCAGGCACCATCCTCCTCACAGGATACATTGACAGTAACAGCGGCACTGTCCTCCTCACAGGATACATCAACAGTTACACAGGCAATGTCCTCCTCACAGGATGCATTAATGCAGGCGCCATCATCCTCACAGGATACATTAACAGTAACACTGGCACTGTCCTCTTCAGGATGCATTAATGCAGCCACCATCATCCTCACAGGATACATTAACAGTAACACTGGCAGTGTCCTCACAGGATGCATTAATTCAGGCACCGTCCTCCTCATGCGATGCATTAATGCTATCGTTATATGCTATGTGTGGTGTATTTTCTATGGTGTGTGTTCTGTATGTGTGTGATATGTAGTGTGGTTTGTCTGTGGTCTATGGGGTGGCTTGTTTCTGTGTTCTATGGCGTATGGAGTGGTGTGTCATATGGGGGGTGGTTAGCATTAGAAGGCTTCTATACCTAATCACCCCTGACTAGTCATCTCTCTGCCTCCTTTTTCTTCTTCCTGATTTCCCCTTTCTTTTTTCTTTCCTGGAAGTGCCAGCCAGAGCTAGTGTTTTATTGGTCCAAAAGGTGTAACAGTCGACACGGAGATGAGATGAAAGAGTTGTATGGTGGGCACATGGCGCACCAGTTGTACACTGAATGTGTGCTGTCCTGTCTGTTGGGAAGTGCATATAAAAGACCCCTCACTGCCTATCGGAAAGAGTAGGCTATGTGGTGGCAGCGGGTTTCCTCCAAAGAAATATGTCAGAATGACCATCTGTTTGACGTCTAATAGCCAGTGATATGAAAATCAATGTGCTCTAGAGGCGTTCTTTAAAAAAAACAAGCTTCACTTCGATTGAAGTACAGCTGAGCTGGTTACTGGGGTGTGCAGATCCCTCAGCATAAAGCCAGGAATACACTAAAGGAAATCACATCATGGCTGTCACTGTGGAAAGTTTGGTTGATTGGTTGTTGTCCTGGCAACATCTGAGGTCATATCAGGACGGGTACCAACTTGTGACAGCACGCCTGCGCACTCATGGTGACTATATAGTGCTTCCCCACTGGCACCATGACCCAATATCCCACTCAGTCATATCATCCTGACACCTAGGTAACCATCCCTGGTGTACAGTGAAGAACATATAATAGATACGTTGTTAATTCCCCTGATTGATTTGCCTGGTTGGCGAAAGTAAACTCTAGGCACAATATTTCCAATTTTCATTACCAGAATGAGTTGAGCGTCCGTCTCCCATGTTAGTGGATCGTGGGATTCGAAACTTGGTTGAGTAAAAACAATAATACAAAAATTAACTTGTCGCTTCCTAGCCTGGTGCTTGGCATTATTAGGATAGGGCGAGGACTGGTTGGCTCAGTGTCAGGATAATGTGACTGTGATATCAGATCATGGAACCAGTGGCCTGATTTCCCAGTGAGGCAGCACTATATAGTCACCATGAGTGTGCACTATCACAAGTGGGTCCCCATCCTAATATGACCGTAGATATTGCCAGGACGTGAAACTCCCAACAACCCACCTTCAACGGTCCAAATTTAAACTGGACCAAATGACAAGGCCTATTTCTGCTGAGGTTTAGGAGTTGTCTGTCACCCCGTCCTGATATGCCCTTAGATGTTGCCAGGCACTCGTCATAAAATCTGTGCTTGCTAAATCAAAGGTGTCTGGACGGAAACCATAGGGCACATGTTTCTGTGTCACTCCTCTAGTTCTCACCCTCGCCACCAGGTGGTGGCGCAGTTGGCGGAGAGAGAACCTGGTTGGTTGTTGGAGTTTGACGTCCTGGCAACATCTGAGGTCATATCAGGACGGGGAGAGAGAAGCAATACTGCAATGCACTGCAAGTGACACTGTTTGTTTATTTGGGGTTTTATGTCCTGGCAACATTTAAGGTTATAGCTTATATCAACTTGTGACGGTGCACACTCGTGGTGACTGTATAGTGCTGCCAGACTGGAAAATTAGGCTGCCAGCACCATGACCTGATATCTGATATCTCACATTATCCTGATACTGACCTTGCCATATCCTAATAATGGCAAGAGCCAGGCTAGGAAGTGACAAGTATCAATTTTGTCATCGGTTTGACTAGACTGGGAATCCCAAGGCTACGCTACAAAGCACATCACACTACATACACTACAAACAACATCACACTACACTACAAACCACACTACACTACAAACCACGTCACACTACACTACACCACTCTACACTACACCACCCTACACTGTACTACACTACACCACTCTACACTACACCACTCTACACTACACCACTCTGCACTGCACTACACTACACCACTCTACACTACACCACTCTACACTACACCACTCTGCACTGCACTACACTACACCTCACTACACCACTCTACACTACACCACTCTACACTACACCACTCTACACTGCAATACACTATTCTACACCACTCTACACTGCACTACACTACACCACTCCACACCACATCACTCCACTCCGTTTCGCTTCGCTCCGCTCCACACCACACCACACTGAACGACGCCTGAGATAACACTCCATTCCATTCCACTCTACACCACACCACACCAAACTACACCACTCCACACCACACCGAATGACGCCTCAGATAACACTCACTCCACTCCACTCCACTCCACTCCACTCCACTCCACTCCACTCCACTCCACTCCACTCCACTCCACTCCACTCCACTCCACTCCACTCCACTCCACACCACACCACACCACACCACACCCCTTTTTCTCTTATCTCAAACACACTTTCCCCATCACTAGAGCCGCACCGAGCCGCTCACTGCGCCTCAGATAACGGCTCCTCCAGGTGTAAACCGCGTTAAGTAGGGCAGCCATTAATTAACTCATTATCGCCCACAGAACGGTACCACGTGTGACGTCACGCGGCCGTAATCACACATGTGGGGCCGGCCTGGCATTGTCGTCTGACGTTGCCGAATGTCGTCTGCTCTATGACGTGGCTGGCTACACACTTCAGCCATTTTTAATGTTGGTCTGTTGATTGCTGGTGTTTTACGTCCTTGCAACATCTCAGGTTGGTTGGTTGTTGGAATTTTACGTCCTGGCATGTAACATCTAAGGTCATATCAGGACGGGTACCGACTTGTGGCACTGCACACTCATGGTGACTTTATGGTGAGTGCTGCACAGCTGGGAGACCAGGCTGCCAGCACCATGACCCGATATCCCATTCACACAATCACAGTCATATTATCCTAACTCTGAGCTAACCAGTCCTTGCCCTATCTCATTAATGCCGAGCGCCCAGCCTGGGAAGAGACAAGTATCAATTTTGTATGTCATTGGTTTGACTCGACCTGGAATCAAACTCAAGGTCTTCCAGATGGGGGCAAGCCTGCACTCTTCTGATTCAGACGGGATGGCCGAATGAGTTAGTGTCCATCTCTTGAGTTGGTAGATCGTGAGTTCGAACCTGGGTCGAGTCAAACTGATGACTTAAAAATTGATACTTGTCGTTTCCTAGCCTGGCGCTCGGCATTATTAGGATAGGACATGGACTGGTTCGCTCATTATCAGGATAATGTGATTGAGTGGGATATCAGGTCATGGTACTGGCAGCCTGGTCTTCCAGTGGGGCAGTCACTATAAAGTCACTGTCACAAGTTGGTACCCGTCCTGATATGACCTTAGATGTTGCTAGGACGTAAAACAACAAACACAAAATCTGATTCGGCCACCATGTTCTATCTATTTTTAATGTGTTCACAAAAAGTGAAAAGGATTGCCGAAAGGGGAGACGGGGGGGAGGAGGAGAACAGAGACTAGAGTATCGTCTGCTTAGCTATTTCTTCACACCAGACATTTGTGTTCAATGAGAGGATACTATTACTAAATCTCGTCTGCCTAGGTAGTTATTTACCCTTTTTGGCGGGAAATTACATTTATTCCTCTTGGCAAAGTATTTATTTTTCAGTGCCGAAGTTGGTACAGTTAATTATGCTTTTTTTTTTTAAAGATTAAAATAAAGGTTCAGTAGAATTCTGCACTGACCTTGGGCAAGGAGACATAGGTAGGGATATGTAGTTTGACTGCATCGGGGAGTCTGGGATGTGTAATGTTTAGCCTTCTATCCCCCCGTCCTGATATGACTTTAGAAGTTGCTAGGACATTAAACTATTCTATACCCCTGAATTGCTCTCTCTAAGCGCAATGTTTCCCATTTTCATCACCACCCCGCAACCCCCATGGCGCTGGTTTCTGTGACCTGGATCCCAATGTATGGTTGCCTTATGTATCAGGGATGAAAATGGTCTACGGGAAAAAAAGCGGAAATGTTGACATTCTCCCATAGGTTTAGCATTGTCAGGGAATCGCGGAAAATTCCCGGAAGTCGGGTTTCATATATATAGGTATATGCTGATAGTGCTGCACCGTTTGAAGCATGTATTAGTAATGTACGCTGATAGTGCTGCGGCGCTTGGAGCATTTATTAGTAGTATATGATGATAGTGCCGCGGAGTCTGCACCGCATATTAGTATACGATGATGGAAATCCGCGGAATCGCGGATATCTTTCACCCCTGATGTATGTATATCTAAGTGCATTTCCTGTATGTATGTATGTAAGTGTAAGCATTAAAATGATGTATACATGTAAACCATTTAAAAGACTTATGCCAGGTACACACATAGCGTATAGGATTCGCGCACTAAAACTCCCGATCCGCTTAAAACTGAAATCGGGCCGATTCATTTTTCGAATCGGGAATCGCAATCGTAATCCTAGCGCACACCTACCGTTTTAGCCCTAAAAATCGGGAATCGCAATCGGTAGGTGTGCTAGGGGAGTGCACACCTCACGATTTTGGGGCAGTTTTAGGTCGTATACGCTAGGTGGGTGCGGGAAAACGATCGTATACGCTAGGTGTGTACCGGGCATTACACTTCCAGGAGGACCAGTGTAGTACTAGTAGTGTAATACTAATAGCTATACGTGGTGTTCGAATGTTTAATGGGATTGAAGTTGTGACAGAATGTCGTCTGCTTACGGATGGACTGCTAGAACTAGCAATTCTAGAATATTCTAGTGATTGATTTCTGCTCTACAGTGACGCTCTCGGCGATTCGATTGTATTGTTTGTTGTTGTTTTACGTCCTAGTAACACGTACGGTCATATCAGGACGAGTACCAACTTGTGACAGTGTGCACTCATGGCGACTTTATATGCCGCCCTGCTGGGAGACCAGGATGCCAGCACCATGACCTGATATCCCACTCAGTCACATTATCCTGACACTGAGCCAACCAGTCCTTGCCTGAAGCCGAAATCAGACTGACATTTGCACGTCTACGTGACTTACTCACTTCCGTTTCCCGCCAAAACCTGTAATGTTCGTCTGCTCCGTAAATGTCGTCTGCACTCTCCGTAACCCGGTTGTAAACCCCCCCTGGCGGGGAGATGGGGTATAATGACCCTTCCCTACAGAACCACACACTCCCCTTTCGTCTTTCCCACACAGTCCACCGTGTACTAATAATTCTGTGAACTATTATTTTCCGGCTTTTATTTTGACCCCCCCCCCCCCACCCAGCGGAAATTAATCGATTTCATGAAAATTTCATTTTTGGGGGTAAATAATATTTGTGTTGCCCTGGAAGATCAGTAACTGCAGCAATAGGTCGTGCGTATATATAGAATTTGGGTGTAAACGCCAATCCAAAAATTTAATTAAAATAAAAGATGTTTACCTAATGGTAATTTTCATTCTCACTAATTCCACTTTTCTTGTGGTGAAATGGTTATGGATAAATGAACCAAAAAATAGTAATGTAAGAAATTAACCTTAAGGTTGACTCCAATGTTTATCTCAATTTTTGGATTGGTGTTTTGCGCCTGAACTCCTCATATGTAGCCTATGTATGTGTGTGTGTATATATATATATATATATAATTCAACAGAACTTTTCGAGAAACCCTTAGTAAAACAGTGACTTGTAAGAACCACGTGACAAGACGAGGGTGGTGGGTTGGGTTGACCGTGGGTGGGTGGGCGATAATACAAGTAGATTTGCGAGCCAATAAACGGCACGCACTCATTTGTGGAGGCGGCAGTACTGAGGAGCCATACTGTCCAAATGTGTTGTGACGACAGTGGTCACGATTGTCGTCTGCTCATGCGTAACATCTAGCTACCACCATAAAGGGATTCTTTCCCGCCTTCCCGCCAATTTTAGCTTTATGGTGTTGTCGTCTGCTACAATTCGAGTAAAATTCTGTAGTTTAGTACAGTAAAACCTCTCAAAATCGACCGACCATGGGACCGACTTTAAGTGGTCCATTTAGGGAGGTGATCAGTTTAAAGAGTTAGAATATTGTTGTAATGGTATTGTTGGGACCCCAATAAAGTGATCGATATAGGGGAGTGATCGGTCCGTGGAGGTGGTCAGTTAGAGAGGTTTTACTGTATGTATATAGATCCATATAGTGGCGTTCATATTTCGCAAGATAAGATTTAGGCAGACATTTCGCAATCAGTATTATTAAGCAGACATTTCTGAAGATAACATTTGGCAAACGACATTTGGTAATGTTGCATTCGCGTATTAACTATTTCACAAGATAACATTTAGTAGGCAGACGATATTTTAGACATTTAACTAGGCCTATTCATCATAATCAGGGTTTGCGCACATCGCCGAAAGTCTGGATGTTCTTGAATTTAGATTTTTATTTAATGTACACTGGAATGTTCTGGTCAACCTATTGTTTTCGACAAATTCCTGTCAGTTACTTTTGTGAATTGTTTTCCCAAGATTACATACTTTTGAGTAGATTGTGCATGTCTCCTTGAACATGCTCTTGAGAACTGTTCTTAAATTTTCTTGGATATGTTCTTGGATATGTTCTTGAATATGTTCTTGAATATGTTCTTGAATATGTTCTTGAATATGTTCTTGAATATGTTCTTGAATATGTTCTTGGATATGTTCTTGAATATGCTCTTGAAGATGCTCTTGAATATGCTCTTGAATATGCTCTTGAATATGCTCTTGAATATGCTCTTGAATATGTTCTTGAATATGCTCTTGAATATTTCTTGGATATGTTCTTGGATATGTTCTTCGAGATATCTTCTTCGAGATATCTTCTTGGATATATCTTCTTCAGAAATATTCTTGAATCCGGTCGCCAAATTTTTGTATGAATCCTGATTTATTCATAATGTCGCACAAGTTGATTGACTCCAGACAACGCTGTCAATCAAATTTCTAAAACCGGAAGGACCGTCCTGGGAAGGATTCGGAGGGGGGTGGGGTCACGGGTAAACAGCAAGAGTAGACTGCAATGACAGAAGGGAGGGAAACCCCACAACCCACAATCAGAATTATAACCTACCCTTACTAAATGTCTGCAGTGTGCCTCTGCAGACGACATTTGGCGTGTGAGGTGGGTGGTGGTTACCAGGGTGATAGGGCAGTGATTTATGAGTGCGCTGGTCAGTCTTCTAAATGGCGGGTTCCTCGGTATATAAAGAGATCAGAACGTGGGACGCCGGGACCAGCGTAAAGTATGGCACGCTCACTCTGATCGCTAGGGATGAAAGATCTTCACGATTGTTGTTGGATATCACATAACGTTCATTCCTGGATCGCATGACTTTCTCCTCAAAGAAAGAACACCTCAGCCCCTCTTGCTCATGGTATCCGGCCAATTTTGCTGGTTGCATTTTGGTGGGAAAAAAATTCCAACAAAATGGTTTGGAAATCCCCCCCCCCCCCCGTTGATTAATTTCTAAAAAAATCTATTTAATCTATTTAGATTGAATGCATTCAATCTATTTAATCTATTTAATCTATTTAACCTATTTAACCT
The DNA here is from genome assembly GCA_030323885.1 of Branchipolynoe longqiensis. Classification (NCBI taxonomy): domain Eukaryota; kingdom Metazoa; phylum Annelida; class Polychaeta; order Phyllodocida; family Polynoidae; genus Branchipolynoe; species Branchipolynoe longqiensis. The sequence continues at coordinate 29,917,655 of CM059202.1, read as the reverse complement.
ATATATCTATATCCATATCTATCCAAATCTATCTATATCTAATATAACTCTATTTCTAATCTATTTATATGTCCATCTGTATGTCTATCTCTATATCTACCTCTGCATTATATCTATATATATATATAGAAATATATATTTATATCTATCTATATATATATATTACATTTTTGCAACCCACACTTACCTGTATGTAACTATATGGCACTCGCCCAAGCCAGCCAGCTCATGTGTGAATATGGTCAGAATCAACTGAGACAAAATCTCACCTTATGAAGAGATGAAGACACTCATTTGTTTGTTTGGTGTAGAATTGTGACAGTGTGCACTCAGACTCATATTGCCCTTTTTGGAGATAGTATCGCCTGGCACCATTATCCTGATCATAACCAAGCCAATCCTTGCCCAATCCTAGTAATGCCAAGCGACAGGCTAGGTCATGACAAGTATCAATTTTGTCATCATTGGTTTGACTCGATCGGGGTTTTAACCCAGTCGGTGCTCTTATCCATTCAGCCATCTTGTCCAGTACTGCTTGTTCCCCATATCACACCAGACGGGATGGCCGAATGAGTTACAGCGTCCGTCTCCCATATTGGTAGATCGTGGGTTCGAACCCTGGTCGAGTCAAACCAATAACTTAAAAATTGATACTTGTCACTTCCTAGCCAGGCACTCGGCATTATTAGGATAGGGCAAGGACTGGTTGGCTCAGTGTCAGGATAATGTGACTGAGTGGGATATCATGTCATGGTGCTGGTCTCCCAGTGGGGCAGCACTATAAAGTTGCCTTGAGTGCACACTGACACAAGTCTCTACCCGTCCGGATATGACCTTAGATGTTGCTCGGATGTAAAACAACAAACAAACAAAACTGTTCCCCTGATCATGACATACTTTATGGATGTGACCTCTCCTTAATCCCATCAGTGGACGTCGCGGGTTGCCACCCAACCCAACACCCTCCATACACACCACACACACACACACACACACCACACACACCACACACACCACACACACCACACACACACAGTCTTCACTACACTTGGTGGTGCCATAAACCGATCCCATTGACTCTACTTAGCCACCATCAGAATAGGCGCATTCCGAGTTCCGCTGGTCCCTCGGGCAGGACTGAAGGTGCGCCCTAGCACGCCGGTCGCAGCTTCAGCTTACATTTCGGAAGGTGGGGTATAGACCCCTTTCAATGTTTATAAACATCGTGTATGCGCGCGCACCTCGGTTGCAGAATGAAGAACACTGCCATTGAGTTTGTCGATACGCGCAGTGCAACACATCGATTTTATTCAAAATTAATAGAACTACAGAACCCATACCATACAAATTTAACATAATCTTTTTGTTGAATATGTTTTTTGTATGTGTGCCAAGCAGTTTGTTTCCAAGTGGTGTAGTTTGGGAGATATTTCACATTTTCTGTATGAAGATTGCTGATAGTCGTTGAGTTTGCAGTGTGACTGTGTGTAGTCCTGCAGCCTAACTGCACATGCACTGACCTAAATACCCATGCTGACGTCATATGAAATAGGTCTATACACATGGTTGTTATTCTCTATGTCGGCGTGACTTCACAGCCCCCAGAAACTAGCCCATGAAGGGTAAAACACTGCAGTGATTTGTGCTGCAGCAATGCTATGTCTATGCAGTGCATTTATTTTTGCAAAATAAATTCAAAAGCTTTCATTGGGTCGATTAAAAATATCTTGATGCGTGATTGAAAAGGAAGATCTGAAGTATTTAATTTAACCTAAGAGCAAATTTCTCTGAAAGTATTAAGAACAGAGATAGTAGTGAAAGTTGGGATATGAGTGTGAGTGTGCACTGTCTGTGCCAGTGGTAGCCGTACCGGATCCTGGCCTCAAAAACTATTTTCGCAAAATAAATCCAAGAACTTCCAATTGGCTGACTTAACAAAAAGCTGAATGTGAAATTGTAGAGAAAGATCTGGACTATTTAATAGAAACAAGAGAAATTTGCTTTCAAAGCACCAACAGGCACACATTTCTGTGATAGTTAGGGTAGTTTTAATGTTGTCTGTATGACAGTGGCATTTGTTTTACCCTTCGAGCATTGTGAGCACAAAAAGTGCCCGGATGTCCGACATCGATAATAGGTACATAATCAGATGGGATGGCTGAATGAGTTAGAGCATTCGTCTCCCGTGTTGGTAGGATCGTGGGTTCGAACCCTGGTCGAGTCAAACCAATGACAACAAAATTGATGCTTGTCTCTTCGTAGCCTGGTGCTTGGCATTATTAGGATAGGGCAAGGAGCAGTGGAATGAGGAAGACCAATCGCCCACGATTGAGATTTCCCCTGCTTAATCAACTAATGTACAACACAAAATAAAAAATAAAAAATTTGATGCTTTATCGGACAATGCAGCTTTATCAGATTTGACCGTTTCGTTGCATATAATGCTCCCCAGAGTGTATATGAGGCTGTCTCAAAAGGTTTTGTGTGTCCATTGTAACGATTGACACAAAACAGCACAGACACGGTTACACTGAAAAGACAATGACATTTGCTTTAAATCAATATGTATTCTATTGGAATTACGAAACACCATGTAAAAAACAAATCAGTTTATCCTGAGCAAATGCATAAGCAGATAGTATGGTGATCGTTACAATGGACAAAGTTTTGTCCCATATTGCTTAGCACCTTTTGAGGCAGTCTCATATATAACATCAATAATGACGCAAAAGGGGTTTGAAGGAACATAGTGATGGAGCCAGTTGCAGGGTTTATGCCGCTACTTCAGACGACATCACACCAGAAGATTCTCTTCTGAACGTGCTATATACAATACAATTTTAACACCGTACCCCGTCATGATAGCACAATCACCATACATTAAGAGGCGGCAAGTCGTAACACAGGCGCCAAGATACCGGGTGATTGCTGGATATTGGTGGAGAGGGGGGGGGGGGGTACATAACGAAACAGTCCAACTATATAACACACACTCAGATGTTGAATAACATGAGCATATAGATCTATCCATTCCCAAATATGTCACAGCACTGAACCAGACTGTCACCGGCTCTACCTCCCGCCCCTCTCCTCTCATACTCTCCTCTCCTCTCATACTCTCCTCTCCTCTCATCCTCTCCTCTCCTCTCATCCTCTCCTCTCATCCTCTCCTCTCATCCTCTCCTCTCCCCTCCATCCCTCCCTTTGCCTCCCTTTCCCTCCCTTTCCCATTCTCTTCTATTTCCCTTCTATTTCCCTTCTATTTCCCTTCTCTTTCCCTTCTCTTTCCCTTCTCTTTCCCTTCTCTTTCCCTTCTCTTTCCCTTCTCTTTCCCTTCTCTTTCCCTTCTCTTTCCCTTCTCTTTCCCTTCTCTTTCCCTTCTCTTTCCCTTCTCTTTCCCTTCTCTTTCCCTTCTCTTTCCCTTTCTTTCCCTTCTCTTTCCCTTCTCTTTCCTTCTCTTCCTTCTCTTTCCTTCTCTTTCCTTCTCTCTCCTTCTCTTTCCTTCTCTTTCCTTCCCTTTCCTTCCCCTCCCCTCCCTCTCTTCCCTCTCTTTCCTTCTCTTCCCCCTCTCCCTCCCTTCCCCTCTCCCCTTCTCTTCCTTCCCTTTCCTTCCCTTCCCTTCTCCTTTCCCTTCTCCTTCCCTTCCTCCTCACCCCCCTCCCCTCCCCTCCCCCTCCCTCCCTCCCTCCCCTCCCCCCTCCCCTCCCCTCCCCTCCCCTCCCCTCCCCTCCCCCTCCCCTCCCTCCTCCCCTGAGGGTCAGTCCAGGCCTCATTGTGTAGTTCATGCTGGCCAGGCCGCCTTCCTACTGCAGTAGTTTACTGCCCTGTAAGCCCCCCCCCCTTCCCACCCCCCCTCCCCCCACATCCTTTACTGCGTTGTAAAGGATTGTAAATCTGCGGCCTGCCCCGACCACCGCCTCCAATCTACGCACAGATTAAAGAGCTCAACTTTATGACACTATTCCTCTAGAAATTCGATCAAAGGCAGATATAAAGGATGCGTGGTGTATGTCTGTGTGTGAGGGGATGGGGGGGGGGGGGCTGTGTGTGTGTGGGGGGGCGCTTCGAGTTATATGGAGGAGGAAGTTTAGCAGAAGATAGGAGTTACAGTACAACCCCGTTAAACCAAGCTCGGTTAAACCAAACGATCGGTTAAACCAAACGATCGGTTAAAACAAACGATCGGTTAAAACAAAAGATTGGTTAACCCAAACTCGGCGGCCCGGCAAAATACTACCATTTATCATATAAAAAAGTTGGTTAAACCAAAGTTGGTTAATCCAAATAAAATTGCCCGGCGCCAGGCCACTTCCGGTATGGTTAAACCAAGCTTTCATGCGGTTATTAGGTCATCTGAGACTTTTTTATATGATAAATGGTAGTATTTTGCCGGGCCGCCCGGAAAATTTGGTTTAACCAAGCTTGGTTTAACGGGGTTATACTGTATACACATAAAAAACAATAATCAAAGTGTCCACATACATTGTATATTACATTCATAATGCACCCACGGGCAGCACTATAAAATCGCCATGACTGCGTACTGTCACAAGTCGGTACTCGTCCTGATATGACCTTAGAATTTGCTAGGACGTAAAACAACCACAAACACAAAAAAATAATGCACCCATGTTTTTCCCAAAGCCAAGTCAAAGTTGAAGCCGAAGCTCGGTTAATCCAAACAAATTTCTAGGTCCCTTCAAGTTTGGTTTAACACGGTTAGACTGTATATGGTATTGATGTGTGTGTGCGTGTGATATCTGCTGAGCTAAACTTCTTTTCCCTATATAATGCTATTAAAATTATTTCAACAATGAAACCCATTCTAAATATTTATATGTATGTTTGTTTTAATATCTTTAGAACTTTGATTTGGGAAGAGTTTGCTCTTACTCTTACTCTTACTCTTACTCTTAGACAAGGTTCTATTTGGGGGATTGCTTCTTAGGATATGCTTTTGGGATGGTTTCATCTTTTTAACTTGGGAACAGTTTGCTCTTGCTCTTAGACAAGCTTTTATTTGGAGATTGCTTCTTACTCTTCTTAGGATATACAAACTCTTCTAAAAAATTAAAAAGATAAACTAGACCGTAAAAAGTTGCTACTACGTCCATTCCGTTCGCACACAGTTTGAGTCCGTTCAGCAACATTTTCAAGAACTGTCGTCTGCCAAGTAGACTGTCGTCTGCCAAGTAGCTTTTCCCGCCAAAAAAAGAAACCCAACACACCAGCCTGAAGCGACTAGATCATTAAACACACTGCACCGGTTTTGCTACTGCTCGACCAGTCAGTCTACTTGCAATATAGCGTCGTGGTTGGACCGCACGCAGGCAGTTTGAAATGATTATTGGGATTTCTCATCCCAGCACAATTTCAGGTTATCGTCATCAGTGTGTATGTTTGTCTACCACTTTTTGAGGGTTTACTCCTAAAACTTGTTCAAATATCGCTCAAATTAGGGAGGTTCGGCCATTCAGGGGGCTACTACAATATCAACATTTTTATTGTGCACTTCGTGTGGTGGGGGGAGCATGAAAAAACAGACGGAAGGGCCGAATGAGCGTCCGTATCCCGTTTTGGTACATCGTGGGATTCGAACCCATGGGTTCGAACCCCCTAGTTGAGTCAATCCAATGATTTAAAATTGACACTTGTCGCTTCCTAGCTAGGCACTCTCCAGTATTAAGATAGGGCAAGGACTGGTTGGCTCAGTATCAGGATAATGTGACTGAGTGAGTTATCAGGTCATGGTGCTGGTGGCCTGATTTCCCAGTGGGGCAGCACTATGAAGTAGCCATGAGTGTGCACTGTCACAAGTCGGTACCTGTCCTGATATGACCTTAGATGTTGCTAGGACATAACATTCAACCAACCAACCAACCAACCAAGAGGCATGAACATGTATGTTTTGTGCGTTTGTGAAAATGTTAGTAATTATGAAGGACCTCCTAAGCCAACCATGTCTTCTGGCATTGCATCAAAGACCCGATAATACTAAGACGATAATACTAAGACGGCTCACTCCCTATCTCTCCCATGGTAAATTTTGCAGTGCCACCTTGTGGTGGGTTTGATCAGCGCAGCTGCTGGTTGGTGTTTCACATGTAAACACATACAATTATATTATACATGAGATAGGTAAGTAAGAATACACATCAATATGAAATTGCTGTGAACAAATACACATCATCATCATTGCCATCATCACACATCTTTCACATTCATATTTACATTTATACATATAATATAGCACCTGTTTAACCAAGAGAAGAGCCAGCGCACCAAGTGGTGGGTTTGATCATTTTGATTACACAGTACAGGCTGAGTGAGCCGTCTTAGTATTATAGGGTCTTTGATTACATTTTACCGATGGTAGTTTCTAAAGAAAACACCATGTACACACGCACACAAAACAAAAAACCCAGCGGCAGAATGAGTTCTACTCACCTGTCACCTTGAACTGTCACCTTGAACAAGCCCTTAGCCGCCAACAGGACGTGAAACAACCATCAAACCAAGCAAAACAGCGATTACTTACCACCCATTGACCGGACGTGGAAGGTCTGGAGTTTGATTCCTGGCCGAGTCAAACCAATGATTTACAGAATTGATGCTTGTCGCTACCTAGCTATAGGCGCTCGGCATTACTAGGGTAGGGCAACGACTGGCATGCTTAGTGTCAGAATAATGTGACTGAGTCTTAGTGGGAAATCGGATCATGATGCCAGCAAGCCTGGTATCCCAGTGGGGCAGCACTATATAAATAAGTATAAAGTCGCCATGAGTGCGCACTGTCACAAGTCCGCGCGTGTTCGTCCTGATATGACCCTAGGTGTTGCCAGGATGTAAAATTCCCAACAAACTACCAATTGATTTCCCGTCCTGATATGACCTTAGATGTTGCCAGGACGTAAAACCCCAACAACTAACCAATCAATTAATTTGAAACCAATGAATTCACCTAGACGGGGACAGGCGCTCCTGTCCATTTCGGTCGCCGGGAGTCCCTCGACTTGATCCCCGGCGTCACTTCTGGGCGCGGCCCGGTCTCCTCGGAGGCCGGGTGGGCCTAGGGTTCTGGGCCTTCTACGTCCCGCTCAACTCGAGGCCGCCGGGGATCCCTCCGCCTGCCTCCCGTCAGCCGGCCATCCTCCTGACGGTGACCCGGTCTCCGACTGTTGGCGGCCACTGACTCTTAAGCTGTGTTTACACGGGCGAGTTAAGTCGGTTCATATAACGTTCCCTGCCTAGTTCGCCTCACATTCGCCGTGTAAACGCGCTACTGAAGCGGATTAGGGCTGATTCGATTCATATGATTCACTTTATGTAAACCACCTCACGAGGTGGTTTATATAAAGCAAACTAGCTTAACCACCTCACACGCATGCACAGTCGAGACCTGAGTTTGTTGATTTTCCGTGTCGATCAAAAGCGCATATTATATAATTTGGTCTTTGAAACCGCTAGCTGTGCACAGATATTTTTTTCATCATTTATTTTTAGGGTTTCACTGCCCAGCAGAAGTTTTGATTGTTCCAAACCAATACGATTCAGTCCATACATATCTAGGACGAACCCACACTCTCTTGTGGCGACGTCGACTAACCGAAACTGGCACTGGTTAGTCTGGACTTGCTCATGCGCAGATATCGATTTCCGCCTTAAACCGCTCCGTGTGTAAACGCGCCACTACTTCGCTTCATATAATTCGCTTTGTCTAATTCGCTTCACAATTGCCCGTGTAAACACGGCTTTAGTCTTAATTGTCATTTGTTGTTTACGCTAGGTCTCACATTATATATTATATACTATCTCTATACTATATTTGCTTATATACTATGTATGCTATATGTGCTATATATATACACATACCACTGGAATGCCTGAATGAGTTAGAGCGTCCCGTCTCCCGTGTTGGTATAGACCGTGGGATCGTGGCTGGCGGCCTGGGCTCCCAGTCGGTCAGCACTATAAAGTCGCCATGAGTGCGCACTGTCACAAGTCGGTACCCGTCCTGATATGACCTTAGATGTTGCTAGGACGTAAAACAACAAAAATATATATCCATATGTGATGGTTAATTTATTGATTGATGGGCTGTAGTCCCAACAACAAATCTATATCCATATGTGATGATTGATTTATTGATTGATGGGCTGTAGTACCCGAAGCGGTAAGGTGCGGAGTTTGAAACCTGGCCGAGTCAAACGACCGTGTTACAAAATTGATACTGGTCACTACATAGCCTGCCACTCGGCATTAATAGGATAGTGCAAGGACTGTATCAGGATAATATGACTGAGGCAATGAGTGGGAAATCTGGTCAGGGTATCAACAGGGCTGAACTATAAAGTTGCATCAATGCATTGTCATAAATCGGTATCTTTTATTGTTATTGGTATGACCTTAGATGTTGCCAGGGCGTAAAACCGCCACCAAATTTGGATATGTGCTTTTAAATTTGATGCTTTTGATCGGACTAGGCAACTTTGATGAGTGGACCAGTGTCTGTTTGATCAATCGGATCAAATATAGGGGAGAGCTTAGGTTTAAAAAAAAAAAAAGTTTCAAACCTCAGGATAGGCAACTTTAATTAAAATCATTTCGAACCCTACTCACATCCTAACTACAAATTGAAGGGAGATGGGTGATTGGTGTTGGATGTGTTTGTGTGTGTGTGCGGGGGGGGGGGTGGACAGGTATCCCAGAAATTGGCTAAGATGGCGGCTACTACGTCAACACCTCCCTAGAGAGGTAATCTCAGCCCCCTGGTGGCGACTTTAGTAACGAATTCCTTAAAACGCACCTAAGCCAACAAATAATAGCAGGGCGACTCCCCCCCCCCCCCCCCCCCCCCCCCCACTCCCTCCCACTCCCCCAATACTCCCCCTACCCCATCCCCTACCTCCCCCTCCTTCTCTCTCTTTCCCTCACCCTTCCCACTCTCCCTCCTCCTCCTCCTCCCCTCTCCTCTCTCCCCTCTCCTCTCTCCCCTCTCCTCTCTCCCATCTCCCATCTCCTCTCTCCCATCTGCCCTCTCCTCTCCCCCAATCTCCCCCTTCTCCCCATTCTCCCTCTCCACCATAACTCTCCCTCAATCTCCAAACAGTTTTTGTGCAGTTCCGACTAAATGGCAATACAACACGACTTCCGCTTGGAGAGTAGTTGTCCGCGTAAACCGTCGTAAGCCTCTCTCACTCTCCAAGCGGAGTTCCCGGTGTCGGGCAACAAAAAAAAGCGCGGGAAACCTCCCGTGAAATGTCGTCTGCGGAAACAACAAGTCTGTTCGGCCATTATGACGCTTCGATGAACGGCAAAGCGCAAAAGCAGACGACAATGACGCCGAGTTTAACCATGAATTAACCGATTTCATATTATTTTATTTCCGGGGTTATCGAATGGAAGCGTTTTCGTAACTGGAATTGTTGCCGTGGAACTACTTTCATGAGCTTTGCTGAAATGACAATAGCAAAAATGGAAATTCAAGATATCGGGCTTTGGAGTTTCTTTCTGAGTTGAGCGTTCGTCTCCCGTTTTGGTAGATCGCGGGGTTCGAATCCTGGTCGAGTCAATGCAAACTAACCATGGAATTTATCGGTGAAAACATAGCAGATAAAGAAAGGATGACACTGGCCTGAATGCAGTAGCACGCCAACTGGGCACCATGTACTAACAATTGATCAATCGGTATTATTAGTAGGAATGCTAATAATTGTTTATTCTTTTTACCTAAATCAATACATGTACACAATCATCGATACGTGTAAGGGCGTATAAGTATGCCTGGACTACAATATCGCAGTATTTAATTTAATGCAAGATATATTCTTTAAATTTATTATAAAGTTTCCAAATTTTAATTTAACAAAAAAGGTTTGCGAAATGTTAGTAGGACTTGCCCCCGGATAAAAGGGCGGGAACAGAGGATGCCCGCGTTCAAAAGTCGTCTGCCAAACAATGCAGTCAAGTGGGTTCATTATCAACTCCCGTACGGGGGGTCCTGGCCGCCATATTGTTTGTGAGGGGGTGCGTTGCAGCAAGGAATCAACTAATCAACAATTAAATATAAAAATCGCATCCTAATTGTCTGAATTATTATTATTATTACCACATTAGTTTATCTAAAAATAACATGGAGTGTGATGCGTCATTAAGGAGGAGTGGAGTTTCTTAATTATTTCCATTTGCTGTGAAGCTTCTTTGTTGTTTTCCTTTGTTGTATGTCTATATTTAATCGGTTAATTATTAGCTAAACGGCGCCCAGGCAATCGACCGTATTGTTCTTTTTATATCCCCCCCTCATCCCAACACCCAGGTGGGTTGGAATGTGAATGAGACAAAGGGAGGGGGAAGGGTGCTCACCACGGGTCGTCTGTGGTTACGTAAGAGAACCACACACACACGCACACACACACACACATCAAAAAACCAAACAGGAACCAGCGAATTAAAATACTTCCGGTACCACTGTATGCATTTCAAACTGACCCTCTTTATTTGGATGTGGGTGTGTGAAAACTGTTTGTGTGTATGTATGTATGTATGTATGTATGTATGTATGTATGTATGTATGTATGTATGTATGTATGTATGTATGTATGTATGTATGTATGTATGTATGTATGTATGTATGTACGTATGTATGTCAAAGATGAAAGACCTCCGCGGATTTCCGGGATTTCTTATATTTACCGATTAACGTTAAACACAATTCCAAAAGATGGGTATATGAAAACAGTTGGGTGGTTCGAATCGCATTCTTATATGACCTTACATGTAGTTAGAACATAAAACCTAAGCAAGAAACTGTTTGATATGGGCGATAAAACAATCACAACAAGGCTAGTTGAGACCTGACTTCCGGTATTTTTCCGCGATTCCCTGACAATGCTAAACCTATGGGAGAATATCAGCATTTCCACTTTTTTTCCCGGAGAGCACTTTCATCCTTGGTATGTATTTACAGAACACACATCCAAAACTGGGCCTTAATACAATGAAATTCTGTAACCCAAAGGTTCCATACCAATATGGCAACAGTAGTGTCATATGATTAGATCGATATTAGTCAGATCAATGTGAGTATTGTCATGGGGGTGATGAAAATGGGAAATATTGTGCCTAGAGCGGGACTCGAACTCACATCTCCTTTCTGGGCCAGTGTGCTAACCATTACACCACCTAGGGTCCCTGATATCAACACACTCCCCTTGCCTACCTGTCTATGTGGTTAATTGCCTGAGAGGTCAGTGCAGCCTACTACACTCGTCCCCCTGGAATTGTAAGTCTTTTAAATGCTCATTTAATGCTTAAAATTACATAAATACAGGCAATGCACTTACACATACATACACAGGGCACACAGGGCAGGCTCAACAACCATACAGTGTGTAGCTTGTACAGGATCCTGGTCATGGGCCCAGTGTCATGGGGGTGATGAAAATGGGAAATATTGTGCCTAGAGTGGGACTCGAACCCACATCTCTTTGCATTCTGCCCAGTGTGCTAATCATTACACCACCTAGGCTCCCTGATATCAACACACTGCCCATGCCTCCCTGTCTATGTGGTTACTTGCCTGAGAGGTCAGTGCAGCCTACTACACTATTTACATGGTATTTAGAATGTAAACAGAAGTTATCTTCTGTATTCATTTGGTAAAGTTGTAGTAAGTTTAATGTATGGTATGTAATAGCTATATATATATATATATATATATATATATATATATATATAATGTCAAATGAAAATATGCATGCACAAATATATAGAGTAGCATATATGAGAGTCAGAGACAGACTTTCGCATTACAGCGGACAATATTACTTGCGACACATTTACTTTGGTTTTTACGGTTTTCTCCGATTGAAACATTGAAAGTTTTGCATGCGTGCACGCACGCACGCGCATGCGCGAGTGAGAAGATGAGGGAGACTGACACAGCGACAGACCTCAGGCGTTGTTACAGTTTGGTTATTAAAAGCAGACGACATTTGGACTGTTGACTTGCTGGGGCGGGGTGAACGCCTGTTTTTTTGTGTGCGGGCGTCTGGCTGTAATTAATAGTTCTTAGTCAGCTGGTGGGGTGGGGGTGGGGGTGGTGGTGGTGGGGATGGGGGTTGCTCAAGAACAACTAATTGGCCGGTATGATTCTAAGGCACCCCGTCGTCAACTTATCTAACATGGTAGATTTACTATGCATAGCCAGGTGAGCCCCCCCCCCCCCCCACCTGTATATCCAGCCTCTATTCCCTAGGGTTGGTTGTTGGAGGTTTACGTCCTGACAACATCTAAGGTCTTATCCTCTCGTCTCCATCTCTCCCCCTCAGTCCCGTTCTATTATTCCCCCTCTATTCCCCGTCTCTCCTTATATCTCTCTCCCTCTTCCCTCTTCCTATCCTCCCATCCCTCTATCTTTTCCCCCTCATTTCCCTCTCCTCCATCTTTCTCCTCTCCTTCTCTCCCCTCTTCCCTCTCTCTTTCCCCCTCATCTCCCTCTTCCCTCTCTTCTCCATCCTTCTCCCCCTTTCCATCTCCTCCCTCTCCTTCTTCCCACTCTCTCCCTTTTGTTCTCCCCTCTGTCCCCTCCCTCCCCCCTCCCCTCCCTCTCCTCTTCCCCCCTTCCATTCCCTTCCCCCTCCCTCCCCTCGCTTCCCCTCTCTCCCCTGTCCTCCCCCTGTCTATGGTGGGATTTCCATCTAAGGGGGTTAGGTCGTGTGGCCACTCGCTACCAAGTGGCGCCACCTGGATGGATGACAACTCAGGTTTTTAACTTCATATGGAATGGTCCTGGTTTGTGTGTGTCGCTATTAATATTAATATTAATATTAATAGTATGGGGTATCCCAGACTCTTTATATATGTGTGTATATATATGTGCGTGTACATGCATACATATATACAAGCACAGGTAAAACCTCTATACCGACCCCTCCACAGATCGACCACTCCCCTATATCGATCGCTTTATGTGGGTCCCAAAAATACCATTGTAAGGATATCCTAAAGCGACCACCTCCCGAAATGGACCAAGGTCCCATGGTCGGTCGATTTAGAGAGGTTTGACTGTATATGCCATGTATTATGTGTAAAACAATGTATTTTTCTCTAGCAAACACTATATATATCTAAAATACAACGTGCTAGATAAAATATAAGGTACTTGCTTGCTTGCTTGCTTGCTTATTGGGGGGTTTGTGACCTAGCGGTCACTGGCTGCAGAACTTCAGCATTGATAAACGGCGCCGTTAAAACGGCCCGTTTTTGGTGGTGGTGTTTCGGGGGGGGGGGGTTCTTCTTTCTTCGAATATAGTGTATAAGATGTAGTTTAATATAGTGTAATCTGCACACATACACTCCTGGTAGCTCCTGTATAGACCAGACGGGGTGGCCGAATGAGTTAGAGCGCCGGTCTCCCGTGCTGGTAGATCGTGGGGTCATGAGTTCGAACCCTGGTCGAATCAAACCAATGACTTAAAAATTTATACTTGTCGCTTCCTAGCCAGGCGCTCGGCATTAATAGGATAGGGCAGGGCCTGGTTGGCTCAGTGTCAGGATAATGTGACTGAGTGGGATATCAGGTCATGGTCCTGGTGGCCTGGTTTCCCAGTGGGACAGCACTATAAATTCACCATGAGTGAGCACTATCACAAGTCGGTAGCTGTCCTGATATGACCTTAGACGTTGCTAGGACGTAAAACAACAAACAAACAAACAAGCTCCTGTATAGGATATTTTCCGAGCCTGGAGTGGAATGAGACTCCCACTGTTTCCACACATGCGGCCGTGCTGCCCCCTGGTGGCAAACGGCGGAGAACTAAAGCGGATGGACCCAAAGACAGTTTCATAAGTTCCTAAGAAGCATTCCAGCCATAACCAACCTGACCTTTCTGGTGGCTTATTCATCAGAATATACTTCTTTTTTTTCAGCAACGAGGAACTGCTCTTCTGACCATTTACATTACATTCTAAATAGGTAGTTCAGCATGGCATATTAGTAGATTATGTGTTTTTTTTGGGTGTTTTTTTATTTTATTGATGAGGTATTTACTCTGCCCATAATGTATAAGCTCCTGTGAGGGTGCTTGTTTTCAATGCTGGACAGCTGTGGTGCTGTCTTGGTCTGGTCCCTCGCCCAGGAATGTTTACCTGTTTCTGCTCAGGTCAGCCGTTTGCAATTTTGGTTGTTAGTAATAGTCTATGTTAGTTTTTTTTGTAATTTTCCATTTTTTTGTCTAGTCTGAAATGAAACCTTAGCCTACTATGTACATCTACTTGGGTGACATGCAGGCTTGTGGGAGAGGATCCCGTTCCATTCAGATTTTTTTCATTTTTGACATCATCCTTTCACCTAAACCCTGTCCTTAGATAGTGCACCTGTGTGCTAGAACACACTCGGACCCTTTAGGAGTGCAGCCAGGTGGGATGGCTGTGTTGTTTGCCCAGCCATTTTGGAATCCAGGGTGGATCAGTTACATGACCGTGGCCTGTCCATTTCTGTGTTGGTTTGTGCCATTACACATACCCAGGTGGACTGTGCCATGTGGTGATAGCTTTCCTGATTTCCTTTATAATTAGGAGGGCTAATTTTCCAATTTTTTCTGTTTAGTGCCTACCACTTTTTCTGGCCTATCTTTTGCTTTCTGTGCAAGCAGTGACTGCGCTCAGGGGCAGGTGTGGTTTTGTTGTGTCAGTATGTAATTGTTTTCTTTAGGAATTTTGTGTAGTGGTCAGGGTTATGGATTGCCCATATTTTTACGTTTTGTTTATTCCAGGCATGTTCTGCCATGGTTAGTACACTTCTCTCATGTATTTTCATGTTGCTTCTTTCCATTAGGAGTATTGGGGCCACCATGTGTCTAGTGTCCCTGCGGGGGGGGGGGGGGCTACTGTGTAATCCGGTGTCGTGGTGTAGTGGTGTGCTAGTATTTCCAGGTGCGTTTCTCTTCTGGTTGTTAGCTTCTGCTAGCCATAATAAGTTCAGTACTATGGGTTAAGATGGTGGATCACTGCAAAAACTGTGCTCCTATATGAGTACGATGGGTAGGTGACGCTAAGTGCTTACTGACGAGTTATACATTCTCATCCGACACACGAAGTGTGCCATCATCATTGTTTGCTTGTTTATTGTTGTTGTACATCCTACCAACATCTAAGGTCATATCAGGACGGGTACCAACTTGTGACAGTGCACACTCATGACAACTTTATAGTGCTGCCCCACTGGGAGATCAGGCCGCATCGTGACCTGATATCCCACTCAGTCACATTATCCTGACACTCAGCTAACCAGTCCTTGCCCTATCCTAATAATGCCGAGCGCAGTATCAATTTTTAAGTCATTGGTCACTCGACCAGGGTTCGAACCCACGGTCTACCAACACGGGAGTCGGACAATCTAAGTCTAACTCATATTTTTAGTCGATCTTTAAGTATTTACTGACAAGTTATACATTCTCCACCAAACACACAAAGCGTGCCTTCATCGTGTTAGTTGACCTTTAAGCGTTCCCTGACAAGTTATACATTCTCCTCACCTGACACACAAAGTGTGCCTTCATCGTGTTAGTTGACCTTTAAACGTTCCCTGACAAGTTATACATTCTCCTCACCTGACACACAAAGTGTGCCTTCATCGTGTTAGTTGACCTTTAAACGTTTTACATACTCCTCACCAAACACACAGGTGTGACCTTGTCCGGCACTTCACTGTTCACTGTTCACACCTCACCATCTCAACTCACGTCATCCTTGTTCACACCCACCCACCCACCCTCCCTCCCTCCTTACCACCTCCCCCACATAACACCACGTATCCAAGCAACCCTCAGGGGACCTCATCACCTTCTACTACCTCCCCCCCCCCTACCTCCCGCGTGCTCCTTTTCGTACAGAAAGATCCTGTATTATCTTGACAGATCAGAGCTCCCAAACACCTCCTCTCTTCCTGCAGGATTATTATCTATCTCCTCGTGTTGACACTTCGCGCCTTAAAGTTGCATACTCCGATGGTTTTGAATTTCTGTATTTTTTTCTGAGGTTAATATATTAGATCGATCACTAGTATCTACTTTACATTAGTTCAAAGTTATTTAGATTTTAAATGGTAAACCGTTTAGATATTTTTAGTGCAAACATGGAAAATTAGTTTTGGCAAGCTTGCCATAGACTTATGCAGTAACAGGTTCTGTTAAATTGACTCAGTATTGCCTTCTACGCAGAAACAAATGCTTAATAAGTGCATCAGTATCTAAGTTAGATATGTCAAATCAAATCTAGATAATTGGTTTGGTTTTGAAAATTTGATATTTCATCGGACTATGTAACTTTGACAGGCAAAGCTGCTGTAATCGGTCATGGCGACTTTATACTATAGTGCTGCCTCACTGGGAAATCCGACCAGCACCATGACCTGATAACCCACTCAGTCACATTATCCTGACACTAAGCTAACCAGTCCTCGCCCTATCCTATTAATGCCGAGCGCCTGGCTAGAAAGTGATAAGTATAAATTTTAAAGCCATTGGTTTGAGTTGACCGAGAATTGAACCCCCGACCTTCCACACATGAGGCCTGCGCTCTACTGCTCTAATAACCAGGGCATTGAATTGTTTATGACTGTCGCCCTGAAATAAAAGTCTACAATTGTTGCTATTGCGAGCATCCCATTTCTCAGCGAAATCGCTGATTTCAGCAAAAACTGAGTTTTCCAAATCAGCAGGTTGGTGGTGTGGGGGGGGGGGGGGGGTCCTGTCTGTAAAAAAAAACCTGTTAATTATGTGTTAGTCTCAGAACAGTTGGAATTTGAAGGCCAAAATATGTCCAAGTATGTGCTAGATTGCACCATTTTAATCGTATACTTTAACAAATTTCTATGGGGGGGGGGGGGGGGGCATGACCCCAGAACCCTCTAGTTTTCCAAGGAGTTTTTTTTAGATTTTTTTCACGGGGACCCTTGCATATCATCGTTTTATGGGAGCAGGATGTAGCTCAGGCAGTAGAGTCTCCACCAGTGAAGGTGTGGGTCATCCGATTGATCCTGCTCAGTGGACACATTTGTAGTTTAGGCTATTTTCCATTCCAACCAGTGGTCCACAACTGGTTCATCAAAGGCTGTGGTATGTGCATTATACTGTCCTGTCTGTGGGAAAGTGCATATAAAAGAATCCTTGCTGCTTATCGGAAAGAGTAGCCTATGTGATGGTAGCGGGTTTCCTCTAAAAAAATATGCCAGAATGATCATATGCTTCACTTCCAATAGCCGATAATAAAAATCAATGTGCTCTATAGGCATCGTTAAATAAAACTTTTTTTCATCATTTTATTATTTCATCTTTGCATATTTCGTGTATATATATTACATAGTTCATGGATAGATGGCTACTGTGCACATTTTATGACAATGTTCAAAAGAAAATTGGATCGTAAATATACATACAAAAATACAGAGAAAAAGATTCCAGTTTGAAATAGCGTGCTAAATTAATTTGTCAAACTCACACAAAATAAACCTAAAATGAGATTCTTTAGGTAATTATGTACCTTCTTGTGTCGCAGTTAATATAAAAATACTCGGTTTTAAAATGAACCTTTTTTAGTGAAAATATAAATGGCTTCAAACTTGGGGTAACTAGTCTTCCTGATCAGTGACTTTTAACCGTCACCGCCCCCTCTGGTGGGAGGTTACCCAACTATTGCTCAGCAGACGACAATCCGAGCCAATTTTCGCGCCGTTTTATCACTGACATCTTGTGTTTGCCTGATGCTGCCCCTGGCGACAGGGTAATTAACTAGACCTGGGCGTCATCGCGATTGACTTGTTTTGTAGCTATTTTGAAGGGATTTTGAACCAGGTGGTGGATATTTTCGTTTTTATTCTCAAGCCATTGTAGATTTCGAGTATTTAGTGCAAATCGCATTTTTAGATTAGACTGGGCTAGATCCAGAAAGAAATCTTTTTTTCCCCGGGGTTATCTGAAAACTGTTTGGCTTTTTTGTTACTCAATATAATATAATATATTATATAATGGATAATACAATATAATATTATTATATAGTATTATATTATTATATTATATTATGCATTGTATTGTATACATATACATACACATATACATATCCATATGCATATATGCATATACATACACATATACATATACACACACATACACATACATATACACATACATATACACATACATATACATATACATATATAGTTGGGCTAGGAGAAAAGGAGAGAGACAAGGAGGTGATGGGCAGGACACATTATTTGCGTCATGGCTAAGCATAATAGAAGCTTACAAGTAAAAGTTGGAAATCGAGGCTGAGAATGACTGCCCGGCATGTGCACCGTGTAGGCAACACCGGGGCAAATACGGGCACGTCAACAATATATTGGACATAATAACAGAAATAATAATGAATAATATTAATCATAACTATTAGGTTAGAGCTCCACCCCTGTTATATATGCATAACAAATTATACATTCTATAATACATATACATATAATACATATACATATAATACATATATATATAATATGGAAGGGAAGGTGAATGGCAGCAGAGGGAGAGGGAGACCAAGAACATCATGGTTTACAAATATTTCACAGTGGACAGGCTTGAATTATTCACAGTCTATCAGAACAGCACAACATCGGGACAAGTGGAGAACCATTGCATCCAACCCTCGACTAGAGGATACATATAATACATATAATACATATAATACACACAATACATACAATGCATACAATACATACAATACATACAATACATACAATACATACAATACATATAATACATATAATACATATAATACATATAATACATATAATACATATACATAAATGTACTTATAATAAAACTTACTTCAAACTAATGTATCGTTGGCTATAATGACGAGCCAGAAACTGCAATTTTAATTTAGTTAAATACAAAAAAGTATAAAAAAGTAACCAAATATTCTAATTCAAAAAGATTTGTGTAAGTGACTTATATCTGCTTTTGGCGTTCAACTAAATTGCTAATTTTGAATATTTTAATTTACTATTGCGCAATATGCTAATAGCAGGTCCCGGTGGTTGGTTCTAGCGACCTCATTTCCACATACTTAGTTAGCTACCCAGATTGCCGAGGGAGGGGGTGGGAGGGTGCCAATCACTCCCTCCTTTTTCACATTGGGAAGAATATTCATATAATTATATACATCATTGCTTTCAAAAAGTTGTGAACTTACCCAGCTATTTGTGACAAAATATAATATTGACGTCATCCATTTTTCTGTACATCATTCCACAAAATCGCTGGCACCAAACATGCAATAACTTATTTTCTATTGCTATGTTTGCTGGCCTGTTATGCTCATTGGATTAAATATGACGATTTCCAGCTGCTCCTCTTTTATTAGTTCTTCAAACTGCCACCAGAGGGAGGATGGGTAGTGGCAATGCTCTATAATACATTTTCCACACTGAGCTGCTACACCTATTTTTAGTTCTACCCATTTCCACCAGAGGGCGGATTGGTAGTGGAAATCCTCTATAATACATTTTTCACACTGGACGTGCTACTCCTATTTTTATTGTTAGTTCTTCCAATTGCCAGAAGAGGGCGGGTTGGGTGGTCGAAATCCTCTATGATACCTTTTCCACAATATGCTGCTAGTACTCAGTTCTTTAGTTCTTCCCACTGCCAGCACAGGGGGGTTCTTCCCACTGCCAGCACAGGGGGGGGGGGGTTCTTTGAGTTTTATGTCATGGCAACATCTAAGGTCATATCAGGATGGATACCGACTTGTGACAGTGTGCAGTCATGGTGACTTTATTATACATTTATAGTGCTGCACCACTGGGAAATCAGGCCGCCGGCACCATGACTCAATATCCCACTCATCTTATCCTGACTCTGAACTAACCAGTCCTTGCCCTATCTTATTAATGCAGAGCGTAAGGCTAGGTAGCGACAAGTATCAATTTTATAAGTCATTCGTTTGACTCGACTGGGCATTGACCTCCCCATCTTCCGCACAGACTGCTGAGTTGCATGATGGAGGCGGATGGGGGGGGGGGGGGGCGGAGGGAGACAGGAGAGATGGTACTGAAGTCAGGGGGGTTGGGGTGGGGGATTGTTTGGTTGATTACCCTGACGTAACACTCCATATTGATGGTGTGTAAGGGTGCGACAATAGGGTGAGGACACGCATTGACTCCCATGTTGAAGTAGACAGGATTGCCCTCCACCCACCCCTCCCCACACATCCCTCCCCACACACCAACCTCCCGCATCCACCTACCTCCCACCTACCCCTCCCCAAACACCCCTCCCTACCTACCCCTCCCCACACACCCCTCCCCACACACCCCTCCCCACACACCAACCTCCCAGATCCACCTACCTGCCACCTACCCCTCTCCCACACCCACCTCCCACCCTCCTACACCCACCTACCCCTCTCCCACACCTACCACCCACCCCTCCCTCCCACACAACCTCCCCCCCCCTCCAACAACACACCTCCCAAACCTACCCCCACCTACCCTTCTCCCCCCCACACCTACCACACACACCTCCCACCTACCCCTCTCCACACACACACCTCCCACACACACCTCCACACACCTCCCACCCCACCCCACCACACACACCTACCCCTCTCCCACACCCACCTCCCACCTACCCCTCTCCCACACCCTCCTCCAACTTTTCAAAACCAAAACGATTATCTCAATTTGATTCTACATATCTAACTTAGATACTGATCTACGTATTATTACTATTAAGCAATTGATGACACAAGGAAATACTGAGTCAATTTAATAGAACCTGTTCCTGCAGAAGCCTATGTTATTTTGATGGGCCTGCCAACATTCATTAATTTTCCATGCATGTTTGGACTTTAAATATCTCCAAAGTTAAGACATTTAAAATAAAAACTGTTTCAAACTGAAGGAAGGTAGATTATTTATAGCAAGCATCTTAATAGATATGATTTCAGTTCAAATATTTCAAAAAGGTAGCCATTTGAACCTAAAGTATGGTAGATTATAACACGAACAATCAGCATAATATTATATAAATTTGATATGATTTCGCTTCAAATACCTCAAATGATCAAGTGTTCGGTTCCTGGTCAAGTCAAAACAACGACTTATATAAAAGTGAAACTTATCGCTACCTAGCCTGGCGCTCTGCATTAACAAGAGAGGGCAAGGACTGGTTAGCTCAGGACAATGTGACTGAATGGGATATCGGGCCATGGTGCCAGCAGCCTGGTCTCCCAGTGGGGCAGCGCTATAATTAGTATAAAGTCGCCATGAGTGCGCACTGTCACAAGTCAGTACCCGTCCTGATATGACCTCAGATGTTGCCATGACGTAAAACTCCAACAACCAACTAACATACAATTAAAAGTATTATACACAAGGTGAAGATCTTTCTGACCTCACACGCTTTAACACACACACACACACACACACACACACACACACACACAAACACAGACACACACACACTCACACACCCACACCCGCAGTTAGTGTCAGTTTCACCCATGAATGCACCCCGATGACTACCGCCGCGATCTCAGCCTCATTACGGCCCATTGAGACGCGCCCTCGTGACGTCATTGTTGCGTCATGCTGACGGCGGGGCGGGCGCATCACAAAAGAGCGCCGGAATGCGCGCATGCGCGCCAGGTCCGAGGCTGCGACGGGGAGCCGGAGGTGGGTGCTGAAACTGAGAGTATGTGCGTGTGTGTGTGTGTGTGTGTGTGTGTGAGGGACAGGGACAGGGAAGAGTATAGCTCTTAAGGCCCAGTCACACCTTACCGGACTGGGGAAACGGCCGAGAACCGGTACTGTATGTTGATGTCCGGTACATGGCCGGTACCCATCCAACGGTGTCTGGTGGTGTCCGGCGGTGTCCGGTACAAGTTTTGAACATGCACAAAACTTCTAGCGGACACGGCTGGACTGACGTGTCAGGTACATGTCCGGTACCCATCCATTGGTGTCTGGTTTGTCCGTTTTGTCCGGTACCCATGCGTTACGTGTCTGGTTCTCGGCCAGTACATGTACGGTACTTGTCCAGTCACCCGGTGGCAATTGACCCAATTCCGCTCCATTTCGATACATTTTGTGTAACGGAGAGCACCGGACTAGAAAATTGTCCAGTGGTCTCCAGTACTCGGTCCGGTATGGCGTGACAGGCGCTTAAGTAACATGGTAAAAGGTTTGGAAACTTGAGAAGCTGTCCATAATATTAATAAATACAAAAAAAATTCAGCATTGATGCACCGGTGTTGTGTGTTGCGATGCTACCTTATAATTATATAGTCCAGTGTAGATATTAAACAGATAGGAGCCTTCTCTATATATCATATGCTACTGTGCCTACATCGCCAGTTCGCGACCAAAAATCCCACTGTTCACCGTTGGTCGCCAACTGGTCACCAAGCTATGAAAATGGTCAGCAACCATTTTGGTCGCAATGAGGTTTTTTTTATGCAGCAGCTGCAACCTCCTTGCTACCAAAATAATCGGACCAGACGGGATGGGTGACTGAGTTAGAGCGTCCGTCTCCCGTCTTGGTAGATCGTGGGGTCGTGGTTTCGAACCCTAGTCGAGTCAAACCAATGACTTAAAAATTGATACTTGTCGCTTCCTAGCCTGGCGCTCGGAATTATTAGGATAGGCAAGGGCTGGTTGGCTCAGTGTGAGGATAATGGGACTGAGTTGGATATCAGGTCATGGTGCTGTTGGCCTGGTCTTCCAGTGGGGCAGCACTATAAAGTCACCATGAGTGCGCACTATCACAAGTCGGTACCCGTCCTGATATGACCTTAGATGTTGCTAGGATGTAAAACAACAAAACAAACAAACAAAACCAAAAGTACTTTTTTTAGTGACACCTCTAAAGCGCATTGTTTTTCATCATCGGCTATTATTATGGTGGTGTAATAGATAATTAAAGTCTTTCCCCTGTCGCAGACTGATAAAACTAAACTTTACTGGAATGCAGTCTCTTTTAGTTTAATATCAATCCGCGATAGGTGTAAGCAAAAAGCTTGTTTTATTTAACGACACCTCTAGAGCACATTGATTGTTATCATCGGCAATTGCATGTCAAAGATATGGTCATTCTGATATATTTCTTTTTGGGGAAACCCGCTCACGCCACATAGGCTACTCTTTCCAATAAGCAGCAAGGGGTCTTTTATATGCACTTCCCCCACAGACAGGACAGCACATATCGCAGCCTTTGATGAACCAGTTATGGACCACTGGTTGGAACAGAAAATAGCCCAAACTGCAAATGTGTCCACTGAGCAGGGTCGGATGATCCAAACCTTCACAAGTGGACACTCTACTGCCTCAGCTACGCCCGGCTCCCAAAATACGTGGAGGTCAGCGACCATTGATGACCACTTTTGAACCATTTTGCGACCACCCAATTTTTATGGTTCCAAAGTGGTCACAAGCATAGAGTGACTGGGGTATTATTACATAACAAACCGGATACTCCCCCGGCAACCAGAACCGGCAACCATGACCCAGTTCTGTCGCTGCTTCTGAGCAGGGTCAATTTAATTTCCCCTGCATTGATTGGTGGTTCCAGGATGTTATACAGTAAAACCTCTCTAAATCGACCGACCATGGGACCGACTTTAAATGGTCCATTTAGGGAGGTGGTCCGGTTCGGGAATTTTTTTAAATCATTAAAATTGTATTGGCGATCGTTTGGGACCGAAATAAAGCGATCGTTATAGGGGAGTGGTCGATCTGTGGAGGTGATCAGTTAGAGAGGTTTTACTGTAATTAACATCGGACCAATGGGGATTCCCGTAGTGTGCCTAGCATTACATAGAGGGCGCTACTGGGTGCTAATCTACATAGGCCTGATTGCCTCATCAATATTCGGTTAATAACGACTCATCAATATTGACTTGAAATCACAGTTTGTACAGAGTTTGTCATGTGTATGGGTGGACACACATACACACACGCGCACACACATACTGACAAACACACCCACTCACTCCCCCTCCCCCCACCACCACCCTACACTCTTAATCCTCATTTCGCCTTTCCTAACTTTCTATGAATAGTCCCTCCCTATCCCCTTTCCTTCCTCCGTGGGATTTGAACCCATGGATTCGAATTCTGTGCGAGTCAAAGCAATGACTTACAAAATTGATACTTGTCACCACCTAGCCTGGAGCTCAGCATGATTATGATAAGGCAAAGATTGGTTGGCTCAGTATCAGGATATTGCCACTCAGTGGGATATTGGGTCATGGTGCTGGCGGCCTGCATTACTAGTGGGACAGCGCTATAAAGTCACCATGAGTGTACACTGTTTCAATTCGGTACCCGTCCTGATATGACCATAGCGGTGTTGCTAGGATGGAAAACCCAAATAATAAAACGTGAAACCTCAACCATTCACGGACACAGTGCATTGGGAGAAGCCTTATTGATGAGTGATCTACTTGATTGAGATTATGACCCTAGATGTTGCTAGAATGTAAAACAACAAACAAACCCTTTCCGTTCCTTCCTTCCTCCATCCACCCCCGGTTTCCCGTTCAGTGTGCTGGTAGCAGAGTTCATTCATCGTGCTGGGCGCTGATTACCGGAGTTTCAGTTGTTATCTAGACTGGGCGCTGATTACTGGAGTTTCATTTGTTATCTAGACTGGGCGCTGATTACCGGAGTTTTAGGTGTTATCTAGACTGGGCGCTGATTACCAGAGTTTCATTTGTTATCTAGACTGGGTGCTGATTATCGGAGTTTCAGTTGTTATCTAGACTGGGCGCTGATTACCGGAGTTTTAGGTGTTATCTAGACTGGGCATGATTACCGGAGTTTCAGTTGTTATCTAGACTGGGTGCTGATTACCGGAGTTTCATTTGTTATCTAGACTGGGCGCTGACTACCAGAGTTTCATTTGTTATCTAGACTGGGTGCTGATTATCGGAGTTTCAGGTGTTATCTAGACTGGGCGCTGATTACCAGAGTTTCATTTGTTATCTAGACTGGGTGCTGATTATCGGAGTTTCAGGTGTTATCTAGACTGGGTGCTGATTACCGGAGTTTAAGTTATCTAGACTGGGTGCTGATTACCTGAGTTTCAGTTATCTAGACTGGGTGCTGATTACCAGAGTTTCAGATGTTATCTGGACTGGGTGCTGATTACCGGAGTTTCAGGTGTTATCTGGACTGGGTGCTGATTACCGGAGTTTCAGGTGTTATCTGGACTGCGCAATGATTACAGACATTACGACAACCTGCGTCTCCTGCCCGGGTTGCCATGGTGTCAAGACCTCTTTATCTGCCGATGCACAATTATCGACGCCATTGTGTGCCATTTACTCTCTATGTAAGGGGGCCATCCTAAGTTTTCACCATTTTCAATATGCATTTAGTATAAAGATGCTATGGACAGTATAAATACAGCCTCAATAAAAATTTAAAAAAGAAAGAAAAAAAAAGAACTACTTTTCGAAACACCCCTACCGCCCTTTTTGGTAGATCGTGGGATTCTAATCCATGGGTTCGAACCCTGATCGAGTCAAACAAATTGATAGTTGTCTCTTCCTAGCCAGACTTTCCTCACCGCTCTATCGATTCGGCCACCGCTTCCAGTAGGAGGGGGAGGGGGTGGGGTGGAGAGGGGGTGGGGGTATGTCAGCTGGTCCGGGTCTTGTTTTGTTTAGTTGTAACCTGAAGTCAATTCAGTTGACTGCACGTGTGTTGTTAGTATGTGAGGGTGGGAGGGGGTGATGCAGGCGTGTGTGTGTGTGGGTGGTGGTGATGGTAATGTTTGACGGTTAGGGGGGGGGGGGTGATGGTGGTAGTGTTTGGCGGGGGGGTGTCTGTGGGGATGATGGTTGCATGTGTGGGTGAGGGGTGATGGTGGTGGGAGTGTTTGACGGGTGTGTGTGCGTGGCAGGGGGTGTCTGTGTGGGGTGATGGTTGCATGTGTGGGTGGGAGGTGATGGTGTTGGCAGTGTTTGACGGGTGTGTGTGGGTGGCGGAGGGTGTGTCTGTGTGGGGTGATGGTTGCATGTGTGGGTGGGAGGGTGATGTGTTGGATGGTGTTTTGATGAGTGTGTGTGGGTGGCGGGGGGGGCTGCCTGTGTGGGGTGAAGGTTGATGTGTGGGTGGGAGGTGATGGTGGTGGCAGTGTTTGATGTGTGCGTGTTGGGTGGGTCTCCGGGGGGCTGTCTGTGTGGGGGTGATGGTGGCATGTGTGGCTGGGAGGTGATGTGGTGGCAGTGTGAGGTGAGGCGTGTGTGTGGGTGGCGGAGGGTGTGTATGTGTGGGGGTGGTGGTTGCATGTGTGTGTGGGGGGTGATGGTGGCAGTGTTTAACAGGTGTGTGGGTGCCATAGGGTGTGTCTGTGGGGGTGATGGTTGCATGTGTGGGTGGGAGGTGATGGGTGTGTGCGCGTGGCGGGGTGTGTGTCTGTGTGGGAGTGATGGTTGTGGGTGGGGGGTGTGTCTGTCTGAGGGTGATGGTGGCATGTGTGGGTGGGAGGTGATGGTGGTGGATGTGTTTGACGGGTGTGTGTGCATGGCGGGGGGTGTCTGTGTGGGGATGATGGTTGCATGTGTGGGTGGGGGAGTGATGGTGGTGGCAGTGTTTGACGAGTGTGTGTGGTTGGCAGAGGGTGTGTCTGTGTGGGGGTGATGGTTGCATGTGGGGGTGGGTGGGTTGGTTGGTTGTTGGAGTTTTACGTCCTGGCAACATCTAAGGTCATATCAGGACGGTTGTGTGGGTGGGAGGTGATGGTGGTGGCAGTGTTTGATGGGTGTGTCTGGGTGGCAGAGGGTGTGTCTGTGTGGGGTGATGGTTGTGTGTGGGAAGTGATGGTGGTGGATGCGTTTGACGGGAGTGTGTGGGTGGCGGATTGGGGTAGGTGTGGGTGGGTGGAGGTGATGGTGGTTGAGTTTGACTGGTGTGTCTGGTTTGCCGGGTGTTTGTAGGGGGTGGGGGTGAATGGTTAGCGTCTGCGGGTGGGAAGTGATGGTGGATGGAAGCGTTTGACGGGAGTGTGTGGGTGGCGGTGTGGGGAGTTGATGGTGTGGGTGTGAGTGTTTGACGGGTGGGGGGATGGGGGTAGGTGTGTGTGGGGGGAGGTGATGGTGGCAGCATTTGGCGGGTGTGTGGGGTAGGTGTATGCGGGTGACAGGGTGTGTGTCTGTGTGGGAGTGATGGTGGCGTGTGGGTGGGGGTGATGGTACTGTGTGTGTGGGAGGTGGTGATGGTGGCAGTGTTTGACGGGTGTGTGGGGGTAGCGGGGTGTGTGTGTGGGGGGGGGGGGTGATGGTGTGAGTGGTAGTGGGTGGAAGGTTGTGATGGTGGCAGCGTTTGGTTGGTGGGTGGGGGTGGCTGTGTGTGTGTGGGAGTGATGGTGGCATGGGGGGATGGTTGTTTGTTTTTGGGGAGTTTTCAGTCGCATCGTTGCGCTGAAGGCTGCAAATCTGCAGCACTGAATGGGCACCGCTGAAAGCGGTCCCATGTGGTCAGGATGTGGCTTCTGATGGGTAGTCGTCAGAGAAATTGGCGGGGGAGTGGGGCGGTGGAAGGAAAAAGGCAGCCTAAGAGCCCAACCACAGTCCTCTGAGAGGGCTGGGGGAGGCTAGGTGGTTGGTGTAGTTTTATGCCCCAGTAAGACCCTAGGCCATACCAGGACTTGCACCGACTTGTGACAGTGTGCACTCATGGTGACTTTATAGTGCTGCCCCATTGGGAAATCAGGCCGCCGGCACCATGACCTGATGTTCCACACAGTCACATTATCCTGACACAGTGCTCCCAGTCCCTGTCCTTACCTCATAACGCCAAGCGCCGAGTAGCAACAGATACCTATTTTATAAGTCATTGGTTTGACTCGACCAGGATCCAAACTTCAGTCCCTCCAGATTCACCGGTATGCACAGTAAGTCCGGCCAAGGCCAGAGGAAGAAGTGAAGTGAGGATGGGATTAGTTAGGCAGTGGGTGGGGTTACCTGTTAGTTGTTAGTGAAAATTAGTGGTTAGTTGGTAGTGGTGTCAAGTCAGCTATGGCGATGAGGTGGGGCCTGCTAGTCCTCGGTGTCATGGTCTGGGCAACCGACAGTGTTGATGATATCTGCGTTCTGGCGGTACAAGTGAGCAAGTACGTTCCAGGATGACTTGGAAATCCGGGGAATGGTGGTGATGGTGGTGATGGTGGCAGTGTTTGGCGGGTGTGTGGGGGTGGCTATGTGTGTGTGTGTGTGGCTGTGTGTGATAGTGGCAGTGTTTGGCGGGTGTGTGGGGGTGGCTATGTGTGTGTGTGTGGCTGTGTGTGTGTGTGATAGTTGCTTGGGGGGATGGTGGTGATGGTGGCAGTGTTTGGCGGGTGTGTGGGATGCCGCTGTGTGTGTGGGGGTGATGGTGGTGTGGGGGGATGGTGGCAGTGTTTGGCGGGTGTGGGGGGTGGAAATGTGGGTACGGGTAAGAGTATGTGGCAGGTCGGCAGTCCCGCCCACACACACACCTTAATCTTACTTAATAGCGCCCCCCCCCCCCACTCACCACCTATTGGGCTCTTAGCTGCCTTTTTCCTTCCTACCCACTCCCCCTCCAATTTCTCTGACCACTATCCATTGGAAGCCAACTCCCGACCACATGGGACCTCTTTTAGTTTTAGCGGAGCCCATACAGTGCTGCAGATTTGCAGCCTTCAACACGCCAATGTGACTGAAAACTCCCCCAAAACAAAAACAAACACGCCACATATATTCTCTCCTGCACATTTCTCCTCTCTGACATTTGTTGCACTAACAATGAATAGAAAGAAATAAGCAACTCTCACCCTCCCGCATCGCTAGACGGGTTTTCAATTAACCTTTTGTTCCCTAATTAAAACTGTATCCAAAGCTGTGCATCATTTATTTACAAAGCACCGAGTTAATAATAACAATATCATAATAACAGTCCTGATATGACTTTTTTATTTTTATTTTTATTTTTATATTTTTATTTTTTTATTGAGGCTGTATTTATACTGTCCATAGCATATAAGCCTGGGTATTCAGGCTTGTTTTCAATGCTGGCCAGCTGTAGTGTTGGTGTTGTCTTATCACACATAGCTGCTGATCAAGGTATTTGATTGCCTGTATTTTCAGTAGCAGATAGATGTTGGTTGGTCGGTTAGTACTATAGTAGTCTATGTTTAATTTTTTGTTGATTTTCTTGCATATATGTGCTTTATTTTTTCTACTCTTTTTTTCTAGACTAGCCTACTCCTATTTACATATCATAGGCTTGTACGCAGCTGTGAGGTGTGTTATCTGGGTGCTTTTGGTATGGTTACCTTCCATTGGGCGTCTCGCTGGTGGGCCGTGACATGTATCACCTGCCCCTTTGCGGTGCAGCTTAGTTGGGGGTTCCTAACCTTATTTTGCACAGATATTTTTTTGTTTTAGATGTTGCTAGGACATAAAAACATCATAATAACCTTCACTCTTACTAACAATAAAAACTCATTTGTACATCCCAGTTTAAAGCTGCATAGTCCGATGATTTTGAGTTTCAGTCCTTTTCTAAGATAAATGTATTACGTTGATCGTTATAATCTACCTTGCTTTAGTTTGAAGTAACTTTTATTTTAAGTGGCTAACTTTTGAGGTATTGGAAGTGCAAGCATACAGAATTAATTGTGGCAAGCACACCAAAACTGTGAAACCATGGGCTTCTGCGGTAACAGGTTTGATTAAATTCCTCACCTAAAAACATACAAAAAATATCTGTGCAAAATAAGGCTAGGAACCCCCAACTAAGCTGCACCGCAAAGGGGCAGGTGATACATGTCACGGCCCACCAGCGAGACGCCCAATGGAAGGTAACCATACCAAAAGCACCCAGATAACACACCTCACAGCTGCGTACAAGCCTATGATATGTAAATAGGAGTAGGCTAGTCTAGAAATAAGAGTAGAAAAAATAAAGCACATATATGCCAAGAAAATCCAAAAAGATTAACATAGACTACTATAGTACTAACCAGACCAACCAACTATCTATCTGCTACTGAAATACAGGCAATCAAATACCTTATCAGCAGCTACTGTGTGATAAGACAACACCAACACTACAGCTGGCCAGCATTGAAAACAAGCCTGAATACCCAGGCTTATATGCTATGGACAGTATAAATACAGCCTCAATAAAAATAAAAAAAAATTAAAAAAAAAAAAAAATTGGCTCAGTATTCCATTCTATGTGGTGACAAATATTTGATAAGTGCACCAATATTTAAGCTACGTGTGTCAAATCAAATCTAGATCACTGTTTTGGTTTTGAAAATTTGTTGTTTTCATCAGACTATGCAGCTTTAAGAAGAGAAAAAAAAAGACGCATGAAGTGCATTTATTTACCCTAACTTCTGCGCTCTAAGATGAAGCTGCGACTGGGCGTGCTGGGTCGCAGTCCTTCTGAAGGGACCAGTGGAACTAGGAACAACCATATTTATGCTGCGTTTATATCGTCCTGGTGAATATGGTGAACTTCCCGCTTACTGCCGGTGAACATGACCATGTAAACTGAGAGCGTTCATTTGACAATTCACGGTAAACAACGACAATATGGACTCCAGAAGGCTTTTAACTTTTTTACTATGGTGTAACCATTATATTAACACAGAATATAAGTTCAGATACATAGATTTAATCAAATATGACTGAACAAATTAATTTTAAGCAAGGTTTTTGCAGTCTATGATAAAATAATTGAATGTTTCAGGCTGGGTGATAATAGATGCAAACTACAATACATGCGTAAATAACATGTAAACTGCACGTTTTTGGTAGATATCATCCACTACCATAATATGCACCATGTATGACCACACTTCATGGACAATGGTTTCATTACAAACATATTTTTCTCAATTTATTATGGAACCTTACCATGCAACTTTTCTCCATTCGCTGCCATTTTCTCACAAGTGGTGAATAACGAGCCGCTTAAAAAATCTCCAGTTCACAGGTGGTGTTCACCAGTTGTGAAGTCAACTGAACGCAATTCACCAGTTGTGAAGTGGGAAACACCATATTCACCAGTTCATATGAACGCAGCATAAGACCACGTGTATTCCCCGCCTACCCCATTATCTCATTACAAGTTGAAAGCTGAAGCTGCGACCCGGCGTGCTGGGTCGCAGCTTCAGTCCTACCCGAGGGACCAGCGGAACTCGATATGGCAGTATTACAACCGCGCGTTTCAAGATGGCGGCCACAACGGTTGACCCTCCCCCTCCTTATAGTATTAACAACTTATTATAGTGCTTAGCCCTCTCTTGTCTCCCCCCCCCCCCCCTACACACACACACACTTCCCCAGCCCCCAATTGTCCGCATTCCCTGATTCAGTAATATCGCAAGGAAGAACTCACCTCTACAATACCTGCTTCTTCCCCCATCCCCACCCTAACTGCCCATTCTGCCCACCCTAACTGCCCATTTCTCTCCCCCGACCTTCTGACTTCACAGCCCCCCTTCCTCATTCCCCTCTCTGTCCCACCAGTTCCTACCCCTCTCCATTCCCTCCTCTTCTGCTCCCCGTCCCCTTCCCTTCCCTTCCCTCCCCCCCCCCCTTCCCTCTCCATCCCTTCCCTTCCCCCCCCTTCCCTCCCCCCCTCCCTCCCTTCTCCTCCCCCTTCCCCTCTCTCCTCCCTTCACATGGTCTCCCTCCTGACTCCCCATCCTCCCCCCTCGCCCACTCTCTTTCGCACTCCCCATCTCACTCCCCCTTCTCCCCTCTCCATTCCCCTCTTCCTCTCCCGTTCTCCCCCTCTCTCTCCTTCGCTCTCCCCTACACCCCCCCTTGCCCCTCTCCCCTCTCCTTCCTTCCCCCATCGACCCCCCTCACGACTCCTCATCTCCCCTCTCTTCCCTCTCGTCTCATCCGTTCCTCCCCTCCCAATCCCCCTCTCCCTCCCACTCCTCCCCCATCTCCTCCTCCCTTCCGCACTACCACACCACCACAACTACCCCAACGCATCGTTCATTTTCCACTGCTTGCATTGTTTTCCTGTTTAATCTACATCGAACCCACCTCCAGCACCCCCCCCCCCCCCTTATCCGCATTCTCACCGCGTCTTCACTCGCAGCCCATCAACCCCATCCAACTAAATACAAAAAATCCCCGTCGTGTCGCATGGGGCAGCTGTTGTGACGTCATAGCGTGCGAGGTGTGACGTCACCCTGAGTAGTAATTAGTGCTCATTGAATATGTGTGTGTGTGTAGGGTGGGTGGGTGGGGATTAAAAGCATCCCGGGCGTTAAAACAAAGCGTCCCGGTTGGTGGCGCTGCGTAGAGCATATGTGCGGTGGGGTGGGGGGTTCGATGATGTGGTGCCGATGTCACGTGGTGTGTTTAAAGCGGCCAATCTGAGGGAGGCCTCCAATTCGAATAAACAAACACAATGCACTGGGCACTCACCCACTGGCTGAGTCGGTTGGTTGGTTGGCTGGTTGCTGGAGTTTTACATCCTGGCAACATCTAAAGTCATATAGGGACCGGTACGGACTTGTGACAGTGCAAACTCATGGCGACTTTATAGTGCAGCCCCACTTGGAAATCAGGCTGTTGGCACCATGACCCGATATCCCACTCAGTCACATTATCCTGACACTGTGCCAACCAGTGCTCGCTCCATCCTATTAATGCCGAGTGCCAGGCTAGGAAGTGACAAGTATAAATTTAATGTAATTGGTTTGACTCGACTGGGAACCGAACCGCTGATCTCCCGCAACATGAGGCCCGGCGCTGTACCGATTCAGCCACCGCGCCCCGTAGCTGGGTCGAGGTGGCGTCAATAAGATTCACCTCCAGTAAAGCGTGAATAGCGACCATGCTTAAATCTGTGTAGTCTGATGAAAACATCAAATTGTCAAAATCAAAGCAATTATCTAGATTTAATTCTACATATCTAACTTAGACACTGGTGCACTTATTAAACACTTGTCACCACATAGAAGGGAACACTGAGGGAATTTAACAGAACCTGTTACTGCAGAAGCCTATGGTGTCAGAATTTTGGCGTGCTTGCCAAAACTAATTTTGCATGTTTGCACTTCAAGTATCTCAAAGTTAGCCATTTAAAATCAAAGTTACTTCAAACTAGAGTAAGGTCAATTATAGCAATAAACATAATATATTTTTCTCAGAAAATGACAAGAAACTCAAAACCATCGGACTATCCAACTTTAAATCGGAGCAACAACTGTTGATGAACTGGGGGGTACAACAATCAGGGATGAAAAATCTCCGCGATTCCGCGGATTTCCGGGATTTGTCAATCCCACAGCACCATCACCCTATACTAATATGTGGTGCAGACGCCACAGCACTATCAGTGTACACTACTAATACATGCTTCAAACGGTGCAGTACCCTCAACGTATACCAATATGTATGAACCCCGACTTCCGGGAATTTTCCGCTATTCCCTGACAATGCTAAACCTATGGGAGAATATCAGCATTTCCGCTTTTTTCCCAGAGACACTTTCATCCCTGAACAATACAAAATGGCTTAACTTGATGTATAGAAGAAATAACTCATATGAAGTCCATTTGAAATAACTAATTCAAATTTCCATTACACAAACTGATATTTGATTTGGTTTAAACTAATAATAGCTAAGATAAATCCACTGCCGGCTATATTAGAACCAACAATTCCGCCATGTTTGGTCACCAGGAAACCTGTGGTTGTTGGTGCAAAGGTACATGGTCTATAATGAAGGATAGGTCCCTGTGGTTGGTTCTAGCAGCCTCATTTCCACATACTTAGTTAGCTACCCAGATTGCACCAACTCCCAACTCCCTGCTATAATACCCCAGACGCACACCATTACCCGCCCTGTTCCCCCTCTCTCCCCCCCCCCCCCCTTCCTCCCTTCCCCCTTCGTCCTTCTCCCCTCTTTCCCTCCCCCTCTCCCTCCCCATCCCCCCTCTCTCCTCCCACCCCTTCTTTCCTCCCTCTCCTGGACCCAACCAGACAAGACAAGACCAAACAAGACAAGGACACACAAGACCAGACAAGACAAGACCAGGCCAGGCAAGACCAGTCAATACCAGGCAAGACCAGACAAGACCAGACAAGACCAGACAAGACCAGACAAGACCAGACTGGACCAGACAAGAACAGACAAGAACAGACAAGACCAGACAAGACCAGACAAGACCAGACAAGACAAGACAAGACAAGACCAGACAAGACAAGACCCGACAAGACCCGACAAGTCCCGATCTGCCACTCACACAACTCGCGCCAGACCCTCACTAAACGAGCAGGAAATTGTCTCCACCAGGGGGCGCGGTGGGAGATGGTCAGGGGAGGGGTGTATTGTAGTACCCCCCCCCCCCCCCCGAGGGCATAATCAGATCACATGACACCCTGAACTCCACCAGGTGGCGCCACGCGACTGTCACGTGATTGCTGTTAGAGGGCTTGTATTGGACAGGGCTTGGGGTATGGGTCCAGAGGGCCCGTGGGCGGTAGGGGGGGGGGGGATATGGAGGGGGGGTCTATGGTCTCTGGAGAAATCTATATTTTAATGAATGAATGCTTTTATTATTGCAACTTCCATGGATATGATGCTCCAAAGGATTCTATTTATAATTTGTTATAATATAAATAATTACAAGTACTTCTGTATATCTATCTCCAATTCACTGCTTTCCATTATTTATATATATAGGTGTCTATTATTATTTTATATCTATATATATTTCTAGAAGTGTGTATGAAAATATATGTGATGATATTATGCAAGTATAAAGATATGTAACTGTAAGGGATTATTACTTATTATTATTATTGTTATCCTCCGTAAGACGACACTGTACCGGTGGTGCCATCTTGGCCCACCTCACCTCCCCCCGATGTTGACCAGTGTCAGTCGCACCAGACGATTAAATGGAAATATATCTTATATATATGGAAATATATATCTTATATATATATGGAAATATTTATCTTATATGGAAATATATATCTTATATGGAAATACATGTATATATATACGGAAATATATATCTTATATATGGATACATCTTATATATGGATATATATATGGAAATATATATATATGGAAATATATATAGTATATATGGAAATATATATGTACCAGGCGGGCTGGCCGAATGAGTTAGAGCGTCCGTCCCCCGTGTTGGTAGATCATGGGGTCGTGGGTTCAAACCCTGGTCGAGTCAAACCAATGACTTAAAAATTGATACTTGTTACTTCCTAGCCTGGTGCTCGGCATTAGTAGGATAGGGCAAGGACTGGTTGGCTCAGTGTCAGGATAATGTGATTGAGTGGCCTGGTCTTCCAGTGGGGCATCACTATGAAGTAGCAATGAGTGCGCACTGTCACAAGTCGGTACCCATCCTGATATGACATTAGATGTTGTTAGGATGCAAAACAACAACAAATGAACAACCTGTAATATAGATGAAAATATATATATTATATATAATGAGGGAGGTGACTATATGGACTAATAATTCATATGTGGTTAACCCTAGATGGTGGCCCCACTGTAGCAGAATACAGAACTAGACTATTAACTGATCCCACTCTCACGCCATCTTGATTCAAAAACGAGGTTAGTTACACAACTGATCTCAGCAGAGCTTTAGCAAGTTCATGGTTTACCATTGTGTGTCTGGATACAAAATTGGATGAGTTATTTGAATAACAATTTCCAAAAGAAAAAACTAAGAATACACACACACACAAAGTACAGCTTGTTTTATTTAATGACACCTCTAGAGCACATAGATTTTAATCTGGGGCTATTCGATGTCAAACATATGGGCCTTTTTACCAGCTTCCGCCACATAGGCTAGTCTTTCCGATAAGCAGCAAGAGGTCTTTTATATACACTTTCCCACAGACAGGACAGCACATACCACAGCCTTTGATGAACCAGTTGTGGACCACTCGTTGGAATGGAAAATAGCCCAAACTGCAAATGGGTCCACTGAGCAGGATCAACAGGATGACCAACACCTTCACAGGTGGACATGTTACTGCCTGAGCTACGTCCGGCTGCAGGGTACACAGAAAGAAAGGTTCCTCTGTTATATATGTGAGGAAAAGGCAGCATGAGTTTTCCACTTGCAATCATCTACTGATCACCAAAAACAATTCATGGCAAATTGTGCCAAACCCAAGGGTTTGTGTGTTCGAACCCTGGTCGAGTCAAAGCAACGGCTATAAAATTGATACTTGTCGCTTCCTAGCCAGGCACCTGGCATTATTAGGGTAGGGCAAGGACTGGTTGGCTCAGTGTCAGGATAATGTGACTGAGTGGGATATCAGGTCATGGTGCTGGCGGCCTGGTCTTCCAGCGGGGCAGCACTATAAATTCACCATGAGTGCACTAACAAGTCAGTACCCGCCCTGATATAACCTTAGTTGTTGCTAGGATGTAAAACAACAACAAATAAGACAACACCAAGCAAATGCCAAATTGTGTGGGAAAATGTGGCCATAATTTCAACTGCAGTGCCCAGTCTGGTTTACTACACATTTAGTGAAATTACTGACGTTGATTGCATTCGGAAGCGAGGCTAGATGCAACCGAAGGCTGGTAGTGTCTATTCCCGTGTTTACACGGGCTAGTTAAAATGCTTCATATAAAACCACTTGTCTAGATCGATTTACATTTGCCGTGTAAACACAACACTGTGGCGTTTTAGGGCTGAATCGATTCATATAAATCGGTATATGTAAACCACCTTGCGAGGTAGTATAGATGAAGCGATACAGCTGGTTCCCGGGAGGCGATAGTGTAAAATAGCGGTGCTCGCTGGCTACAGGCTCAGCTGTAACTATACACTGGTGCCCGCCAGTGTTAGGGACCGATTAGGCCAAAATCTAGTGAATGCCATCATATTTAACAGAATTACATACTCAAATAATGAAATTTCATTAAATTAACCCTAAATTCCAAGCGATATTAACGTAGCCACTACATCGGCATCGTTATTCATATTGTCGGATCGACGAATGTAAACTAAACAAATAGCAGTGCTCGCCGGCTACAGGCTCACCACTAAGGCTGCTGGTTCCCGGCGCCGACACACTTTCAAACTCGGTCCATGTAAACGCGCCACTACATCGCTTCATATAAATCCCTTTGTCTAAATCGGTTTACAATTGCCCGTGTAAACACAGCTTTAGTGAGTGTGAAATCGTGTTAATCGTCACAGAGTACATCTAGAAACTACTAGTAGAATGAGACATGGGTTGGAATGTTTTTCTCTATGACGCATTGTAGTACATGACATAACCAGTTAAGGATCGTGTCATTATGTCAGTTTGAATCGTGTGTCATAATGATTGATTGATCGGTGGTATGGGGTCCCGGAGGTGCGGGTGGGAGTCGGGTTGGCGGTGGGTATGGAGGTGGGGCATGAGGGGTGGGGCATGAGGGTGGGGCATGAGGGGTGGGGCATGAGGAGTGAGGGATGGGGGGGTGTGAGAGGTGGAGTGTGAGGGGTGGGGGTGAGGTGGAGATGGCGAAGAGGGTGGGGAATGAGGTGTGATGTGAGAGGGTGGAGATCAGAGGTGGAGGATGAGGGGTGGGGCTGGGGATGAGGGGTGGGGCTGGTGTGGGGGAAAAGAGTTGGGGATTAGGGATGAGGATGGGGGAAGAGAGGTGGGCGGTGGAGATGAGGGGTGAGATGGTGGGAGTAGCAGTGGGAGATGGGGGGTGGAATGGGGGTGGGGGTGTAGATGAGTGCAGATGGGTATGGGGTGGGATGAGGGGTGGGGGATCGTCGGATGTCGAGTGGAGGATGGGGGGGGAGATGGAGGGTTGAGATGGTGGGAGTAGCAGTGGAGATGAGGGGTGGGGTGGTAGATGGGGGGGTGAGTGGAGATGAGGGTGGAGGTGTAGATGAGGGTGGGGGTGTAGATGAAGTGCAGATGGGTATGGGGTGGAGGATGAGGGGTGGGGGGATACGGTCGGGGATGTCGGGTGGAGGGATGGGGGTGGAGATGAGGGGTGGAGATGAGGGGTGGAGATGGTGGGAGTAGCAGTGGGAGATGAGGGGTGGGGGTTTAGATGAGGGGTGGGGGTGTAGATGAGTGCAGATGGGTATGGGGTGGAGGATGAGGTGTGGGGGATGTCGGGTGGAGGGATGGGGGTGGGGATGAGGTTGTGGGGATTCCGCTACGGGAATACGCTCACCGCTAGGGGAACTGCAACCGGAAATGCATTGACTGATTGGATAAACCGGAAACGGAAGTGGGCTTGCGTAACGAAGGGTGGAGAACAGAAATTGGGCGATTCAAAATGGCGCCGTTCCCCTGTGTTGGTCTGTCATGTCACGTGTCACGTAAACCGGAAGTGGGCTGTTAGCGAATGCTGGCGGCGATGACGTCATGTGTCATGGAGACGGTAGAAACCACTGACAGTGGGGGGTGGGGGGCAGGGGGAGAGAGGAGAGGAGAGGGAGAGGAAGGTGGGTAAGAGGGGGGAGATGGAGGGAGAGGAGGTCTTAGGAAGAGGGGAGGAGCGGGGAGAGTGGGGGAGGGGACAAGCGGAGTGAGGGGATGTGGAGGGAGGGGAGGAGCGGAGGGAGGGGAGGAGCGGAGGGGCGGGAGGGGGAGGGGAGGAGTGGGGGGAGGCGGAGGGAGGGGGGGTAGGAGCAGGGGATGTGGAGGAGCAGTGGGGAGCAGGGGGAGGGGAGGAGCGGGGGAGGGGAGGGAGGGGAACGGAGGGGAGGAGGGGAACGGAGCGGAGGGAGGAGGGAGTATTATTATTAAATTGACTGAGTACGCCCTTCTAATAGTTCTATGCAGCAACAAGTGGAGGCTTCTCGTGCGGAAGGTTGAGAGTTTGAATCCCAGTTGAGTTAAACCACTGATTTATGAAATTGATGCCTGTTGCTACCAAGCCTGGCACTTGGATAGGACAAGGATTGGTTAGTTCAGTGTCAGGATAATGTGACTGAGTGGGGCCATACTAGTATAAAATCGCCATGAGTGTGAACTGTCACTAGGCGGTGCCTCTTCTGATATGACCTTCGATGTTGCTAGAATGTAAAACAATAACAAACAAACATTCCTCATGAGGAACCAACAAAAAACTTGTTTTTATTTAACAATGCCTCTAGAGCACATTGATTTTTATCATCAACTATTGGACGTCAAACATATGGAACCCTCAATAGCCGATGTCTACTTTTTGGGCTGCGGGGTCGATAAACAAATAAACGAACAAATCAAACATATGGTCATTTTCACATATTTCTTTGGAGGAAACCCGCTGCTGCTCTTTCCAATAAGCCGAAAGGAGTCCTTATACATTTATACGCACTTTCCCACGGACAGGTCAGCTTTGATGAACCAGTTGTGGACCACTGGTTTCATGAGAAACAATAACAGGCCTGTAATTTCTCCGGTTTTAACCGAGATCCCGGTTTTAACTGGGATCCCGGTTTTAACTGGGTCCCGGTTTTAACTGGGATCCCGGTTTTAACCGGGATCCCGGTTTTTTTCTGCCTGGTTTTAACCGGGATCCCGGTTTTTTTCTGGCCGCCGTAACCGGAATTCCGTATTTTTAAATTCCGTGTTTTCCCCCTTGCCACCGAAACACGATTTGCATCCCTCTCGCGACTCAGTGGGATGCTGTGTGTTCACACGATAACCTAAAAGAAATGTCAGTTTTTTCCCCCTGCACCCAATCACATAAGACACTTGCGATATATCCCGTCCTGATATGACCTTAGATGTTGCTAGGACGTAAAACAAACAAACAAACACTTACGATATTAATGGCACCCAATCACCCCCACCCCCATCTACTCATATACACAACCCTCCCCCCACCCCCACACCCCCACTGGTCATCTGACTAGCAGTAGTACTAGCAGTAGCAGTCGTTCAAAACAAATACTGGTGAGCTTTACTACTTAGGGGGGGGGGGGGCCCAGACGGGATGGCCGAATGAGTTAGAGCGTCTGTCTCCCGTGCTGGTAGATCGTGGGGTCGTGGGTTCGAGTCCCGGTCGAGTCAAACCAATGACTTTAAAATTGATACTTGTCGCTTCCTAGCCAGGCGCTCGGCATTATTAGGATAGGGCAAGATGGTTGCCTCAGTGTCAGGATAATGTGACTGAGTGGGATACCAGGTGATGGTGCCGGCGGCCTGGTTTCCCAGTGGGACAGCACTATAAAGTTGCCATGAGTGCGCACTGTCACAAGTCGGTACCCGTCCTGACATGACCTTAGATGTTGCTAGGATGTAAAACAACAACAAACAAACACTTAGGGGGGGGGTGGAGAGGTGCATGTGTGTGTGTGTGTGTGGGTAGTTAAATATCCAATTGACCCG
The DNA here is from genome assembly GCA_030323885.1 of Branchipolynoe longqiensis. Lineage (NCBI taxonomy): Eukaryota > Metazoa > Annelida > Polychaeta > Phyllodocida > Polynoidae > Branchipolynoe > Branchipolynoe longqiensis. The sequence continues at coordinate 29,877,260 of CM059202.1, read as the reverse complement.
AGCGAATCGCCCCCAGGGCGGGCCAATGTAAAGAGGGTTAGGGGGGAGGGGTTAATACAAATCAAATAACTTTTAAAATTGTGAAAATCGACTTTTGAATGTAATTATATATTTTTTAAAGTAAACAACAATATGATAGGACATTAAACTCCCAACAACCCACCATATATGTAGTATATAATTTATTATGTGGAGATAATTAACGGCAGCCCCTTAATGTTTCACTCTAACCACCGTAAAGCTGCATAGTCCGATGAAATATCAAATTTTCAAAACCAAATCAATTATCTAGATTTGATATGACATATCGAACTTAGATACTTATGCACTTATTAAGCATTTGTTTCTGCATAGAAGGCAATACTGAGTCAATTTATTTTAACAGAACCTGTTACTGCAGAAGTATGTGGTGTCGAGCTTGCCAAAACTAATTTTCCATGTTTGCACTCAAAATATCTCAAAAGTTTACCATTTAAAATAAAAGTACCTTTAAACTAATGTAAAGTAGATACTAGTGATCGATCTAATATACATTAAAGCTGCATACTCCGATGAAGCATCAAATTTTCAAAATCAAAACAATTATCTAGATTTGATTCTACATATCTAACTTAGATACTGATGCACTTATTAAGTATTTCTTGCCACATAGAAGGGAACACTGAGTCGATTTAATAGAACCTGTTACTGCAGAATCCTATGGTATCAGAGTTTTGGTGTGCTTGCCAAAATTATTTTCACATGTTTGAATTTCAAATATCTCAAAAGTTAACCATTTCAATTAAAAGTTACTTCAAACTAAAGTACGGTAGATCATAATGATCAATTTAATATACTTATCTCAGAAAAAAGTCAGAAACTCAAAACCATCGGACTATGCAACTTTAATACCACACTACATTGTCTGTCCATGAACTGGGTACGCCTCCTCTGCACGTGAGGCGACTGTCACGCTGCTCACTGTCAAACTGCCTCACGAACATCACATGGCACTGAGGCTACCAACAACCAAACAACCAACCAACCAACAAACCATGGAGTGCTGGCATTTTGTAATTCTCGGCGTTTTGTTAGTGTTAGTGAACCAGTCCGAGGGACAGCGCGTTTTTGGCCGACAGGCGTCGCCTTGATGAGGCACGTGACTGCTGGGGAGGCGTGGGGAGGAAAGAGGAGGGGAGGGGAGAGGAGGGAAGCAGAGTTGGGGAGGGAGATGAAGGGAGGGATGGGGAGGGGGAGAGGGAGGAGGGGGAGGGCACAGCGGACAGGTAGGTATGGGGGAGAGGAGGGGTGTGTCTGATTGATTGGTTCGGGATGGTTGTGGACAGGCGTGTGTCAACTGTCAAGTAAAGCTCGACGTACTCTGACAACAAGCTTCCCAGTCGGTCAACTCGCTATAGTGGTTCGTTGGTTGTTTTACGTCCTGGCAACATCTAAGGTCATATCATATCCACCTACGGTCATATTATATTATTAGGATGGGTACCGACTTATGACAGTGAGCATTCATGGCGGTTTTATAGTGCTGCCCCGCAGGGAGACCAGGCAGTCAGAGCCCTGACCTGATATCCCACTCAGTCACATTATCCTGACACTGAGCTAACCAGTCGTTGCCATATCCTAATAATGCCAAAGTGCCAGGCTAGGAAATGACAAGTATAAATTGTGTCCGTCATTGGTTTGACTCGACCGGGAACCGAACTTCCGATATTTAAGTGCATTTCCTGTTTGTTTGTAATTGTAAGCATTAAGCAACTTCTGAATGTAAACCATTTTAAGGGACCAGACAAGATGGCCGAATGAGTTAGCGCATCCATCTCCCATGTTGGTGGATCCTGGGTTCAAACCCTGGTCCAGTCGAACCAATGACATACAAATTTATACTTGTTGCTTCCTAGCCTGGAAATCTGCTGACCAACTGACAGATCCCTGACCAGCTGCCTGCAGCCCAGGCCCACTAACCCTACTTCACACAACCACCCGGCTCACCAGGCTGCTCCAACAACACAGAACAATAGAACATGAAAAGACCATACGGCATGGTCGAATAAGTTAGAGCGTCCGTCTCCTGTGTTAGTAGATCATGGAATCGTGGGTTTGAACCCTGGTTGAGTCAAACGAATCACTTAAAAATTGATACTTGTCACTCCCTAGCCAGGCACTCTGCATTATTAGGATAGGGCAAGGAGCAGTGGAATGAGGAAGACCAATCGTCCGCAATTGAAATTTCTTCTGCTTAAGCAACTAATGTACCAACAAAAAATACTAACCATTAGGCTAACACACTATCCATAACAATTAACATATCATAATAATATTTGTTTAAATATACATTTATACTACACACGCACACATACATACATACACACACATAGATATAGATATATATATCGTTCTCAGAATATATACACAGATGAACCTTGATCCAACGGTCTAATAAGTAATAGGGGGGAGCAGTTGACCGTTAAAGCCGTTTGTCCGTTGCAGCGACGAAATTGTTTTATCTATAGGTGCGATAGTGATAATGTGGAAAAAAGGGGACCAAACACGTAAACAACACGTCACAAGTCGGTACCCGTCCTAATATGACCTTAGATGTTGCTAGGACATAAATGCTTACTCAAGTAACAGCGGGAGTTTTAAACATTCGGACCAGATATTCACTCTAGTGGATTGTGCCCGTTGGATCCGGAATCCGTTGCATCGGTGTCCGTTGGATCGAGGTTCATCTGTATATATATATATCGGGGGATAAAAAAAAGACAGACAGGAAGTCGAAAAGCATCTCGACGACTTTCTGGGGCGGCTTTAATGCGGGTCACACTGCATAATGGAAATCTCCTGGTCCCCGTGCCTGCCTGTTCATTTGTCACGTGATAATCATACCCTACGCGTGACGTAACGTCACCAGACGAGTGTTTGTCACGCGGTAATTCCCACCTTCGCCGCTAGGTGCGAGCATAATTTAAAACTCAACTCCCAACGCCCCTTTCTCCCAACTCTTCCACTCTTAGTCTTACCATTCTCTCCCCTTTCCCCCTCATTCTTCCCCTTCTCCCTTTCATTTCCCCCTCTTTAAAGCTGCATAGTCCGATGAAATATCAAATTTTCAAAACCAAACCAATTATCTAGATTTGATTTGACAGATCTGACTTAGATACTGATGCACTTAGTAAGCATTTGTTTCTGCGTAGAATGCAATACCGAGTTAATTTAACAGAACCTGTTACTGCAGAAGTCCATGGTGTCAGAGTTTTGGCAAGCTTGCCAAAACTAATTTTCCATGTTTGCACTTAAAAATATCTCAAAAGTTTACCATTTAAAATAAAAGTAACTTTGAACTAATGTAAAGTAGATATTAGTGATCGATCTAATATATTTATCTCAGAAAAAAATACAGAAATTCAAAACCATCGGACTATGCATCTTTAACCCATCTTGCTTCACCCTTCTTCGCCTTCTCCTTCTGTCTATCTTCCTTCCACCCCCGTCATCCCACCTCCCTCTTCGTTCCCTTTCTAATTCTCGTCCTCCTCCTCCCCTTCATCCTTCGCCTCCCCCATATCTTACTCCTCCTTCTTCCCCTCCTTCCCATGACTTCAGAAACGTCACTTATCTCACGTCGGTCATCTGACTTCTCCTCTCCTCTCCTTTCTTCCTTATTTCCCCCCTTCTTCCTTATTTCCCCCCTTCTTCCTTATTTCCCCCTTCTTCCTACCCCCCCCCACCCCCCCCACCCCCCCATTTCCCCCCCTTCTTCCTCCCCTTCCCCGCCCCCATCTCCTTCCTCGCCTTCCCCCACCACCATCTCATTCTCCCCCTTCTCTTTCCCCTTCCCCAGCGTTCCCCGCTTCCCTAGCCTCCCCCCTTCCCAGCTCACCTTCCCCCTCTTCCCCAGCCTGCCCCCATCCCTATCTCCTTCCCCTTCCATTCCTCCCCACCCCCCCCCCCCCTTCCACAGACCTTCCCCCGCCTTCCCTAGCCTTTCCCCCAATTTCCCATCCTCTTCCTCTCCTTATCCATCTCCCCCCTTCCCCTTCCCTTCCCCCCCCCCCCCTCCGTCCCCTCCTTTCCCGTCCCTCTCCCCGTCTACCTCCCCTGACCTTCTCCATCTCCTTAAAGCTGCATAGTCCGATGAAATATCAAATTTTCAAAACAAAACCAATTATCTAGATTAGATTCTACATATCTAACTTAGATAACGATGCACTTATTAAGCATTTGTTTCTGCGTAGAAGCCAATACTGAGTCAATTTAACAGAACCTGTTACTGCAGAAGTCTATGGTGTCAGAGTTTTGGCAAGATTGACAAAACTAATTTTCCATGTTTGCACTTACAAATATCTCAAAAGTTTACCATTTAAAATAAAAGTAACTTTGAACTAATGTCAAGTAGATACTAGTGATCGATCTAATATATTTTTCTCAGAAAAAATACCAAAATTCAAAACCATCGGACTATGCAACTTTAACCCCATCCCCTAACCTTCTCCAGCTCCTTAACCCCCACCCCCACCCCCCACCCCCCACCACCCACCACCCACCACCCACCACGGCCATCCCTGTCCCACTTCCCCCATCCACCCATGGTCCAACCTCGGTGATTGACAAGCCCGGTCAGGTCCAAGCCTGGCTTTAGTTCGTCGAACCGCCGCCAGGATTCACTTATCTCGCAGGTGTTGACCGCCGTGACGTCACGGTGGCGTCACCGTCACACTTCCGTGACGTAACGGATCGCGTTCCGCCGGTGGGCATGCTGGGTAAATGGCGTTGGGAACGCGGTGACGTACAACCACCCAGTGAGTCTGACACCTTAAGGTTTTGTTTATTGGGGTTTTGCGTCCTGGCAACATCTAAGATCATATCAGGAAGGGTACTGGCTTGTGACAGTGCGCACTTGTGTGCTGACCTACTTGGAGATCAGACCAATGACGCCATGATCCATAGACCAGACGGGATGGCCGAATGAGTCCATCTCCTGCGTTGGTAGACCATGGGATCGTGGGTTCGAACCCTGGTCGAGTCAAACCAATGACTTAAAATGTGGTACTTGTTTCTTCCTAGCCAGGCACTTGGCATTATTAGGATAGGGCAAGGACTGGTTGGCTCAGTGTCAGGATAATGTGAGTGGGATATCAGGTCATGGTGCTGTTGGCCTGGTCTCCCAGAGGGGCAGCACTATAAAGTTACCATGAGTGCACACTGTCACAAGTCACTATCCATCCTGATATGATGTTGCTAAGACGTAAAACAACAACAAACAAACAACCATGATCCATATCCCACCCAGTCACATTATCCTGATACTGAGCTAACCAGTCCTTGCCCTATCCTAATAATGCAGAGTGCCGGGGTAGATAGCCTCTAGTATCAATTTTGTATGTCGTTGTTTTGACTCGGCTGGGATTCGAACTCCACATGGGAAGTATGTGCTCTGATGCTAGGTACACACCTACCGTTTTTCTGCACCCATTTACCGTATTCGATCTAATGCCCGGTACACACCTACCGTTTGTGTGCGCACACCTCCCGTATATGATCGAAAACTGCCCGTTTCGCCCACAAAAATCGCTTGGTGTGCGCTCCCCGCGCACACCTAGCGATTGCGATTCGCGCATAAAACTGAGTTTTTAGTGCTAAAAGCGGCCGTTACGATTGCGATTCGCGATCGAAAAACGAATCGGCCCTTTCAGTTTTAACGTCGGTCGAGTCGAGTTTAGTGCGTGAATCCTATACGGGAGGTGTGTACTAGGCATAAAATTGCCCAAAAGTCTTGAGGTTTGCACTCCTCTAGCAGACCTACCGATTGCGATTCGCGACTTAAAACTCAATTTTAAGGCTAAAAGTGCCTCCTTACGATTGCGATTCGCGATTCGAAAAATGAATCGGCCCGTTTTCAGTTTTAAGCAGGTCGGGTCGGGTCACGAGTTTTAGTGCGCGAGTCGTAAACGGTAGGTGTGTACCTAGCATAAGAGATTCAGCTACTGCGTCCCATGTCCCTTTAAAGGAAGTGTTTAAAAAAGGAAAGTGTTTCAGGGGGATTCATGTTTTGGGGCTTCTTCTGGAGTAAAGGCCCTGTCACACCTCACCGAATTGGGGGAAACGGGCAGAAAATGAACAATCTCCGGTTTGTGTATGTACAAGTTTTGAACATGCACAAAACTAGGAATGGATGCCGCCGGACTGACGTGTCCGGTTCTTGTCTGATTTGATTTTGTTTCCTTCCATTGGCTATCCGTTCATGTCCGTTTGCTGTCTGTTTCCTGGCCGTTTCATGTCCGTTCGTCCAGCGGCCATTTACCCGATAGCGCAACATTTTGACACATTTTAATACAGTTTGATACTTATCACCTCCGACTAGACAATTCTGTCTGTTGCTCAATCCGGCGAGGTGTGACAGCCGCTTAACCAACTTGTTCTTTTACCTCAGTATTCCCTTCTATGTGGCGATAAATGCTTAATAACTGATAGCTAAATAAGTGCATCGGGATCTAAGCTAGATACAGTCAACCCCGTTAAACCAAGCTTGGTTAAACCAAACGATCGGTTAATTACAACTTTTTTCAGTGGCTCGGTTGTTGTTGTTGTTGAAGATTTATACTGCCTATCATGGATAAGCCTGAATAGGCTTGTTTTCACCATTAGACAGTTTGTCGATAGAAAGACCGAGCCTACACTTTTACTGACCAAAGGGATTTTTAACCTCCCACACCACATAGACATGGTATGAGAGCAACTAGCCTTTGATGACGCTGTAAGTTATACACAGCGGTGGAAATCCAAATTGGCAGAGGTGGGGGCACGGGGAATCAAACCACTGACCCTCAGATTAGGAGTCCAACCTAGAAAACTCTAACCACTCCGCCACTGAGAACACCCGGTAAAATGCTACCACACTAAAATACTACTATCATATAAAAATGTTGGTTAAGCAAAGTCAGTTAATCCAAATTATCGGTATACTGTATATACATAAAAAAAAAACAATAATCATAGTGTCCACATACATTGTATATTACATTCATAATGCACCCACTTTTTTGCCAAAGCCAAGTCAAAGTCGAAGCCAAAGCTCGGTTAAACCAATGATCGATTAATCCAAACAAATTTCTAATGTCCCTTCAAGTTTGATTTAAAGGGGTTATACTGTATGTAGAATCAAATCTAGATAATTGTCTTAATTTTGAAAATGTTATGCTTCATCGGACTATGCAGCTTTAAAGTTGCATAGTCCGATAAAAACATCAAATTTTCAAAACCAAGACACTTATCTAGATTTATTTATACATATTCGACTTAGACACTGGTGCACTTATTAAGCATTTTTTGCTGCATAGAAGGGCGGAACAAGTCAGTTAATAGAAACCGTTACTACTGATGTCTATGGTGTCAGAGTTTTGGCATGCTTGCCAAAACTATTTTTGGCGTGTTTTGCCGTCAAATATCTCCAAACTTAGCCATTTAAAATTAAAGTTACTTCAAACTAAAGTAAAGTAGATTATAACGATTAGTATAATATATTTATCTCAGAAAATAGCAGAAATTCAAAAGCATCGGACTATGCAACTTTAAGAATGTATCTTGTGATTTCATTTACCCAGCCTGTTCAACAGCGCTGCACGAGTAACCACAGCTCTATATGATCAAATCTACATACACTTTTTGAAGCTAATGCAATCCCATCGGATTATGCAAATTTAATTATAATGTCTCTCTTTACTGTAACGAAGCACCAATGGCGACTGAGAGTGGTTATGTGTGGGGAGGATGTGTTAGATTGGTTGTTGGACCTTTTCGTCCTAGCAACATCCATCGGGTCATATAAGGATGGGTACCAACTTGTGACAGTGCACACTCATGGCAACTTTATAGTGCTGTCCCACTGCGAGACCAGGCTGCCAATACTATGACCTGATATCCCACTCGGTCACATTTTCCTGACACTGAGCCAACCAGTCCTTGCCCTATCATGACAATGCCGAGTGCCTGGCAAAGAAGCGACAAGTATACATTTTAAAGTCATTGGATTTGACTCGACCAGGTTTCGAATGGCACGATCTACCAAAACGGGGGAGACGGACGCTCAACTCATTCGGCCATCCCGCCTGATCGGCAGGGGAGTATGTGTGTGTGTGTGTGTGTGGTGCGTAGGCGTGGGGGTGGGGGTGGGGGTGCCTACTCACGTTAGACATTACCGCCGGCCGGCCGACCAGGGCAAGAAGTGTGTGGGCATTTAAACTGGTGACGTCAGCTTACCGCGTGTGACGTCACGGCCCGCCGGCCACGCGCGGAGCTACGGCCCGCCTGCGTGTGTTTGTGTGACGTCACGCTTGTTGACAGCGTCCGTCGCCATTTGTCACAGCGTTGCGGACGCGTAAGGGGCAGGCGCCGTTGACAGTAGTGTGACAGTGGTGTGACAGTGGTGTGACGGTGGTGTGACACTGTGGTGTGACACTGTGGTGTGACGGTGGTGTGACGGTGGTGTGACACTGGTGTGACCCTGTGGTGTGACGGTGGTGTGACACTGTGGTGTGACACTGTGGTGTGACTGTGGTGTGACACTGTGGTGTGACTGTGGTGTGACAGTGCTGTAGCAGTGGTGTGACTGGTGTGACACTGTGGTGTGACAGTGGTGTTACAGTGGTGTGACTGGTGTGACAGTGGTCACAGTGGTGTGACTGTGGTGTGACTGTGGTGTGACTGTGGTGTGACTGTGGTGTAACAGTGGTGTGCAACAGTGGTGCAACAGTGGTGCGACAGTGGTGCGACAGTGGTGCGACAGTGGTGTGACTGGTATGACAGTGGTGTGACAGTGGTGTGACTGTGGTGTGACAGTGGTGCGAAAGTGGTGCGACAGTGGTACGACTGTGGTGTGACTGTGGTGTGACAGTGGTGTGACTGATTTCGGGGGTGACACTGACAGCGGCGCGTTATGACATGAGTGACAGTGCGGTGCCGCCACCAAGCGGTGATTCCTGTGACGACTGACAGTGACGCGTGTCAGGCTGCCATTATCGCTATGATGGTGCTCAGCTGGAGGTCTGGAAGTCATCTTCTTTTAAGAAGTGACACGCTTTGTGTATGCTCTTTAAGAAGCTGCACATTCCGATGAATATAATCGAGCATTTTATTTTTTTTCCAAACATTCCGCAGGCCATGTAAAACCAAAGGCAGTCAGGGAAACCACCACACTAAAGTAGTTCCAGATTCTGCCGATAGATGTCACTAGCTTAACTGGCTTAATAAGCCTGCTGATCAGCCTTGCGCACAGACACGCGTCGGTCAATCCGCTTGGTTTCATTTGGCATATTGATCTGTGTTATCTTATTGATTGGCGACCACATCTTAACTAGAGTTTGTTTGTTTGTTGTTGTTTTACATCCTAGCACTATCTAAGGTCATATCAGGACGGGTACCGACTTGTGACAGTACACATTAATGGCGACTTTATAGTGCTGTCCCACTGGGAAACAGGCCACCGGCACCATGACCTGGTATCCCACTCAGTCACATTATCCTGATACTGAGCACACCACTCCTTACCCTATCCTAATAATGCCAAGTGCCTAGCTAGGAAGCAACAAGTATAAATTTTTAAGTCATTGGTTTGACTCGACCGGGGTTCGAACCCATGACCCCACGATCTACCACTACCAGCACGGGAGACGGACAGTCTAACTCATTCGGCCATCCTGTCTGGTTCTTAACTAGAGTATAACGATGCCATAAAAAACAAGCACATTATACACTGAATAGTTCAGGCGCAAATCCCTTGAACGCCAATTCAACATTTTGATTAAAACCATTTTTACCTGAAGGTAATGTTAATTCTTACTAATTCTACTTTTCTTGTAAATATCTCCAGGTTAGCCAACGTATCTCCAAAGTTAGCCATTTAAAAATAAAAGTTACTGTAAACTAAAGTAAGATATAACAATCAAGTTATAACAATCAAATTAATATATTTATCTAAGAAAATTACAGAAACCCCAAACTATTGGACTGCACAGACCAGAGCAGTTGGTTGGTTGTTGTTTTACATCCTAGCAACATCTAAGGTCATATCAGAGCGTGTACGGACTTGTGACAGTGCACACTCATGGTGACTTTATAGTACTGCCCTACTGGGAACTCAGGCCACCACCAGTCACATTATCCTGACACTGAGCTAACGAGTCCTTGTTCTATCCTATTAATGCTGAGCACCAGGCTAGGAAGTGACAAGTATCAATTTTAAAGTCATTGGTTTGACTCAACGAGGAACCGAACTCCCGACCTTCCGCACGCGATTCCCTGCGCCTGGTGACTACGTGAGTAGATCTCGCCTCCCAATGGCTGCCTCCTGGAACAGACACGCTCCACCATTACACCACTCCCAGCCTCGTTCTGGTAAATAACCTGGATCTGGCGTTCCTAGTGACGTCACTCTGACGTCATCGGGACTTGGGAGAGCGCTTTGCCTAGCGGTCGTGTTTATTTGACCACTAGGGGGAAAAACAGGATGGCGACCGCCGTCATTGAGCATGCGCATAACTCGTTATTTACGGTGGAATGAATAGATGAATGCGCATGTACCGAGTTCCGCTGGTCCCGCATGAAGGGTTGAAGCTGAGACGAAGGAAGGAAGGGTCACAGCTTCAACTTACTCAGTGGTAGCTGGGGTAGTGTGAATACCTAACACAGGGATTTAATACGCTGGTCCCTCAGGAAAGATTGAAGTTGCGACCCAAAAAGGACCTACACTTACACCTACACCTACACCTATACCTACACCTACTGTATTGGGTGTCAGTCCCCACTGACACTCAAACACATTTTACTAAGTTGCGTTGATTTTTTGGCCCTGCGCCAATGGTTCTACACTGCAGGCAGTATGCATGACCTTTTTACTAAGGTAAAACAGGAAAACATTTTAGCCTTTTTGAGGGCAGCTGGACTGTACCACCTTATATAGTTTACTAAATGGATTCTATTAATTATTAATGAAACTTTTCTTTTTCTATGGGAATTTGTTTCCCTTGACCACAGATATATGATTGTGAGCTTTCTAATTTAATTAGTGTCTATTGGCACATAATTGATTGTCTGCTTTTACATGTAAAAGCGATGGTTTGAACAAAAAACAAACATTTCTCGCCGTGAATATGGCCTATGCTGCCGACACGGCGTAAAGCAACCACCAATCAATCAATCAAACTACACCTACACCCCCCCACACACATCCACACCCACACCTACACCTACACCTACACCCACACCTACACCTACACCTACACATACACATACACCCACACCCACACCCACACTTGCACCCACACCTACACCCACACTTACACACACACCTACACACATCTACACCCACAGCGACACACACCGACACACACCGACACCGACACACACACCGACACACACACACACCTACCCACCCACACCTACACACACACTTACACACACACCTACACCCACTCTTACACACACCTACACCTACACCCACACCCACACCCACACCCACACCCACACCCACACCCACACCCACACCCACCACTACACCTACACCTACACCTACACCTACACCTACACCTACACCTACACCCATACCCACACCTACACCTACACCTACACCTACACCCACACCTACACCCACACATACACACACACACAGACACAACACAACCGATCGTCCCTGAGACGCCACCCCCTCAGTTCTGCGCCGCGGAATCTCGTGGAATCTCGCGGCGCCAACGGTTTTCACGCGCGAGCAGACGACAAGCGCCGTTAGCTGCCGATCGCCGGCCCGCGCTCCGCGTCGCATATCAAAGCGAGGCTTGGCACCGCGATGACGTCACTAATGAAAGGCGACCGCTTGATTGCTTAGTTAGGGAGCAGCCCGAGCTTCTGCCAGCCGCTCACAGATGGCGCTGTCGTCTGCGCTCATTTGTGGACGGGGGGAGGGTGGGTGCGGAGGTCGGGTGGGGTGGGGTTGAGGAGGGGGTGGGGAGGGGAGGCGGCTCCCTTGTGTTCTTCTGGGCGTGCTTGAAGCATTATACATATGGAATGTGTCCGTTTTTTATGTGTCTGGATTTTTGGTGTTTTGTTTTTATATTTATTCATTTTGTTTATTTATTTGGGGGGGGGGAGGGGTGGCGAATGAAATAATTCCGGACATTTAAGGAGATACTAAGCAAATTTAAAGTTGCATTGTCCGATGAAGCATCAAATTGTCAAAACCAAAACACTCACCTAGATTTGATTCTACATATTTATCTTCGACACTGGGACAGTTATTAAGCATTTGTTGTCACATAGAAGGCCATGGGGACTCAATTTAATAGAACCTGTTACTGCGTAAGCCTATGGCATCAAAGTTTTGGTGTGCTTACCAAAATTAATTTGGCATGTTGTCACTTCAAATATCTCCAAAGTTAGCCATTTAAACTAAAGCTAGGATTCCTTACATGCGGCATGCGGTATGCAAACGGTTTGGGCCCTTTCACCCACACTCACACACATAGTGTGAGGTTTCTCTAACACTGTTGTCTATGGGCATTCGCATTCGCATGCCGCACCGATCGCTACATGTACCGATTCAGTAGCCGCATGCCGCATGCCGCATACCGCGTGTAAGGAATGTAGCCCATAGGCTTCAAGGCGTTTCAATTTTTTGTCGCATTCGCATTCGCATACCGCGTGTAAGGAATGTACCCCTAAAAGTTACTTCAACCTAAAGTAAAGTAGCTTATAATGATCATTTTAATGTATTTATCTCAGAAAATGACAGAAACTCAAAGCCATCGGACTACGCAGCTTTAATAGATCCTGTTTTGCTGTTGACTAAATAAATTTGGCATGTTTGAACTTCAAATATCTCCACAAGGGTAGCCATTTAAAATGAAAGTGTCTTCAGACTAGAGAATAGTAGCTTATTATTGTCAATCTAATATAATTATCTCAGGAAATAGTGGGAACTTAAAACCACCGGATTGTGCAACTTTAAATGCCACATAGTGACTGGAATATCAAATCTGCAATGACGTAAAGGATTTACCTGCATCAAATTCTACTAAGCCTAGTATAGTAGTAACAGAATAGCTTCATATTCACCATGTATATTAGTACAAATGTACCCTAACCACGACATCGACAATATATAATTTACACCCTGTTATCTCTCAATGCTGTTGGGTAACGGCACTATTCTTCTTTTTTTTCTTCTTTTTGTCTTTGTATCAAACTCTTGTCGATTTTAGACTATTATATATGTGAATGAATGTAACATAACATGGCCGGAAGACCAATGCCTTGATGCTGAAAAAATACCTTTATTCGCTGAATAAAATGATCATTTACCTAAAAAATAATAATATATAACAAAATCCGTGGCAGTGGCACCAAACTTTGGGTTGGCGCAGGGTCGCTTATATCTGCAAGATCTACAATACTTACAATATCTACAATATCTGCTATAACATAGTAGAACGTACCTCTTAATGTACTCTAGCATACTCTAGCGTACTTTGACCCGCACAAAACCATGGCCGTTCCATGTCGTTCATGCCATGGTCACATAGCCATTAGTGGACATTGTTGAATGTAGTTGAACATAGTGGAGGCTAACATAGTTGAAAGTAGTTGAACGTACCGGCATCCGTATCCGTATCATTTGGTGGCAAAATGTGCCGAACCTTAACGTATTTCAACTTAGTTTAACAACTTTGTACCGACCTTAGCCTCCACTAGGTTCACCTACCTTCAACTACGTCCACTAACGGCTATGTGACCAGGGCTTAAGAAAAATGACGGAAATTCAAAACCATAGGGCTATGCAACTATAAAGAATCACTGCCTCCCCTTCAGCACAGATGGTACAGATATTTCTAAATCCCCCCCACCCTCCACCCCCCGACATTAGCATAATTTACACGAGCATTCTGATTGGTTGCACATGGCCTCACCGACGCCCTCTCGCGGCGGGTTAAAGTGTCCCCAAATAATCCCCAGGGGCCAGTGCGAGCGGACCGGCTAAACATGACGTCAGTGACGTCACTTATCTCACGTCGGCCATCTTTATTTATGACGTCTCTGTCAGCGTCCCGTCACGTGACGCTACGCGTGACGTAAACAAGGGGCGCTACGCTTGACGTGACGGCGGCAGTACCCGGCATGCAACGCGAAGTCTACAGCGGAGGTGTTTGATCCTCTCTTATCGAAAGAACCCCCCCCCCCCCCACAAACAAACCCACCACACACAACACAGCAAAAAAAAACTAAAAGTAGAAAAAAGTGCACAGTTGCGCCATCGATATAAATTTCAAAATAGCTTATTTATATTGTGTAAATAAACTACAATGATGAACTGGCTACCATATATTGAGATTATAATATATATCACAGTTCTGGTATTGAGATTAGGCTGTCCCCTCTGTATATCCGCTGCTAAATACCACGTCATGAGTATATCATGGATGACTGAATATATCACAGTTTGAGTCAATATATCACAGTTCTGATATTGAGATTAGGCTGTCCCCTCTGTATATCCGCTGCTAAATACCACGTCATGAGGATATCATGCATGAGTGGATATATCACAGTTTGAGTGAATATATCACAGTTCTGATATTGAGATGAGGCTGTCCCCTCTGTTTATCTGCTGATATATACCACGTTATGAGTATATCATGGATGACTGAATATATCACAGTTTGAGTGAATATATCAAAGTTCTGATATTGAGATTAGGCTGTCCCCTCTGTATATCCGCTGATATATACCACGTAAAGGCTAGATTCCTTACACGTGGTATGCGGCATGTGAATGCGGCAAAAAATCAAAAAGCATCTAAGTCAATACGGGTGATTCCTTATGTCCGAATGCGAATGCGGCAACTGAATCGGTCCATGTAGCCAGCGGTGCGGAATGTCAATGCTGCTGCGTTTACCATAGGAAACAGTGTTAGAGAAACCTGACACTATGTGTGGGTGTGGGTGAAAGGACCCAACCCGTTCGCATGCCGCATTCGCATGCCGCATACCGCGTGTAAAGAATCCTAGCTTTATGAGTATATCATGGATGACTGAATATATCACAGTTTGAGTGAATATATCACAGTTCTGATATTGAGATTAGGCTGTCTCCTCTGTACATTCACTGATAAGACCGTCGGGGCCTGCTGGTTACTGGTGTTGCCACGTGCAAGATAAGGTTGTGCGCACGCGTGGTCACGTGGTCACTGTGGCCCAGATAAGGGCATGTATGGGTTGGCTCAGTCAACTCTGCTCAGACGCAGAGGGCACTGTGTTCAGTCACGCTTGGTTGAATTACCTAGCCAGTTGTAGTCACTTCAAGTTGCATAGTCCGATGGTTTTGAGTTTCTGTCATTTTCGGAGATAAATACATGAGGTTGATTCTTAAAATCTACCTTACGTTAGTTTGAAGCAACTTTTATTTTAAATGGCTAAAAAAAGATATTTGATATTTGAAGTGAAAACATGCCAAACTATCATATTCATCATGGGCTTCAGCAGTAATAGGTTCTATTAAATTGACTCAGCATTTCCGTCAATATGCCAACACATGCTTGCTAAGTGCATCAATATCTAATGCCATGTACACACATAGCGTATAGGATTTGCGCATAGGACTCCCGATCAGCTTAAAACTGCAGTCGGGCCGATTCATTTTTCGAATTGGGAATCGCAATCGCAGTGCTAGCGCACACCTACCGTTTTAGCCCTAAAAATTAGTTTTAGTCGTGAATCGCAATCGGTAGGTGTGCTAGGGGAGTGCACACCTCACGATTTTTGGGTAGTTTTAGGTCGTATACGCTAGGTGGGTGCGGGGAAAATGATCGTATACGCTAGGTGTGTACCGGGCATTAGTTAGATATGTAGAATCAAATCTAGATAATTGTTTTGGTTTTGAAAATTTGATGCTTTTATCGGACTATGGAGCGTTAAAACTACAAAGTCCAACAAAAACATAACATTTTCTAAACCTAAATACTAAAGGCCCTGTGACACTATGCCATATTGCGTCAGCGTATGGTGACATATATGCTTTTGTGCCAACACGTTGGTGTATGCCGGTGTATGCTGAGACAAGTTATGGGTATGTTTGTCATAAGTAGTATTCGTTAAAGCCAACTGGTGTATGCTGAGATAAGTTATGGGTAAGTTTGGCATAGGTCGTATTTTTGAGCATGTTCAAAATTCTGCCATATGACAGCGTATATCGGCATTCACTGACACAATACGGCATAGTGTGACAGGACCTTTAGCTACATTTGATCACGAATACCAAACTTAGGTGCTGATGCAAAGAGCAAGAGGTAGGTAATAAATAATATAGGTATAATATATGTGATTTATATAATCTATATCCGGATGGGATGGCCGGATCACTAGAGTACAAGCCTCCAGTGGGGGAGATCTGGAGTTTGATTCCCGGTCGAGTCAAACCAATGACTTATAAAATCGATACTTGTAACTTCTTAGCCTGTCACTCGGCATTAATAAAAATAATAATAGGACAAAGACTGGTTATCTCAGTGTCAGGATAATGTGACTGAGTGGGACATTGGGTTATAGTTCTGATTTCCGAGTGGGGCAGTACTATAAAGTCGCCATGAGTGCATAAGTCGATACCGTCCGAATATGACCGTTTTTTTTTTTTTGTCCATTAGTTGCTTAAGCAGGGGAAATTTCAGTCATAGACGACTGGTCTTCCTCATTCCACTGATGGTCGATAGAAAGCTCGAGCCTACACTTTTACCGACCCAAGGGATTTTTAACCTCCCACACCACATAGACATGGTATGAGAGCAACCAGCCTTTGATGACGCTGTAAGTTATACACAGCGGTGGAAATCCAAATTGCCAGAGCTGGGGGCACGGGGAATCGAACCACCGACCCTCAGATTAGGAGTCTGACCTAGAAAAAAGTCTGACACTCTAACCACTCCGCCACAGAGAACACCTTAGATGTTGCGAGGACATAAAATTCGAGCAACCAAGCATATAATGTAACTACTATATTTAGATATAAAAGACAAGCGTCGTTGGGTCCTTCCAGCTGACTGTAGAAGTGTGAACACTACTTCCGTCCCAAAAGGCAGGTGTGGCGCTTTGTTCGCCACTGAGGCGCCCCCTAGTGTGAGTAGACCGCGCCTGCCCCCTACCGTGAGGTCAGCGAACTAGACAGTGTATTCCGTAAGGGGTTAGTTTCGCATTTACGTAACCGCCGAGAAAGATTTGACCCTGACCTCTTTTTCTGTCTCTGTCCCTGTCCCTGTCTGTCTCTGTGTCTGTATCTGTCTCTGTCCAGATATGTATATCTGTATCTGTTTACATGTATCTGTCTATGTATCTGTCTCTATGTATCTATCTATGTATCTATATATGTATCTGTCTATGTACCTGTCTTTATCTATATGTATCTGTCTATGTATCTGTCTATGTGTATCTGTCTATGTATCTGTCTATGTATCTGTCTATGTGTATCTGTCTGTCTATGTGTATCTGTATGTGTCTGTCTCTGTATCTCTCTGTATCTGTCTATTTGTATCTGTCTATTTGTATCTGTCTATTTGTATCTGTCTATGTATCTGTATCTATCTTATTTGTATCTGTCTAAATGCAAGGGGAACATACACGTATCCGACTTATATAGGCCTATATAATATATATATAGTCTTTGTGTGGTATTTGCGTCTCCCGGGCTTTCTTCACGGAGCTGTTTTGCGGCGCCTCGTTTCGGGTCCGACCTGTGACGTCACGCACGACCACGCGCCGCTCCGTGACGTCACTCACTCCCGGAGGTCCGGCGGTGTGACGTCACGGCGTCTGACTGTAGCGCACGACCATTGTCCCGCATCTCGTCACGCCGTAACCATAGCTACCGCACCTGGATGGCGACCAGCAGCAGAGCCTTTGATGAATCGCTTTTCTCACCTTCTTTTAAAATTTTTTTAAAAGAAATATAAAAATTCTTTCTCGCAGGCAATTTGACATTGAAATTACTGCTAGTGCTAGGTGTTGTAAATATGTAGGTGTAGGTATGGTGATACGTAGATATTTAGATATGTAGGCGTGGAGACAAGTAGGTATGTGAGTGTAGATGTGTAGATATGTAGGTATGTACACCTGTAATGTAGCTCTGTAATGTAGATGTGTAGATGTGTAGATCTGTAATGTAGATCTGTCATGTAGGTCTAATGTAGGTATGTAGGTATGTATGAGTGTAGGTATGTTATTATTAACAACGATTCATTAACAAAAGGGTGAATTTTTAATTTAGTAAAGGATGTAAATACGTTAAATAACGTTATATGCACAATGATTCATTAACTCAAAGGTGAATTAAATATCTTTTTTAGTAAAGCATCTAAATACCTTTAAGGACGCTATTTATATGATGGTTCATCAATAAGAGGGTGACTCATTTTCCGTTAGTAAGCCGTGCCACAGGTGATTTGTTAATGAGAGGGTGACTTCTTTTACTTTAGTAAACCATGCCACAGGTGAACCCTTACTGAGAGGTTGATTTCTTTTACTTTAGTAAACCATGCCACAGGTGATTTGTTATTGAGAGGGTGATTTCTTTTACTTTAATAAACCATGCCACAGGTGATTTGTTATTGAGAGGGTGACTTCTTTACTTTATAAACCATGCCACAGGTGATTTGTTATTGAGAGGGTGATTCTTTTACTTTATAAACCATGCCACAGGTGATGTTTTGAGAGGTTGATTTCCTTTACTTTAGTAAACCATGCCACAGGTGATTTGTTATTGAGAGGGTGACTTCTTTTACTTTACTAAACCATGCCACAGGTGATTAGTTAATGAGAGGGTGATTTCTTTTACTTTAATAAACCTTGCCACAGGTGATTTGTTATTGAGAGGGTGATTTCTTTTACTTTAGTAAACCATGCCACAGGTGATTTGTTATTGAGAGGGTGATTTCTTTTACTTTAATAAACCTTGCCACAGGTGATTTGTTATTGAGAGGTTGATTTCCTTTACTTTAGTAAACCATGCCACAGGTGATTTGTTATTGAGAGGGTGACTTCTTTTACTTTACTAAACCATGCCACAGGTGATTTGTTAATGAGAGGTTGATTTCCTTTACTTTAGTAAACCGTGCCACAGGTGATTTGTTATTGAGAGGGTGACTTCTTTTACTTTACTAAACCATGCCGCAGGTGATTAGTTAATGAGAGGTTGATTTCCTTTACTTTAGTAAGCAATGCCACGGGTGATTAGTTAATGAGGTTGATTTCCTTTACTTTAGTAAACCGTTCCTCAGGTGAACCGTTATTGAGAGTGTGACTTCTTTTATTTTACTAAACCGTGCCACAGGTGATTTCCTTTACTTTAGTAAACCATGCAACAGGTGATTTGTTAATGAGAGGTCAATTTCCTTTACTTTACTAAACCGTGCCACAGGTGATTTGTTATTGAGAGGGTGACTTTTCCCGCTTTAGTAAACCGTGCCACAGGTAAGGGTGGAGTTGTAACAAGTGAACAGGTTGCCTTACCTGTTGGATTAGTGGCCCCTTCCGTTTTCACCTGTCCACACCTGTGTGACCTGCGTGTACCCTATCCATCTGTACGAGTCTCTGGCGGTGACCGGGTGAGGGAGGGGGAGGTCAGTAGTGGGAAGAGTGGGGTTTTTGGATTTTTTTTAAGTTGCATAGTCCGATGGGTTTTGAGTTTCTGTCATTTTCTGAGATAAACATATTAGGGTGATCGCTAACTTTTGAGATATTGCAAACAAGCAAAATTAGTTTTGGCAAGCTTGCCAAAACTCTGACACCATAGGTTTCTGCAGTAATAGGTTCTATTAAATTGCCTCAGTATTCCCGTCCATGTGGTGACAAATGTTTAGCAACTGCACCAGTATTTAAGTTAGATATGTAGAATCAAATTGAGATACTTGTTTTGGTTTTTGAAAATTTGATGCTTCATCGGACTATGCAGCTTTAAACTATTTAAAAACTAATTTTAAACACACACCAGATGTGGTGGCCGAATCGGTAGAGCGCAGGCCTCCCATGCGAAGACTCGGGAGTTCGATTCCGACCTACTGTGCGGGAGATCGGGAGTTCGATTCCCGGTCGAGTCAAACCAATGACTTACAAAATTAGTACTTCGCTTCCTAGCCTGGTGCTTGGCATTATTAGGATAGGGCAAGGACTGGTTGGCTCAGTGTCAGGATATTGTGACTGAGTGAGATATCAAGTCATGGTGCTGGTGGCTTGATTTCCCAGTGGGGCAGGATATATAAAGTCACCATGAGTGCGCAGTCAGTACCTATCCTGATATGACCTTCGATGTTACCAGGATGTAAAACCAACCAACCAATTTCAAGCACTTTAAAAACTAATTTTACGTTACTCTGAACACTATATAAACTAATATTACGTTACTTCAAACTAAAGATAGGTAAATTAAAACAATCAATCTAATGCATTTCTCTTATAATATAACATAACATAAAAAATATCAGAATGCAAGTTTTAAGTTTCTGATTGATTGATTGATTGGTGGTTTCTTTACATCGTGTCTTTACATCGTGTCGGCGGTATAAGTTTCTGTCACATTTTAATGATAAATACATTAGGTTAATTGATGACTGTCTACCTCACCTGAGTTTGAAGTAAGTTTTATTTTAAATTTCTAGCTTTGGTGATATTTGATGGGAATGCATGCTTAATTAGTTCATAATATGTATTCATATGCAAATATATATGTATTCATGTAGGTAGATAAATACAGATGTACATTATGTGTACATATTGCATATGTTATATTGCTATAAATAAATATATTATATACCATGCATTGTATTAATTTATATAAGCATCTAATTTTATGTATATTATGCCCATATATATAAATATTATAATGTATTCATATAAATATATATGTATATAAATATATATATGTTTATGCAGTGTAAATGCACTGTATATGCCCATGTCTGTAGGAAAGTGCATATGAGCCTGTCTCAAAAGGTGATAACTCTTCTTTTTTTTGTCCATGTCACGATTGACACAAAATAGCACAGAAACGTTACAGTGAAAACACAAGGACATTTCCTTCAAATCAATCTATTAGGATTTTGAAACACCATAAATCAGTTTATCCTGATCAAATGCATAAACAGACAGTATTTTGATCGTTACAATGGACAAAGTTTTGTCCCAAATTACTTAGCACCTTTTGAGACAGCCTCATGTACCAAAAAAACCTTTCTACTTATCGGTAAGGTTTCCTCTAAAGAAATATGTCAGAATGACATGTTTGACGTCCGATATGCTCTAGGGGCGTCGTTAAATAAAACAAGCTTTACTTTTTTTTGTATATGCAGTTGTAATATATGTAATTACACACATATAACGTTCACAGTATTTATATCCATATGTATCAGTGTATACACCAGATATATATATACATATATACAGTAAAACCTCTCTAAATCGACCGACCATGGGACCGACTTTAATTTTAGGGGAGTAGTCGTTTTAGAGAGTTCGAATATCCTTACAATGGTATTGTTGGGACCAAAATATAGCCATCGATAAAGGGGAGTGGTTGATCTGTGGAGGGGTCGATATAGGGAGGTTTTACTGTATATATATATCTATATATATATATTTATATATATTTATAGATTACTAGGGAAATCACGTGACCAGGACTGGTGACTATTAAAAACGCGTCCACCTAGCGGCCAACAAACGGTGCCGTGATGGGCTCATCAGGCTCATCATCCATGACACTCCTGACGTCATGGTGATGTCACAGCCATGCCAACCGTGACGTAAGCCTTACGTAGAAGCCATTGGTCATGTTGTCCCCACGTCATGAGGCAGTAAGTGGTGGATTGAATGATAGATTCCCGGGGGCTTCTGGGAAAGGCTGCTCACTGCAATAGGGTTGTTGAAGTTTTACATCCTGGCAACATCTAAGGTCATAATCAGGACGGGTACTGACTGCTTACTGCAATATGGTTGTTGGAGTTTTACATCCTGGCAACATCTAAGGTCATATCAGGACGGGTACTGGCTGCGTACTGCAATAGGGTTGTTGGAGTTTTACATCCTGGCAACATCTAAGGTCATCAGGACGGGTACCGACTGCGTACTGCAATAGGGTTGTTGGAGTTTTACATCCTGGCAACATCTAAAGTCATCAGGACGGGTACCGACTGCGTACTGCAATAGGGTTGTTGGAGTTCTACATCCTGGCAACATCTAAGGTCATATCAGGACAGATACCGACTGCTTAATGTGATAGGGTTGTTGGAGTTTTACATCCTGGCAACATCTAAGGTCATAATCAGGACGGGTACCGACTGCTTACTGCAATAGGGTTGTTGGAGTTTTACATCCTGGCAACATCTAAGGTCATATCAGGATGGGTACCGACTGCTTACTGTGATAGGGAGTTTTACATCCTGGCAAAATCTAAGGTCATATCAGGATGGGTACCGACTGCTTACTGCAATAGCGTTGTTGGAGTTTTACATCCTGCCCATATATGAGGTCATATCAGGACGGGAACCGGCTGCTCACTGCAATAGGGTTGTTGGAGTTTTATATCCTGGCAACACCTGAGGTCATATCAGGACTGGTACCGGCTGCTTACTGCAATAGGGTTGTTCGAGTTTTACATCCTGGCAACATCTGAGGTCATATCAGGATGGGTACCGGCTGCTTACTGCAATAGGTTTGTTGGAGTTTTACATCCTGGCGACATCTGAGGTCATAATCAGGACGGGTACTGACTGCTTACTGCAATAGGTTTTTTCGAGTTTTACATCTTGGCAACATCTAAGGTCATATCAGGATGGGTGCCGACTGCTTACTGGAATAGGGTTTTTGGAGTTTTGTGTCCTGGCAACATATAAGGTCATATCAGAATGGGTGCCGACTTGTGACAGTGCACATTAATGTCGACTTAATAGTGCTGTCCCATTGGGAAATCAGGCCATGGGCACCATGAACTGATATCCCACTCAGTCACATTATCCCGACACTGAGCTAACCAGTCCTTGCCCTATCCTATTAATGCTGAATGCCAGGCTAGAAAGTGACAAGTATAAATTTGTACGCGACCAGGGTTCAAAACCATGGTCGAATCCCATGATCTACCAAAGCGAACTGCTTAAATGTTGAGTGTCTAAGTTGGATATATGTAGGATCAAATCTGGTAAATATTTTGGTTTTGAAAATTTGATGCTTTCATCGGACTTTGCAGAACAATTTATGCAGAGGTAAAAATCATTTACCGGATAATAATCATAATAATAATAACAATAATAATGATTTAACCAGCGATATCGCCTATTATTATTAACCCTAAATTTAGGGACTAATTAGGCCTGGTCATAACATTTATTTCCCAGTTGTGTTGGAGGACACCGCCTCCCCTCCCTATCCCCCAAGCTATGGAGATGAGGCATTGACCGGATTGATTTCCAGTAATTAGGTTATTAGGTGGGCATTTAGGCTGATTAGGCTTGTAGGCCGATATAATATGTAGGAAATACCCAGTCTGTCATGATATGAATTCTGAATCATGCCCAACTTTAACCAAGCTGACCCACTGAATCACATCATGCCTGATTCTAACCAAGCTGATATGACACTCATTGTGACATGATGTGAATCATGCCTGACTCTAGCCAAACTGATATGACACCCACTATGACATGATGTGAATTGTGCCTGACTCTAACCAAACTGATAAGACACCCACTGTAATATGTGAATAATGCCTGACTCTAACCAAGATGATATGACACTCATTGTGACATGGTGTAAATCATGCCTGCGACTGTGACATGTGAATCATGCCTGACTCTAACCAAACTGATATGACACCCACTGTGACATGTGAATCATGCCCGACTCTAACCAAGCTGATATGACACCCACTGTGACATGATGTGAATCATGCCTGACTCTAACCAAGCTTATATGGCACCCACTGTGACATGTGAATCATGCCTGACTCTAACCAAGCTGATATGATGCCCACTGTGACATGATATGAATCATGCCCGACTCTAACCAAGTGAACAAATTATCAAGAGACCACTGTACAAACCATCAAACCCTATGCTATTCATGTGTGACTCTAACCAAACTAAGTTGCAAATATCTGCACACTGTGTTATGTGGTCAATTATTAATCATGACTGACCGAGTTAAACCAATGACTTAAGCATCAATACTTATCGCTACCAAGCCTGGCGCTTGGCATTAGAGTATAACCCCATTAAACCAAGCTCGGTTAAACCAAACGATCGGTTAATCCAAACTTTTTTTGGCGGCTTGGCAAAATACTACCATTTATCATATGAAAAAAGTTGGTTAAACCAAAGTATCGGTTAATCCAAACAAAATTGTCGACCACTCCAGTATGGTTCAACCAAACTTTCATGTGGTTATAAGGTCATCTGAGATTCCACTGACTTTTTTATATGATAAATGGTAGTATTTTACCGCGCCACCGAAAAAAGTTTGGATTAACCGATCGTTTGGGTTAATCGAGCTTGGTTTAACGGGGTTATACTGTACATACATAAAAAAACAATCAAAGTGTCCACATACATTGTATATTACAAGTGTGATACACACTTACTCAAAGTCAAAGTCAAAGCCAAAGCTCGGTTAAACCAATGATCGGTTAATCCAAACAAATTTCTAAGGTGTCAAAATATGAATCACAGGTCCACATATACAGCTACTTGACTTGATTCAGTTCAAGGTCATACACGGTCATTCAAGGTCATTCAAAATCCGTCGCTCCCGGCTGTTTGCTCAGTGTCACGTGATTTCTGTACACCTATACATGTATTGTGACCACACGCACACACACATGCATACACACACAAGCCCTCCTTATCAGGAGTTAACCAGCTTTTGTTGTCTTCTAATCCCTCCCTCTCCTCCTCCCCCTCCCTCCTCCTCCCCCCTCCCTCCCCCTCTCCCACTCCCTCCCCCTCTCCCACTCCCTCCCCCTCTGCCTCTCCTCCCTCCCCTCTGCCTCTCCGCTTCCTCCCCCCTCTACCCTTCCCCTGCCCTCTCCCACCCCTCTCTCCACCCCTCTCCATTTCCCCATCCTCCCTCTCACCCCCCCCCTCCGCCCTCCCCACTGCCCCCTCCTCATACCCCCAACAAGGATGAGCTATGAGACGTACATGGCGGCCGTTAGCGGAAGTGACGTCACGGCTTTGTCACCAGATGGCGACACTCTAGCGGTGACATTTAGCGGAAACAATAACATCGGGTTGGTGTCTCAGCGCAGATTAAGGGTTTAAATGTATTTGAGATGGACATAAAGTTCTTTTGTTTTATCGCCGAGGATGGGGGCATTTAGCATATGCTTTATAGTTATACACTATCACAGTGTAGGCTGTCATTTGGGGACTATTTTGACTATATCTACGTGACTGCCAATTATGTGATTATATTAGAATCTTTGAGGGTTGTTTTTGGTGGACGGCCTACCCTGATGAAGTGCTAAATGCTGAGAGCTTTGTCTGGGTAGGTCGGGAAGCTGATGATGTTATCAGGTTAAGCACATAAACACGGTGACAACAGGTGGGGGAGTACGGGCGTGGGGGGTGGGGAGTAGGAGTGTGGAGAGTAGGGGTGTGGGGAGTAGGGGTGTGGGGAGATCGGGTGGGAAGTAGGGGTGGGTAGAGGTGGGGGATTGAGGTGGGCATTGGGGTGGGGAGTAGGACTGTGGAGAGTAGGGGTGGGGAGTAGGGGTGTGGGGAGATGGGCTGGGGAGATGGAGTAGGGAGTAGGGGTGTGGGGGTAGGGGTGAGGAGTAGGGGTGGGAAGTAGGGGTGTGGAGAGATGGGGTGGGGAGTAGGGGTGTATGGAGATGAGATGGGGTAGGCAGTAGGGGTGGGGGTAGGGTTGGGGAGTGGTTGGGGCGCTTTACACATAATTTAGACATACGCACACATTGTACTAAAGAATGTAGACAGTATCTACATGCAGAATATGCGTTTTAATTATAGATTACATGTAGTATAATATATATAATACACAATCTGCATCATATGTATGCATATGTATGTGATATATATAATATATATATTGATATAATATGTGATATAATATGTGATATAATATATGATATATAATATATGATATATAATAAATGATATAATATGGATGTATTATATAATATATATAATATATAATATATAATATATATAATATATATATAATATATGTAATATATGTTATGTATTATATGTATTAGATGTATTATATGTATTATATGTAATACATATAATATATGTAACTGGTATAATTGTTATTGATATTGAGATAATTGATACATTTGATACAATTGATACAAGCTATATGAGTGAGTGATGAGGGAAAGGAGGGATACTCCGGGTTATTATACTCGTAGAATTTTTATACAGCACATAATTTATATAATTTATATATAACTTATAAGATATCTAAACGAATGAAATATACTATACCCTGTCTGTTTTATCCTATGTATGTTTATATGTTACTCCATGTACTTTATGTAAATTTTGTACATGTATATTTCATCAAATATAAAATTTCATGTATTAAAGTGTTATATAGAAGTATCGCCTGATTACAGAAGGTTACATTTAGCAGCGTCACACACATGTTTATTTAGTTCCCCTCTTCACCACCAGGTGCGATACCAATACGGGCTGTTCGACGAGATCCACGTCATTGATGACGAGGAGGTACGTCACTGTAACTGGGTCAGATTCCTACGCACTTCACCTGACGTCACCAGTGTCAACATGGTCGCCGTCAAGATAGGAGGTCACGTGTTATACCAGGTAGGTAGAGAGGTGGAATATCTTCTCACATCCCTCACGCCCTTTCAATGTTAATCTTAGAATGATTTTAAAACAAATTCAGCAAACAGTTTGTAATATCCAGAATCAAAAAGAATTGGTACTAAAAAAAAAACTCACCGGATATGGTGGCCAAACTGGTCCAACCACAGGCTTCCTGTGTCAGTGAGTGGAAGTTTGGGAGTTTGATTCCCGGCCGAGTCAAGTCAATGACTTACAAAATTTATACTTGTCACTACCTAGCCCGGCGCTTGGCATTAATAGGATAGGACAAGGACTGATTAGCTCAGTGTCCGGATAAAGCGAAATGGTGCTGCCAATGGGGCAGCACTATATATAAAAGTCATCATAAGTGCACACTGTCGTAAGTCAGGTTCTATCCTCATATGACCTGAGATGTTGCTAGGACATCAAACCCAAACAAACAGACTCGACAGAGTAGGAAACTCAAAAGCCTTGAAGGCTTCATTACCCTTTTCTGTTCCATTCTTTCAAATAAATAATAAAATGAAAAAAAACTAAACAAGAAAGTGGGGGGTGAGGGAATAAAACAAAACAAAACGAATAGATTCTAACTATTCCAATTTGCCACAGGTTGTGACTACGATCCCACCAAATGGAGAACTCAGCGTATACTTCGACGAATCGCAGCAGAGTCTTTCGTGCAGCATCACAGACACCATGCTGCGGAAGGAGAAACAACAGCGAAGGGAATCCCAGGGGGACTCCCCCAAGGAAACCCACCGCGTCTCCCCAGCACAGAGGGACCTTCATGGGGCATCCCCCAGTGATTTCCAAGGATTCTCCCCGCCAACGTCATTGTCGAAGACACCGTCAAGGTCACCCGAGTCGACAAGGTCCTTGGGAGCACATTCGCTGATGATGACCTCACCTTCGGATAAGGAGGATGATGTTCGGTCTACAGTCAGTGACGTCACAACCGCCAGTGAGGATTCCCACCAAAGTCATAGTGCAAAGGTGAGCTTCTTCTTCGCTGAATTGGATACTTCGGCTTGATTGTTTGGTTAGGCCGAACAATGAGATTAGAGCAGCATCTGATTAAATCATCAAGTCTTTTAAAATAAGACGCTTCTCTAGATTTGAGCCTACATATCCAACTGCAGAGTCCGTACGGGGCCTGGAAAGTCTTGAAAACCCTTTGTTTTCAAGGCCCCATTTTCTGTAAGGCCTTGAATTTACCCTATTTTGGGTAATTAGTCTTGAAAAGCCATGCATTCCATTAAACTGTCCCCAATGATCTAAGCTAATCCAAAACACCATTCGCCATTCTTGGTATTTCCTGAAATATATACATCAAAAACAGCATTTAAAAGCCTTGAAATAGCCATGAATTTCATCTCTTCACATGTGTAGGGGACCAGACGGGATGGTCGAATGAGTTAGAGCATCCGTCTCCCGTGCTGGTAGATCAAGTCAAACCAATGACTTAAAAATTTATACTTGTCGCTTCCTAGCCTGGCGCTCGGCATTATTAGGATAAGGCAAGGACTGGTTGGCTCAGTGTCAGGATAATGTGACTGACTGGGATATCAGGTCATGGTGCTGGTGGCCTAGTCTTCCAGTGGGGCAGCACTATAAAGTTGACATGAGGGGGCACTTTCACAAGTCAGTACCCATCCTGATATGACCTAGGACGTAAAACAACAAACAAACACATATATGTAAGGACCCTGCAGCGGAGATACAAGTGCAATTTATTAAGATTGATTGATTCCTGATGGTTTAATGCTGTGTAGGCAGAACAAATCGGAAATTTTCAGGTTTCGGTCAAATGACAGCAAAAATGATCTTCCATGAAGTTTTGAAGTGAGGTGAAAGTTACATCATCTGATGACATCATCAAATTTTCTAAGCTAAAACACTCTGATTTGCTTCTACATAAAATTATCTAACTGACACACTTTATCAAGTATTTGTTGCTGCATAGAAGGGAATATTAAGTCAATTTAATAGAACCTGTTACTGCTGAAGCCTATGGTGTCCAGCGCCTCGACACGCATGCCAAAAGTAACTTGGCTCCCATATGACAGTGTCATTTCTTACTACCCATGTACAAAGTTCTTTTACTATTCACTATGAAGCCATTTTCTACTTACTTCATATAGTATTAGTGCTATTCGCCTGAGCAGAAAGCCGGACATGCGCAATAAGGACCTGAACCCGGTACCTCACTACCACAACTGCTCAGAATAAATTAAAACTAAATGTTTCTATTCGCATTCAAAAAAATGTCCACTCTTTGAATTTTACCTGAACAGACAAGATGGTTGATTGAGTTGAGTGCCCACTTTCGGTTGTGGGATTCAAACCCCCGGGTTTCAATCCTGGCCGAGTCAAGCCAATGACTTAACCATTGATATTTGTCGCTACCTAGCCTGCCCTTCGGCATTATTAGGACGAAGCAAATTGGAGTGGAATGTGGAAGACCAATTGTCCGCGATTGAAATTTCAATTAATGTACCAAAAAACAAACAAAAAGTTCCCCTTCCCCCACTCTTCCAGTCACACCACCTGAACCACTTTGCAACCACTTTGCACCTAAGAACCCTCAGTCACCGGCAACCTCCTTGCGACTAAAGCAATGGTTGCCGACCTCTGGGCGACCATTTTGGTCACAATGAAATTTTTAGTGCAGTAGCTGCAACTTCCTTGCGAGTATTCTGGTCACAAGGAGGTCGGCGACCACTGTGGATCATTTTGCGACCACTTGTGACAATTTTGTGACCTTTGCGACCAACCCTTTTTTGTTGTCAAGCGGTCACAAGCAATATTGTGACTTGGGTATAAACAACACGACCAGACGGGATGGCCGAATGAGTTAGAGCGTCCGTCTCCCATGTTGGTAGATCGTGGGGTCGTGGGTTCGAACCCTGCTCGAGTCAAACCAATGACTTAAAAATTGATACTTGTTGCTTCCTAGCCTGGCATTCGGCATTATTAGGATAGAGCAAGGACTGGTTGGCTCAGTGTCAGGATAATGTGACTGAGTGGGATATCAGGTCATGGTGCTGGCAGCCTGGTCTTCCAGTGGGTCAGCACTATAAAGTCACCATGAGTGCACACTGTCACAAGTCGGTACGCGTCCTGATATGACCTTAGATGTTACTAGGATGTAAAACAACAAACAAACAAACATAAACAACGCTTGTGTTCCCTCTCTTCCACAGAGTTCCTTCAGCAGTTCCTTCTCCAGCGAGGCGCGAACACCCGGAACAAAGATGGCATCCCCATCACCCGGCCGGGTCTACACGACAATGGAGAGCGGTCGTCTGGACTCTTCGGGCACACTCGGAGTCTCTCCACCCACCACCCACCCTTCACCCTCCGCCACCTTCTCCTCTCCGAACATGACTTCGCCAGCCACCATGACGTCACCAATGACGTCATCACCATCTGGATCTGTGACGTCACCATCAGGTGATTCTAATTGATCACTTCCTAATTTGATTCATTTCGAATTTGGTTTGTTGGGTTGTTTTTCTCTCACCCCCCTCCCTTGTGATAATCAATTCATCGTTTAGTATTGTGTCGATCTGCATGCTGATCATTTCATCGATTGTTTCGCGGGGGTAATGTTATAGAGGTCACGAATGGAATAGATTGATTGTTACCATAATGGCTAGTTTGAAATATTAACTTTTCCGATACTTGACCAGATGGGATGGAAGAATGAGTTGAGCGTCCGTCCTCTGTTTTGTGAGATCGAGGGATCTGAACCCATAACTTTGTGGGAAACAGATATGACTTAAAAATTGATACTTGTCGCTTCCTAGCCTGGCGCTTGGCATTACTAGGATAGGGCAAGGACTGGTTAGCTCAGTGTCAGGATAATGTGACTGAGTGGGATATCAGGTTGTGGTGCTGGTGGCCTGGTATCTCAGTGGGCAGCACTATAAAGTCGCCATGAGTGCGCACTCTCACAAGCCGGTACCCGTCCTGATATGACCTTAGATGTTTCTAGGACGTAAAACAACAAACAAACATTTCCGATATTCTTAAAGAAAAGCCTGTCTCTAAAATCATGTGTACAAGCTTCCCCAAATATGATGAAACCATCATCATTTTGGATGCCAAACAGTTATTTAGATATTTATTCTACATATGTAACTATGGGTACACTTATTCCCCAGTCACACGATGGGCTGCGTTGGCTTGCGATCACTTGCCGACCAAAAGTCTGCGAGCTCCTTGCAACAAAAATGAAACAATTTGTTACAAACTGTCTTAATACGTCGCCATGTCGACAATGATGCACCAGGCGACATTGTGACGTCATCGTACACGTGCCACATTGCGTCAATCGGCAATCGCTCGGCGATTAGTCGTAAGATGGTCGTGATTTAACTGCAAAATGCCTCATGTGATGCTTGAGTACTGCTACTATGGTCGCAGATCAGTCGGCGATTGGTCGGCGAATGATCGGCGCCGACCGGTCGGCGATCCATGGAGACGCCAGAGGTCCCAAGGAGATTGTTGGTGCTGCGACCACAAAAGGCGAAATGGTTGGCGATCAGTCGGCGATCACTCGCACATCACTCTGCGTTTGGTCGTAAGGTGGTCGTAAGATGGTTGTAAGATGGTCGTAATTTAATAGCAAAATGCTCGTATGCGAATGCAGTCATCGTGTGACTGGGGCATTGTTAAGCATTAATTTAGTTGCTGCATAGAAATGTGTACTAAGTCAATTTAAAGTTACATATCCGATGAGTTTCTGTCATTTTCTTAGATAAACATATTAGGGTGATTTGTTCTAATCTACCTTTACTTTAGTTTGAAGAAACTTTTATTTTAAATAGCCAACTTTTGAGATATTTTTAAGTACAAACATGCAAAATTAGTTTGAAAATTATACACGGTTGCCCATTAAGTGGAATCGAGAGCGAACATGGTGTAAGGTTACCTTTTCTAATGCTCATTCTCATATCACACAGGTTTCCCCGGGCGGAGTCCAGAAGATTATATGCGGTTGCCAATTAAGCGGAATCGAGAGCGAACATGGCTGCCATGCGAAGTGTGTGGCAAAAAGTTTGACCGACCATCTCTGCTCCGAAGACACATGCGCACGCACACAGGTAAGAATAATCAAAGAAGGCTCCAATTGTTGGCATTGATTGGATTTCGGAAGTTCCCCTTTAGTCCACTAATTTAATCAATTTCTTTTTACCTGTTTTTCATGCATACAGTGACTAGCTTTGGCTAATCCTGATATTAAAAGCTTTAGCTATCTAATTCTCCTGGATACAGATTTTTTAATAATTCACATTTTCATTTGACAAACAAAAAGGCTATTTCCTTCTTTTAAACAAAATGTTCATTATCATTTACCATGTGTCCTTACCCCTTTTATGTATCTAGGAGAGAAACCCCATGCTTGCGATGTCTGTGGCAAAGCCTTCTCGACATCATCCAGCCTGAACACTCACCGCAGAATCCATTCTGGAGAGAAGCCGCATCAGTGTCCGATATGTGGAAAGCGCTTCACCGCCTCGTCCAACCTGTACTACCACCGCATGACACATAACAAGGTACACAATCATTAATAAAAAAAGAGTTTATAGCGACTGGTGCAATACTTTGCGAAGAGCATTCGCATCCAAATCAAGTAGCACACTTCGACTAGGCTTGCATTATTTGGGGTTTGATGTCCTGGCTTGTGCATTGATTGGCTTGTGAGACGCTGAGCAAGGACAATATTATTCAGGGAGGAAAGATCTCTGCGAATTCGCGGATTTCTCTAACTTTTGTTATATTTACCGATTAACATTAAACAAAATGCCAATTAAGCAGGATGTATATGACAGCGATTGGGTAGTTTGAATCCTGTTCTCATATGACCTTAGCTGTTGCTGGAACATAAAAACGAAACAAGAAATACATTCTGTTGTTGTTGTTGTACATTAGTTGATAAAGCAGGGGACATTTCAAACATGAACTCATCAGTGAATAATACTATCATTTAGAATTGTATTTAGCTTGATCAGAAACTATATGATTGTGAGTTTACAAAATTCATGAGTGTCTATTGACACAAAATTGATTGTATGCTTTTACATGTAAAAGTGATGGTTTGAACAAAACAAACATTTCTCGCCATGAATATGGCCTAGGCTGCCGACACAGCGTAAAGCAACCACCAATCAATCAATCAATAATAAACAATTGATCCTTCTCATTCTACTACCCCATGCCCTATCCTAGTGATGCCAAACACCAGGATAGTTAGAAGTAGAAATTCATTGGTTTCACTGAGCCAGGATTTGACTGGCATGATATACCAAAATAAGTGCTCAACTCATTTGGGCATCCCTTCTGGTTGATCACACAATCACACAATCTCCCACATGCGGAAGCAGCAGCCTGTCTATCCTTATTTCTAAACAAAACCAGCTGAAACACTTTGATCAGAAAAGGACACATCATTAAGACTTCTTTGTTTCAACCTGCAGGAAAAGCCGCATAAGTGTAAGCTGTGCGCAAAATCATTCCCAACGCCGGGAGACCTCAAGTCACACATGTACGTACACAACGGGTCGTGGCCATACAAGTGTGATGTGTGCAACCGCGGCTTCAGCAAACACACCAACCTCAAGAACCATCTCCTTCTGCACACCGGTATGTTTCATGCTATTATGTCTGAAACCAATGTCAAATCATGCTATTTTATCTGAACCCGGCATCATATCATGCTATTTTGTCTGAAACCAATATTGAATCTTGCCATCTTGTCTGAAACCAGCATCATATCGTGTTATGCTGTCTCAAACTGGCATCATATCATGCTATTTTGTCTGAAACCAATATCGAATCTTCCCATCTTGTCTGAAACCAGCATCATCTCATGTTATACTGTCTCAAACCAGCATCATATCATGCTATTTTGACTGAAACCAATATTGAATCGTGCCATCTTGTCTGAAACTAGCATCATATCATGTTATGCTGTCTCAAACCGACATCATATCATGCTATTTTGCCTGAAACCAATATCGAATCTTGCCATCTTGTCTGAAACCAGCATCATATCATGTTATGCTGTCTCAACCGGCATTATATCATGCTATTTTGTCTGAAACCAATATCGATTCTTGCTATCTTGTCTGAACCCGGCATCATATCATTTTATGCTGTCTCAAACCGTCATCATATGCTATTTTGTCTGAAATAAATATTGAATCTTGCTATCTTGTTTGAAACCAGGATAGTATCATGGTATGCTGTCTGAAACCGGCATCATCATGCTATTTTGTCTGAAACCAATATCGATTCTTGCTATCTTGTCTGAACCCAGCATCATATCATTTTATGTGGTCTCAAACCGGCATCATATCATGCTATTTTGTCTGAAATAAATATTGAATCTTGCTATCTTGTTTGAAACCAGGATAATATCATGTTATGCTGTCTCAAACCGGCATCATATCATTCTATTTTGTCTGAAAACAATATTGAATCTTGCTATCTTGTTTGAAACCAAGATCGTATCATGCTATGCTGTCCGAAACCAATGTCAAATAATGTTATATTGTTTCAAACCAACATCGTATCATGTTATGTTGTCTCGATCCAATGTAAAATCAAACTCCCATTTAAAAAAAAATTTATCTTTATTATTCAGTTATTTTCTATCCACCCACTTGTATTTTCCTGGAGGATAGGAAATAGCCATGCCATGCAATGTAATCTTGTTAAATTAGTTTGACCTACTGTTCTGACCCTTTACTCTTTTCCTCTTTCAGGTGACAAGCCTCACGAGTGTGATCTGTGTGGAAAGCGGTTCGCGCTTCAGTGCAACCTCAAGACGCATATGAAAACACACGAAGGTGAGCACAGGGAAACCCACTTGTTGACAAACCTACTGATTTCTGAGCACTGTTGGACGAATCAATAGAGTGTAGGCTTCTGGTGTGGAAGGTCGAGAGTTTGAATACTAGCCGAGTCAAACCAATGACTTATAAAATTGATACTTGTCACTATCTAGCCTGGCGCTCGGCATTAATAGGATATGACAAGGACTGCTTAGCACAGTCTCAGCATAATCTGACTGAGTGGGAAATAGGATCATGATGCCGGTGGCCTGATTTCCCAGTGGGACAGCGCTATGAAGTTGCCATGAGTGCACAGTCACAAGTCGATACCAATCCTGATATGACCTTAGATGTTCCTAGGATCCGAAACAACAATAAACCTTTTCCGCAGAGTGTCCATAGTGAGCTACTAGTGTCATTGCTTTTTTCCACAGAGCATGGTGCATAGTGAGTTGCTACCAACAACATTAGTTCTTGCCACTGCCACCAGAGGGCAGCCTGGTGGTGGAAACCAACCCTCTTTTACCTTTACACAGACTGATCTTGTTAGGACTGGGTATCTCAGGACTAATCTTGTAATGCGGTTGATATTCCTAGAATATAAATATTTTGTTGTTAAAGAATACATATTATACTGAAATGGGGTTTTACATCCTGGCAACATCTAATTTTACACTTACGACAGTGCACACTCACTGCGTGCTGCCCCATGGGGAGACCAGGCTGCTAGGATCAGGACCCCATTATCCTGATATTGCATTAACCAATCCTTGCTCAGTATCAATTTTGTACGTCATTGGTTTCACTCGGCTCATCCAGTGGCCTTATTATTTTAAGGGTCATCCAATATTTTCTGTTCCCACCCACTGAACCTTCCTAGGTGTGCACTTTGTTTGTATTCATATTCATATTCATATTCAGTGTGACCATTAATGATCTATTCTCTTTCTTTGGTTATCAGGAGAACCACAGGAAGAATGCTTCAAATGTGGCAAGATTTATCTCGTCTCTTCGCGACAAGTCTACAATGGCTACTGTCGAGCCTGTCTACAAGGCGCTGCACCTGCGGGACACCCGGCATCACACTCCAAAAACCCTGGTCCCAGCCCTGGTCCTGGTGGTCCAAGTCCCGGAAGTGCTGGAGGTCCAGGTCCTCATGGGCACCATGGACAAACAACCCCACGTGGACCTCACAACTTCAGCGTCGAGTCGCTCGCCACCTCGAGTGTACAACATAGGGGGATACCACCACATGACCGAGGGATTCCAGCCCCCCTGGAATCCCGGGGGATCCCCATGCATGACAACCCCAATGTGGGAAACCCCCTAGCACCCGCAGCGCTCTCAATGAGTGGATATGCAATGTTCGACACAAAACCCGGTGTAGTGACTGTCGCTGGAGTGATGCCCAGTGGACACCCTGGGGCAGCAAACCCCATTTTTACAACCTATGCAGGGATACCATGGCCAAAGTTGGTTCCCCAGCAATACTAAAAGCACCTTTACATAATTATTAGTTTGACGGCATGTTAGTTAGTCGTGTGTGGAAGGATACAACATAACCGTGCAATAAAAAAACTTACCTGCTTCAGCAAGACCAAAGATCTGTGGATTGCGCACCTTCTTGATAGAGATTGGCAATCGCATGGCTTGTTGTTGGCAAATGGAAAAGTGCCTTTTCAAGCTTTCATGGTTGTGTCAGTGACAGCTTGAAACAAACAATAACTTGCGGAAGTATCATTTGAGTATTGCAATGGACATAATGTTGTCTAGTCCTACTATCTGAAATAATATAGTTTGGGATATATCAACATATCAATGACCAGACACGATAGGCAAATGGGTTTAGTGGGACCGAAATCCAACTGAGTCAAACCAATAATTTTGAATTAATATTTGTCGCGCACTACCTAGCCTGGCGCTCGGCATTGCTGGGATAAGCCAAGGAGCAGTGGAATGAGGAAGACCAATTGCCCACAACTGAAATTCCCCTTGCTTAATTAGCAAATGTAATATATTTTGTTAACCAATATATACCGTGATATATACATATATATATATACACTGTGATATATACATGCCCTGTTACAAGTCATAGTGGTTATTGTTGATCGGCAATATACCGGAAACTCAGCCAAGTCTACATGCAGCATGACTAGTCAGCAAGCACTCAAGTTGTAAGAGTCTCTCAAGTTGTGACAGTCACTCAAGTTGTGACAGTCACTCAAGTTGTGACAGTCACTCAAGTTGTGATAATCACTCAAGTTGTGACAGTCACTCAACTTCTGACAGAAACTCTAGTTGTGGTAGTGCTTTAGATATTAAGTTTCGTACACTGTCATAAGAGTACAACTTAAAAATTGTGTGTGCTCTTTGTGACCCTGTCTGTATTCATATCCGATCACTTCCTGCCACATTGTGCCACATCCTGCCACATCCGTCCACACCCGCAACAATAAAGCACTGGCCATTTGTAACATTTCACCTTTTTTTGAGACATCAAAATAGCAGTATTAATGACGGAACTACATCTGCACAAGGTCACTTGTCCTGCAGACGCATGCCATTTTGATCAGTTATCTTCGCAACGACAGATAAATCACTTCATTGCGCCTGCAAGCGCAAAGCATTTATCAAATAGGATCTCAGCTGGGAGTGGGTGAATATGTATTTTCTCAGGAAAAGAAACTGGACCTTCTTGGAAGATGGAGGTTGGCAATGGCACGGCTTGGGGTCAGCAAATGGAGAAGTGCCTTTTTGAGCTTTCCTGGTTGAGTCAGTGACAGCTTGAAACAGACAATAACTTGCTGTAGTATCATTTGACTATTGCAAGCAATGGACATACCGTTGTTCAGTACTACTATCTGAAATAAGATAAGTGTGGGATGCATCAATATACTCCACACTACTGAGGAAAAAGGTTTTCCTCCATCAGCCTTCCAACTGGCTATGTTTGGATTTTGTCACAAGCAAGTGCAATTTAGGACTCAAAGCTGTGATTTTTTACTAATATGATCTAGCTCAAATTTTCTCCGGAGAAGGGACCTCGTTTATTACCAAGTTAGACATTTGGAACGGGTACCCAGCTAGCCATTTGGAACAGGTACCCAGCTAGACATTTGGAACTGGTACGCAGCTAGACATTTGGAACTGGTACCCAGCTAGACGTTTGTAACTGGTACCCAGCTAGCCGTTTGGAACTGGTACCCAGCTAGCCATTTGGAACTGGTACCCAGCTAGCCATTTGGAACAGGTACCCAGCTAGCCGTTTGGAACAAGTACCCAGCTAGGCGTTTGGAACAGGCACCCAGCTAGCCATTTGGAACTGATACCCAGCTAGCCATTTGGAACAGGTATCCAGCTAGCTATTTGGAACTGGTACCCAGCTAGAGATTTGGAACTGGTACCTATCTAGCTATTTGGAACTGGTATCCAGCTAGACATTTGGAACTGGTACCCAGCTAACCATTTGGAACAGGCACCCAGCTAGCCGTTTGGAACTGGTACCAAGCTAGCCGTTTGGAACTGGTACCCAGCTAGCCGTTTGGAACTGGTACCCAGCTAGCCATTTGGAACTGGCACCCAGCTAGCTGTTTGGAACAGGTACCCAGCTAGCCATTTGGAACAGGCACCCAGCTAGCCATTTGGAACTGGTACCCAGCTAGCCATTTGGAACAGGTACCCAGCTAGACATTTGGAACTGGTACCTAGCTAGCCGTTTGAAACTGGTACCCAGCTAGACATTTGGAACTGGTACCCAGCTAGCCATTTGGAACTGGTATGCAGCTAGCTGTTTGGAACTGGTACCCTGATAGCCGTTTGGAACTGGTACCCAGCTAGCCATTTGGAACTGGTACCCAGCTAGCCATTTGGAACAGGTACCCAGCTAGCCATTTGGAACTGGTACCCAGCCAGCCATTTGTAACAGGTACCCAGCTAGCCAGTTGGAACTGGGCTGACATTGTGCTGATAAAGGATCACTTCTTTTGGAGGGAGCAAACTTGTACTTTGCTCATTGTTGAATGCTGCTGGTGTCTTCAAATAATTGCCACAAATGTAGATTAGAAACTCGCTATTGGAGCTTAGTGGATTAAAAGCATCGCACTAGCATCTTTTTGAAGTTGCTCAGGAAGCCTCTTCTTGTCGGACTAGTGACTTAATCGCTCTAATTAATGTCGATATCAGGCTCAAACACTTGTGATCATGTATATTGCTGATTAACACAACTGTGATTATGTCTGGTCAGAACATGGTAACTGTGGTGCCTGTCAACATAAAAATAAAAATAAAAATACCCACCAACGTGCCGCATGTGTTATCGAGGTTGGATTCACATATATCTGATGGCAATGATCTGACTTCATTTGGGATGCAACCCAACAGATAATAACTTCTCCAGACTGTGACCTGGTGGCACCAGGGCACAGTCAGGGCTCCAAGTCACTAACAATTCACTAAACTGCACAAACATTTCCAGAGGAATTCAAATGAAGGGGTTAGATGAAGGAATTCAAACAAGGAATCCAGTTAAAGAATCCAGTGAATTAATTGCCCTTCTATGCAGCAACAATTGTTTTGATATGTGAGCCTCTATGTAAGTTAGATATGTAAGACCAAGTCTAGATGAATGGTTTAGTTTTGAAATGTTGATGCCAACATCAAAATCATGATTGAAAAATCAAGAAAGCTATGTTGTCAAAATTTGTGCCTACTTCTTATATTAAATTGTATAACATATCTTGTATAATGATTGACCTTGTAAAATGGTTTCGTCAAGATGGTGTTGATCTGATTAGTCTAGATCTTCCTGAAACAGGGTTTTTCCTACTTCACACTGATTTGCCATGATTTGCAAATGAGTTTCGAGTTGAGTTGAGCTTAGTCACTGGTTGACAACTCATCTACGTATTTTAAATATTAAACTTTAGTTAAATGCCATAAGTGGTAAATTGTGATATTGTTCTTTAGTTATGACAACATGACATAATTACGATTAAAAGAGATGAATCAAAATGCCAATCAAACTGCCAAATCTTGCCAATGTAGTTTTAGTGTAAATCGGTATAATTATGTGAATGCAACCCAACAGATAATAACTTCTCCAGAGATTTAGGGTATGATATGCTAATTAGCTAGGTGATTTTAAAACATAGATGGTGGACACAATGGCAATGTTTGCCTCGTACAAACTGTCAATATTTACCTGGAGAAAAAAGGTCCCACTTGTTGCTGTGGACGTCTGGTAGTGAGTAGCGAACACATAGACCTTTTCCACAGAGCATGATGCACAGTGAGCTGATACTCACATTATTTCTTGCCACTGCCATCAGCGGGTAGGCTGATGGTGGGAATCGTTTATAAGACCTTTTCTATGGACCATGATGCACATGGAGCTGCTACTCACAGCATTAGTTCTTGCCACTGCCATCAGAGGGCGGGTTGGTGGTGGAAATACTCTAGGGAGACCTTTTCAATGGAACATGCTGCACAGTGAGTTGCCACCCACAACATTAATTCTAGCCATTGCCATCAGAGGGCGGTTCGGTGGTGGAAATCCTCTATGAGACCTTTTCCCACGGAACATGTCGCACAGCCAGTTGCTCCCCACATTAGTTCTTGACACTGCCATCAGAGGGCGTGTTGTTTTGGTAGTGGAAATCGTCTGTTCCACATAAGTGTATCACCAGACTTCAAAAAGAAAATCATCGTCACTCTTTGAATGATATTTTCGTGAATTGTCTCTGCATGGACAATTCCCATCTTGGACAAAAAAATGTGTAAATACCTGGTGGCACACTGTCCAAGACATTGATCATTATGAATTTGTTGTCTTAATAAATTACAACGAAGATGAATGTAGAATAATGCTACAACTGTTCATGAGAACTAAGGGCATGCATGTTTAAAAATGGAAGTGAAAATTAAAAATGTTTTTTTCATTACAATTTTTTTTTATAGAAATGGTATTTTCTCCCTTACGTGGATGTGTGTGTAAATATAAATAAGAAGCTAGGATGTAAATGGGTGTGTTTGTGTAAGTAAGAGTGTACAAATAAATTTACTGACATTACAAAAACGAACTGGTGCTTGTCTTTGGTTTTTTAACCATTCCATTAACGTTAAAAAAGGGTAAATAAGACTGTAACAAATAATATTTTTCCACAAATATTATAGGTTATTTAAGAAATGCAATGGATTATTGAGAATAATAGAACTTCAAATGTATAATATATTGAGATTATTTAAGTGTAGATTATGTAAGAAATATAGATGATTTAAGAAATATAAATTATTTAAGAAATATAAATTATTTAAGAAATATAAATCATTTGAGAAATATAGGTAATTGGAGAAATATAGATTATTTGAAATATAGATTATTTGAAATATAGATTATTTGAAATATATTATAGAGATAGATTATTAATTAGAATTATTGAGAAATTATGTATTATTGAGAAATATAATACAACTAAGAAATATTCAATGTATTCTTGAGAAAATAAGAAATATATAGTGTATTGTTGAGAAATAGAATAAATTACTGAGAACATCCTGATTATTTAAGAAATATGCTATTTTGGAAATATATAGTCGGTTATTTAAGAACTATTGCATTCTAGAGAAATACAAAACATAGAGACATTAAATTGGCTGAGGAATATGTTGGGTTATTTACGAAATCTAATAAATTATTTATGAAATCTAAATGATTATCTTAGGAATATATTAAATTATTTAAGAAATATTGTTTTAAAATATGCCAGATTATAGATTAATCTAATAATGGTTTATCTAATAAGTTACCCCTTATAAGAAATATACATTATTTAATACATGTAATACATGCTAAAAATATAGGTTATTGAGAATTATCAGAGACAATTTCTCATTTGGTTTTCTTTTCCGAGGTTAAAGTTACATAGCCCAATAAAAGAAGCAAAACACTACCTAGATTTGAATTTACTGTCCATCTAACTTATACCCCCGTCACACGAGAGCCAGCATTCGCCACCAATCTCCTTACGCCTAAAAGGTCGCCAACCTCCCAGCGTCTCACTTGCCAACCTCCCAGCGTCTCATTGATTCAAAAACGCGGTCGGTGCCAGGGCGGTGCCAAGGTGGCGCCAGGACGGCGTGGGTTGGCGCCACCCTGGTGCCGTCCTGGTGCTGTCCTTTCACTGTCCTGGCGCTGCCCTGGCACCACCCTGCGCTGCCATGGTGCCATCCTGGCACCGCCCTGGTGCCGTCATCGGGCTGCCATGGTGCCGACCACGTTTTTGAATCAATGTATCGACTGGGATGCTGGGAGGTTGGCAACCTGAGTCGGTGCCAGGCTGGCGCCAGGTCAGTGCCAGTGCAGCGCCATGTCGGCGCCAGGGCGCCGACCACATGGTGAGCATGGCATTGCATGTGTTGCCACACCACCACACACCACCCAACCCAACCAAAACCCACCACACACACCCCAACCAAAAAAAAAAAAAACCCACCAACACCCAAAACACCACCAACCCCCCCAAAACCAAAACCCAAACCCACAACCAACCAAACACAAACACCAACACAACAACCACCCACAAAAACCAAACACAAAAAAAACCAAAAAACAACACAAACCAAAACAACCCCAAAAAACACACCAAAAAACCAAAAACAAAAAAAAACCACACAAAAAAAAAAAAAAAAAAAACAAAACCAAAAAAAAACCAAAACCACACCCAACAACACAACAAAAAAAGGAGAAAGGAAGGAGAAAGGAGGAAGGAAGGGGAGGAAGAAGGAAGGAGAGGAGGAAGAGTGGCGGAGGAAGGAAGAAGGAAAGTGAGGAAGGAAGAGTGGAGAAAGGAAGAGGGAAAGTGAGGAAGAAAGAGTGAAGGAAGGAAGAGGGAAAGTGAGGAAGGAAGAGGGAAGGAAGAGGGAAGGTGAGGAAGGAAGAGTGGAGGAAGGAACAGGGAAGGTGAGGAAGGAAGAGTGGAGGAAGGAAGAGGGAACATGAGGAAGGAAGAGTGGAGGAAGGAAGAGGGAAGGTAAGGAAGGAAGAGTGGAGGAAGGAAGAGGGAACATGAGGAAGGAAGAGTGGAGGAAGGAAGAGGGAAAGTGAGGAAGGAAGAGTGGAGGAAGGAAGAGGGAAAGTGAGGAAGGAAGAGTGGAGGAAGGAAGAGGGAAAGTGAGGAAGGAAGAGTGGAGGAGGAAGAGGGAAAGTGACGAAGGAAGAGTGTAGAAAGGAAGAGGGAAAGTGAGGAAGGAAGAGTGGAGCAAGGAAGAGGGAAAGTGAGGAAGGAAGAGTGGAGGAAGGAAGAGGGGAGGTAAGGAAGGAAGAGTGGAGGAAGGAAGAGGGAACATGAGGAAGGAATAGTGGAGGAAGGAAGAGGCAAAGTGAGGAAGGAGGATGGAAGAGGGAAGGTAAGGAAGGAAGAGTGGAGGAAGGAAGAGGGAAAGTGAGGAAGGAAAAGGGAAGGAAGAGGGTGGCAGAAGAGGAGAAGAGGAAGGAGAAGGGATAGGAGGAAAGAAGAAATGAGGAGAAGGAGGAATAGAATGGAGGGATGAAGAGGGTGAGGAAGGGAGTGGTTGGGCAGGAGGTGGGACTATGAAAAGAATTAAAGAAGGGAGAAGAGAAGAGAGGAGGAAGGAGTAGGAAACCGAAGGAATGGGCGGAGAAGCAGGGGGAGAGTCGGGATATGAGGAAGGACGGGGAGGGAAGGGAGGGGAGGAAGGAAGGGAGAGGAGAGGTAGGAATACGAGGAGGGAAATAGGAGAAGGAGGGTGGTGGGGAGCAGAAGGAGAAGGAGGGACAAGGATAGGAGGAGGAGGAGGTGGAGGAGGAGGAGGGGGAGAAAGGAAAACGAGAAGGAGGGAGGATGGGTGGAGGAGGAATAGTAGGAGGAGTAGGAGGGGAGGGAAGAAGAGGAGGAAGAGGAGGAAGAGGAGAAGGAGGGAGGAGGATGAGTGGAAGAGGAGAGGGAAGAAGAGGGTGAGAGGAAGAGAGGGGGGAATAGGAGGAGTGGAGGAGGGGGAGGAGGAGGAGTGGAGAAGGAGGAGGATTGAGAGTGAGTGAAAAGGGAAGGGTGGAGATGAGAGGTCTTGATCAGTAACCAAAAATAAGCGTGGCCTGGGTTCTGGTTTGCCTCTTTTAGCAAGAAAAAGGGGGGGGGGGGGAAGGAAGAAGAAACTAATCAACAAAAATTAACTTCACCTTCCCTGCTCCCAAATCACCACCCTCCCCACACAAATCCATAAACCAAAAAGTCGTCTGATTCAACAAAAATTAACTCCGACTTCCCTCCAACCAGACGGGATGTCCGAATGAGTTAGAGTGTGTTGGTAGACAATGGGATCATGGGTTCGAACCATGGTCGAGTCAAACCAATGACTTAAAAATGTATACTTGTCGCTTCCTAGCCAGGCGCTCGTCATTATTAAGATAGAGCAAGGACTGGTTAGCGGTATCCAGTATCCAGTGTCAGGATAATGTGACTGAGTGGGTTATCAGGTCATGGTGCTGGTGGCCTGGTTTCCCAGTGGGGCAGCACTATAAAGTCGCCATCAGTGTGCACTGTCACATGTCGGTACCCATCCTGATATGACCATAGATGTTGCTAGAACCTAAAACAACAACAAACAAACAAACTAGATTTAGAAAGAAAAAAAGGGGGTGGGGAAAGGAAGAAGAAACAAATCAACAAAAATGAACTTCAACTCCCCTCCTCCAAAATCCCCCCCCCCCCCCCCCACACACACACAAATTCCCAAACCACAAAGTCGTCTGATCCGCTCCTGCCCCTCTGACAGCGTCCCTCCGTCCGGGCGCCCACCCACTCTTGCTCTTTGCTGCTTTGTGATTGGTTAAGCGAGCCTTTCACGTTGTGACGTAACGCCCCTAGAATTGTCGTCTGCCGCGTCCAAATGTCGTCTGCCCTGTGATCTTAGCGCGCGTAATTAGCTCGACTCGCCACCAGAGGGCGTGGCAGAGCGTTCACACCGCGTTCTCTTGA
Source organism: Branchipolynoe longqiensis (assembly GCA_030323885.1). Taxonomy (NCBI): domain Eukaryota; kingdom Metazoa; phylum Annelida; class Polychaeta; order Phyllodocida; family Polynoidae; genus Branchipolynoe; species Branchipolynoe longqiensis. Next base: position 29,832,561 of record CM059202.1, on the reverse strand, counting down.
CTCCATTGCTAATTAGCTAAGTCTCACCCAGTACCACTATTAGTAGTAGCCAGGCTGGTCCAATCAGCCCGTTGTAGGTCAAACATCTTTTAATTCGCGGATATCCGGTGTGTGCCTGGTTTCAAAAGAAAGAAAAGGGGGAAAAAAAGAAAAAAAGAGAAAAAACGTGGGGGGCGGGATATTTTTATAAAAGAAAGATCAGATGAAGAAGTTCCGTGGGTTGTTTTAGACAAAGGAAAAGTCAGGGCGGGACTGTCAAGTCGCTAGGGTGAGCGCTCCCCATGCGGAAGGTCCTTGGGTCAATCCAATTGCCGATTGAATCAAACCAATGACTTACAAAATTAATACATGTGTTTTTTTTCAAGTGCTTGGTGCTCAACATTCAAGGATGAAAGATCCCTGCAGTTTCGCGGATTTCAGCGATTTTTACCGATTAAAGCTGCATTGTCCGATGAAATATCAAATTTTCAAAACCAAACCAAATATCAAATTTTCAAAACCAAACCAATTATCTAGATTTTATTTTACATCTCTAACTTAGATACTGCTGCACTTATTAAGCATTTATTTCTGCGTAGAAGGCAATACTGAGTCAATGTAACAGAACCTGTTACTGCAGAAGTCTATGGTGTCAGAGTTTTGGCAAGCTTGGCAAAACTAATTGTCCATGTTTGCACTCAAAATATCTAAAATAAAAGTAACTTTGAACTAATGTAAAGTAGATACTACTGATCGATCTAATATATTTATCTCAGAAAAAATACAGAAATTCAAAACCATCAGACTATGCAACTTTAACATTATTAACCAAAATTCCAAGGATTCAGGATGTATTTGACAGTCCAATAGTTAGAATCCAGTTATTATTTTACCTTAAATGTTGCTAGAACATAAAAACCCAAACAAGAATAAGTTAGGTATGGGCGATAATATAGGCACAAGGATATTTGAAACCTGACTTCCAAGTTTCAGCTTTTCCCCCGCGATTCCCTGACAGTGCTAACTAAGTCTATGGAAGGAAATCCGCATTTTCGCAGAAATTCGCTGTCGATGTAATAATGTCAGTTTGACTTCAGCCTTCTTCCCATGAGACCACTTTCATCCCTGAACATTATTAGGACAGGTTAAGACCAAACAATTGAAAGGGAAAGAAAGAATCATTTAAACACCTCATATTCATAAGCAGCATTCTATCAGATCTCAACCTTTATACCTCAGCTCCACTCAACTGTCCTAGACTAGGGTTCTTAATACAGTATAACCCCGTTAAACCAAACTTGAAGGGACCTTAGAAATTTGTTTGGATTAACCCATCATTGGTTTAACCAAGCTTTGGTTTCGACTTGGCTTTGGAAAAAACGCAGGTGCATTATGAGTACTATTATGAATGCAATATGCAATATATGTGGACACTTTGATTATTGTTTTTTTATGTATGTACAGTATAACCCAGTTAAACCAAGCTCAGTTAAATCAAACGATCGGTTAATCCAAAATCTTTTCGGCAGCCCGGCAAAATACTACAATTTATCATATAAAAAAGTCTCAGATGACCTTATAACCACATGAAAGTATGGTTTAACCATACCGGCCTGGGGCCCGACAATTTTGTCTGGATTAACCGATAGTTTGGATTAACCGACTTTGGTTTAACCAACTTTTTTATATGATAAATGGTAGTATTTTGCCAGGCCGCCGAAAAAAGTTTGGATTAACCGATCGTTTGGTTTAACCGAGCTTGGTTTAACGGGGTTGTACTGTACTTAATTACTCATGCGTTGCATACTTGTATGCATTTTTATGTCTCGGACATCAATACCTATGTAACTCCTGTACGATCCATCACCTTTATTATCTTTACAAACAATCATATCCATGACATCTGTTTGCATCGCCATGTTATTTCCTAACTTGTGGTTCATGTTATTGTTAAACTGTCAAACCTGTTTAGATACTTTGTTAGTTAGCTACTGTTATATTGTAGACATTCATTTGGGTATACAGACTGGAAGATTAAGGCCTAGTCACACCTTACCGGACTGGGGAACCGGACGAGAACCGGACACTGTCCGGTACTGTACGGCGATGTCCGGTACATGTCCAGTACCCATCCAGCGGTGTCTGGTACAAGTTTTGAACATGCACAAAACTTCTACCGGACACCGCCGGACTGACATGTCTGGTTGGTGTCCGGTTTGTCCGGTACATGTCTGGTACCCATCTGGTACCCATCCGTACATGTCCGGTCCCTATCCATTGGGGTCCGGTTTGTCCGTTTTGTCCGGTACATGTCTGGTACCCATCCGTTACGTGTCCGGTTCTCGTCTGGTTCTCATCCGGTTCTCGTCCGGTACATGTACGGTACATGTACGGTACTTGTCCGGTTGTCTGGCGGCAATTGACCCAATTATGCTCCATTTCGATACATTTTGATACATTTTGTGTACCGGAGAGCACCGGACTAGACAATTCTGTGTCCGGTGGTGTCCGGTACACAGTCCGGTAAGGTGACAGGCGCTTTAGGCATACCCCCTTGTGGGATAGGCCTACCAATGGAATTCGCTCAATGAGAGCACCCCACTTCCCAAACACTGCTAACGGGAGGTAGTGGGTTCAATCCTAAGTTTTACGTCCTGGCAACATCTAAGGTCATATCAGGACGGGTACCAACTTGTGACAGTGCGCACTCATTGCGACTTTATAGTGCTGCCCCACTGGGAAACCAGGCCATCAGTGCCATGACTTTATATCCCACTCAGTCACATTATCCTGACACTGAGGCAAACAGTCCTTGCCCTATCCTAATAATGCCGAGCGGCAGGCTAGGAGGTGACAAGTATCAATTTTTAAGTCATTGGTTTGACTCGACCAGGATTTGAATCCATGAACTCATGGGTTCAGATCTCCTGATCTCCCAAAACAGGAGACGGACGCTCAACTCATTCGGGCACCCTGTCTGATCAAAACGGATACTTGTAAGTTGTAGCTAAACTTATCTGGTATTCGGTGCTACTATTAGTAGGCCTACAAGGATATAGAAGCCTGTTATATATATATATGTATATATATATGTATATATATACATATATATATATATATATATATATATATATACATATATATACACTACAGGCTTCTAATTCTATATATATATATATGTACATGCATACATAGACACACATATATATTGAACCGATCATAAGCCCTTTGGACATTACTTTTGTTGGACATTTTTGCATCCACAAACATATCAATCCTAGTTTTTTTGCTTCCGTTTTTAAAAACTACAATTAATCTAACGACATAGGCCTACATAACAAAAACTAAATGCAAAACAATTATCTAAAAAAGACCCCCAAAAATCGGTTTAAAAAACGAAAAAGAAGCTTTGCACACCCTCCTGCACACTGATCCCAGAAGAAAAAGTGCTAATTGGTGAATGGGTTTCAGATTCATCCCAATCTGACAGTTGGCATTCCGAATCCTCTTACATAAAAGTACGTCTGCCTTTGTGTGGAACTCTCCTTTGGGCGAGTCCGAAAAAGACCGCGTCGTCGAACTCACTCTCCCAGCGCAGACATCGCCCCCCCCCCCCCATCACCACCCACTAACACTGCCCGCTCGTCTGTGCTTGGAGAGTGTGCTGCTAACAAGTCGGCTTGAAATTAACCACAAGTTGCCTATTATCGCCCACCTCCGGTTAACGATTACCTTACGGACGCGGGAACGCCTCCCGCCATTCAATTCCCGCCATTAAACGAGAGGAGCTTTAGAGCAGACGACAAATGGCAATTTACGCCATACGAACCTCGTCCACTCCTCTTGCATTTCTTTTCACCCCCCCCCCCTGAGTCACACCCTCCCCCCCCCCCTTTTTTGAGGGGATAGTTCCACTGACCGAATCCATATTAACCTTTTAACACCGAGTGTACCAGATGAAATTATAAGTTAAACACATATTTAATTAAATACATATATAATTAAATATGTAAGTTATGATTAGATTTAACACATGCAAATATTTAATATATAAAACTATTTAATATATAAAACTATTTAATATATAAAACTATTTAATATAAAAATATTTAATACATACAAATATTTAATATATAAAAATACTTAATATATATATAAATATATAATATATATACATATTTAATATATATATATACATATTTTATACATATAGAAATATTTAATATATATAGAAATATTGAATATATATATATAGTTTATTTTTCTCTTTGACAGGAAAATATAGCCCTATCGTATAAATAACAAACTTTTCGCAGCAAGTGATCTATACAAAGACTGAGGAATAAGTACAAAGAACTGCCGGTGGTGGCACACCATAGGCGAGTATGCCGCAGCAAATCGATCTGAGTCCGTTAATGGACGATAACATCATGTCAACGGATCATAATAATAATAGGAAAATACCTCATACCGATGATTTATACACGTATATACATATACTAACTATAAATATTTAATATATATAAACAAATTTTTTATATATAGATTACGCAAATGATTCTGTTATTCAAATCCCATAACCGGATTTGATTTCAATACTTGCGTCTTTTGTCAGTGTGTTATCTAATTGTATTTTTATTTATTTAATTGATTGAAACTAGTTTGTTTCTTGGGGATTCACGTCCTAGCAACACTTACATGTTAAGGTCATATTAGGTGAATGAAGGCAACCATTGTCATTAGGGAAATATTGCGCCTAGAGCAGGATTCGAACCCACACCTTTTGCCTTGCGGGGCAGGGTGCTAAGTAACCATTACACCACCTAGACTCACTGATGGCATCACTCTATCCCTGTGACTACCTGTCCATGTGGCTCCTTACCTGAGAGGTCAGTGCAGACTACTAGTACTACACTCGTCTCCATGGAACCGTATTTCTTTTAATTGGTTTACATTTGTCGTGGAGGGCGATGCAAATGGAAATGCAATTTCCCCCCCCCCCCCTGTACATTACTTGATTAAACATGGGAAATTTCAATCGCAGACAATTGATCTTCGTCATTCCACTGCCCCTTGCCCTATCCTAGTAATGTCAAGCGCCAGGCTACGTAGTGACAAGTATACATTTTTAAGTCATTGGTTTGACTCGGCCAGGGTTCGAACCCTCGGGTTCGAATCCCATGATCTACCAGAACGGGAGACGGAAGCTCAACTCATTCTGCCATCGCCCTAGAGCAGGATTTGAACCCACACTTCTTGCCATTCCGTGGCAAGCGTGCGAACCATTACACTACCTAGGCTCTCTGATGCAATCACCTTACCCACACCGGAAATGTCAGTGCAGACGAATACACTGTGCAACTCCGATGCATAGTCCGAAGAAAACATCAAATTTGTCAAAACCAAAACAATTATCTAGTTTTGATACTACATATCTAATGTAGATACTGGAAGGCTTATTCAACATTTGTCACCACATATAAAAGAATACCGAGGCAATTTGATAGAATCTGTTGCCAAAAATTAATTTAGCATGTTTGCGCTTTAAATAACTCAAAAGTTAGCCATTTAATATAAAAGTTACTTCAAACTAAAGTAAGGTACATCATATCAATCAACCTACCGTACATGTCCAAATAGAAGCATGCTACCCAATAGAAGCACACACACCCATTTCAAGATTGAAAGCACGCACAAATTTACGATCATATTCAGACTGAATGCACATAAAATATGACAATCCCACTTTATTTCAGAGGCACAACAAAAACAAATCCATGAAATTCTTTAACTTTAAATGGACGCGCATCCATGTGTCTGCACTCACGCAGTGCGCATCTATTGGGACATATACGGTAATAGTAATACATCTATCTCAGAAAATGACATAAACTCAAAACCATCGGTCTATGCAACTTTAACTTATGAAGTGGAATATTATCTCTATCTACTTTCGTCGCATGTCCTCATTTTCTCCTCTTCTCTCCCCCTCCTCCCCCTCTGTCTCTTTTTAATAGTTTAATTTTTGTTTTATATAGTTTGTCTGCACAACGCAGATGGAAAGTTGCATGATAGTAATACATATAGCTCAGAAATTTACAGAAACTCAAAACCACCGGACTATGCAATTGCAACTGAAGTGTAATATATTTCTATCTACTTTCGTCGTGGGTCCCCCTTTTTTTTCCTTAAAAAAAAAATAGTAACAAAAAAAAAGTTTTTCTCCACACACAGGTGGAAAGTTGCGTGACGTAAGACGCCCGCCACCTTGGGCGAACACCTCGATCAGATGACGTGTTTGTGCGGGACGTGAGGGGCCTTTGTGTGGGCGCGTCGTCGCGTTGTGCGTCCTACGTCACGGTAATTGGCCGGGCGGCGGCCAGCCGGTAATCGCTGAGTCATGGAGAGGATTGCGTTAAATTTGACGCATCGGGCAGCCATTGTCGGAGGTGTGCCAGACTCAACGGCCGCATCTACATCCGGCCATCACGTGATGATATACTTGTAGTCACGTGACGCTATGCTTGTAGTCGTGTGTACTGTTGTTGTTTTACGTCCTAGCAACATCTAAGGTTGTAGTCAGTGACGTTATATACATGTAGTTACGTCATGTTATGCTTGTACCGTAATGTAACATTATATACTTGTAGTCATGTGAGGTTGTACTTGGAGTCACATGACGTTATACTTTTAGTCACATGATGTTATGCTTGTCATCATGTAGGGTTGTACTTGTAGTCACTTGACACTATGCTTGTAGTTCATGTGACGTTATATACTTGTACTTGTAGTCATGTGAGTCATGGAGAGGATTGCGTTAAATTAGATGCACCGGGCAGCCATTGTCGGAAGTCTGCAGCTGCGTCTACATCCGGCCGCCACATGATGATATACTTCTAGTGACGTGACTTTTAACTTACAGATCCTCTTCTGGCTGATCTAGTCCCTATTGGGCCTTTAATGCCAGCTCGTTATGGTAAAAATAACTATTTTTTCCCTACACATATGGAGGTGGCCAGATTGATGCTAGGCTTGTAAGTTGTAGTCACGTGACATCATATATACTTGTAGTCATGTGAGGTTGCACTTGTAGTCAGATGGCATTATACTTGTAGTCATATGAGGTTGCACTTGTAGTCACATCGCATTAGACTTGTAGTCATGTGATGTACTTGTAATCATGTGACATTATGCCTATAGTCATGTGCACTCACTATCCAGACCGCACTTCGTCCACACCTCTCCCTATCTCCTCTCCGTTGGCCTTGCTCCTCCTTGATATATCTGAAAAGAGTTCCAGGAGGGGGAGCCCACCGGCATTTCACTTTCTACTCTTACTCTGCCCGTGTCTATGGCTCGCTGGTTGGTCACGATAGAGAAAATAGACATGGTCCTTTGACTCAACTCTCCTCATTTCTCTTTCCTAGACTCTACCCTTTCTATTTCTCCCAGGCATACTTCTCCCCCTGACTAGGGGAGTTGTGTGCTTGGGTGGGGCCCTGTACCTTTATGCTTCTCTCGCTTTGTTCTCATTGCTGGAACCACCGCTGCACCCATCTTTACCCACCCTTCCTCAAAACCCTTGCTGCTGTCTGCTGGATACAAGTGCTCAACTACCGCCGGACTGAAGAGATTCGGTGCCGCCCCAACGCTTCGCCGTTACAATGTTGTAAAGATGTCCTCAGCTTATACAACCGCCCCTACTGAAGATTAATCTTCAACCAAAGATTGGGCTGATTTATCGGAGCCTCTCTAATGTTGCAGTTCTGCAACCATTAACCATCGTAAGGTTACAAACCACCCCAAGCAAGCTATAGTCATGTGACATTATACTTGTAGTCACATGATGTTATATTTGTAGTCACATGACGTTATACCTGTTCTCCTTTATGATGTTCATATTCGTCATTTGATGTTACACTTGTAGTCATGTGACATTTGAATTTGTATTCAGTCACGTGATGTTATAATTGTAGTCACATGAGGTTGTTCTCATGTAGTCATGTGATGCTATATTTGTAGAAATGTGACGTTATATACTTGTACTTAAGTTGTAGTCATGTGACGCTATATTTGTAGCAATGTGATGTCATACTTGTAGTCATATTGTGCTATTGTTGTAATCATTTGACGTTATGCTTGTAAGTTGTAGTCACATAGTGTTGTACAGTATAACCCCTTTAAACCAAGCTCGGTTAAACCAAACGATTGGTTAATCCAAACTTTTTTCGGCGCCCCGCAAAATACTACCATTTACCATATAAAAAAGTTGGTTAAACCAAAGTTGGTTAATCCAAAGTAGCGGTTAATCCAAATAAAATTGTCGGGCCCCAGGCCACTTCCGGTACAGTTAAACCAAACTTTCATGTGGTTATAAGGTCATCTGAGACTTTTTTATATGATAAATGGTAGTATTTTGCCAGGCCACCTAAAAAAGTTTGGATTAACTGATTGTTTGTTTTAACTGAGCTTGGTTTAACAGGTTTATATTGTATATACATACAAATATTAATCAAAGTGTCTACATACATTGTATATTACATTCATAATGCACCCACATATTTGCCAAAGCCATATCAAAGTCGAAACCAAAGCTCGGTTAAACCAATGATCGGTTAAAGCTGCATAGTCCGATGAAGTATACAATTTAAAAAACCAAAACAATTATCCAGAATTTATTCTACATATCTAACTTAGATACTCAGGCACTTATTAAACATTTGTTGCCATATAGAAGGGAATACCAAGTCAATTTAATAGAACCTGTTACTGCTGAAGCCTATGGTGTCATAGTTTTGGCATGCTTGCTAAAACTAATTTTACATGCCTGTGCTTCAAATATCTCAAAAGTTTACCATCTAAAATAAAAGTTACTTCAGACTAAAGTAAGGTAGATTGTAACAATCAATTTAACGTATTTATCTCAGAAAAATGACAGAAACTCAAAACCATCGGACTATGCAACTTTAATCCAAACAAATTTATAGGGCCCTTTCAAGTTTGGTTTAATGGGGTTATACTGTACTTGTAATCATGTGCACAGACCCACAGATATACACACCTACACCCACTGACACATACCTACACACATAAACACATAAACACCCACCCACACACCTACGCGCACACGCCCCCTTCCGCAGACAAAGGAGAACACGTGACCGTATAAACTGCACAATTGCAGTCCGAAGTAGCCCAAACTGCAGCTCGGTCGCTGCTTCCTGTTTTATTTGCTCTCCCAACACATCCACAGGTATCCATTACATGACCACCCGCAACCCCATCAGGTAGGGCGAGTCGGCCCGCAACAATTTACTATGAATCACAGTTCAATCACGTGACTCCCACCCTCACCTCTGTATGTGTGGGGGTCCTGTTTCCTACTACCAGAGAGCGTGTATACAGATGAGAGGGACAACTCCCATACTACACCATGTAACAGATGCCGACTGTGGCGCTCCAAGTGGTGGTTGTTGAACAGTATATGACACAGCTGTCAAACTCAAGGCATTGTCAATGGCGGTGAGCAATCTTCCTACAGAAAACGTTAAATATCTCTAAAACTACAACACCTAGAAACAAACTGATTGGAATACACATAGGAAACATGTTTACCAACAAGATTATATTAAAGAGATATGGTTAGGGTTCTGGATTTCTATTAATTTGGAATAAAACTGACGTTTTTCACTACGCGTACGGCAAACTCAAGGCATTGTCAATGGCGGTGAGCAATCTTCCTACAGAAAACGTTAAATATCTCTAAAACTACAACACCTAGAAACAAACTGATTGGAATACACATAGGAAACATGTTTACCAACAAGATTATATTAAATTGATATGGTTAGGGTTCTGGATTTCTATTAATTTGGAATAAAACTGACGTTTTTCACTACGCGTACGGCAAACTCAAGGCATTGTCAATGGCTGTGTGCAATCTTCCTACAGAAAAAGTGAAATATCTCTAAAACTACACCAAATAGAAACAAGCCGCTTAGTACACATATAGAAAACATGTTTACCAAAAGGATTATATTAAATCGATAAGGTTAGGCTTCTGCATTTCTATTAATTTTGAATAAAAACAAATGTTTTGCACTACACGTATGGCAAACTCAAAGCTTGTTCAACACTAACCGCCAGGAACGCCACTGTAGCCTGTGTTACCGATTTTCGCGGGAGTTGTCTCTCTCATCTGTATACACGCTCTCTGCTACTAC